>PIJE02000563.1:191780-232564 GCA_002895965.2 Coryphaenoides rupestris | reverse complement strand
CGGAGTCCGTTGCTTATTGTTTACCTCTGCTGCTATCACTAGATCTCAGAGGCACCAAAATACATTCTGGGAGAATAATGATTCGTGTGCATCTTCCAAACATCCCCCTCTTTTAAAATGACACTTAAAAAATGTATGTTTGATCCAACCTGCAATTATAATATGGTGCTCATTGAACCAAGTGGGAGCAAAAGTTCTCAAAAGGGCTTAGTATCATAAAAGAGTAAGATACTTGAGAGAAAGTAGTGTTATGAAACACTGCTTTATGCTGTATCGGTTGCTCTGTTTTTGCCATTGAGTAAAATGTACGAGTCCGAAAAGATTCGGACGCGACACACACCGACGTAATTTGATTTGATCCGGAAAAAAAGGCGGAAATTGATCACTGCAAGGCAGGAAGGAGAGGAAGAGGAAATTGAGCGTTGGACCATTTCTCGGCCCGGGGTTCTGAACCGTCACACGAACCGCAGCTGAACCACCGAGGGCTCGGCCTCTCCAGCTGTATACCGTGAGCTCACCGCAGCTACGCCCCTCGCCACTATCTCATCATCAGTTCCATCTCTGGGCTCCGGATACGACGGGGGTGCGCTGTCATAACACACTCCTATCTGTAACCATATCGTCTCTCTCACTCTCCGCGCTCGGAGACGGCCCCCGCCACGCCGAGACACCGAAACCAAACCAAGCTTGAAATTTGGCCCCTGATTGCGTACAGGCATGCCTCGCCCGCCCGCCCCCGCCGCAATTCGCCACGGCGGCAGTTTTGATGGTAGACTGAACGATAGCATGCCGCCGGCGCATGCAACGATAAACGTTAGACCTCACTTACGCTACGTATCCCTCAGGCCGCCACCAGCGCAGAGCACCTTTTCACGTGGGTTCTGAGGGGGGAGGGGGGGGGGGGGGGGGGGGAGGGGGGGGGGGTAGGGGGGAGAGAGATGTGGGGGCTTGGCTGGGGTCCTCAGCCATCTTCCCCTCCGAGGCTCTTCTTGGAGTTTTCCATCCAGCGGCGGCTCGCATCACACTGGGAGGTTTCGAGCGGTGGTGGCGGCGGCCGTGGCGGCGGCCGTGAGGGAAGAGGGGAGATGGAGCGGAGAGTAGAGTTTCCATCCCACCTACCATGTGGTGGTCCGCGCCCCTCCACACTCCCCCCCCCCACCCCACTTCTGCTCACTGGGGCCCACGGACTCCACTCCACTCCACTGCCGCACATTTATCCTATTACACCAATCTGCTGCGATCCAAGTCGGAAAATATGCAATATGGCGGAGTTGACGCGCGGCCACGCTTGCGGTGCAAATCACGTCCAGGAATGTGATTCCGAGTCGATTCGGGCTCTGCCAAGTATATCAGAGCGGCTTAATACCTTTATATCAAATCCTCCTAAAAGCATATAATTTTCAGTGATTGCTCACACTTGTGGCCTACTTACAAACACGTCGACAAGCGGTACGGTGGCGGCCGTCCAGCGAGGAGCGGCTCTCCTTCGGCCCGTCTGCCTGGCGTACGTCCGCGTTGCCAGATTATTTACTCTGCGCAGCAAGAACAGTGCGGAAGAAAAGAAGGGAAACAAAAAGATCATTCTCAGGCCATGTGTAAAAGTTAATATAAACCTTTTTTTTTCTCCACGCTGTTCCGCTACAGGGTGGGAATTTTTTTTTGACTGTTTCAGGCCTCTTTTTTTAAAAACGTTGGACGTAAATTCACAGAGACAGAGTTGAGAATGTCCAGAGCGTTGACATCATGTGCTGGAAACAGCCGCGCGACACCAGAACAGTGGGTTGTGCTCCCGGCGGTGGCGCTAGCTGAACTCCGCTGCTGCTGCTGCAGCGCTTGCCCGCTCAGGGGGGTGAACGTCGCCACGGAGACGTGTGCTCACACAGCGCGGCGCCCTCTGTCGTTCTCCACCGGCTGAGTCCGATACGTTAGCCTGCCGACAAGGTACACCACCAGTACACCACCGGTACACACACACAAACACACACACACACACCACACCAATGTAGTACCTTAATGTCAGCTGCACAGGATGGGTTGAGATCCAGAATAGAAAGCGGTATATTCCAAGCAATAAAAAGCATGAATTACAGACAAATATTGTTCTATTTGGTATCATATCAAACTACCCAACAAACAGACAAACATTCACAAAATCCAAGATAGGTTCCAGCTCGAACAAGGGACCGCCACCGCCGCCGCCGCCGCCGTGCACATGACAGCCACGCCACTGTGCACGTACAACACAATCATACAATCACCAAGGCCAATTCAAGCAATCAGCATTCCCCGGGGAAGAGAGAGAGACAGAGTGAGACAGAGAGCGAGATAGAGAGAAAGAACAGAAAGATATGCAGTATATCATTATAAATATAATAGATATATAAATGTATATAATGTCTGCAGCAGCAGTGAACTGTTCCACACATCCACCAACACGCTATTGCATCATTTAGGTGACAGGTCAAAGAGCCTCCCTGGAACCACTACAATTCATTTTTAACTTTTACTTCATTTTTATCCGCAACATTACGTTTAAAAAAGAAACAGATTGCTGAAGGTGACCACTGATGGCGCGGTAATTGCAGAATGTTTCGTCGTTATGCTAAAATAATGCTAAAAAGATATAATGGCAGCGCTTTGCGGAATGACGCATCTTTCGGTTCAAGGGTTTGCCTTATAAAATGGTTGAAATTGAGCATTAAAAAGCAAACACAGAAAAAAAACGAGGAATCTCTCGTTGTGACAGGGCAAGACCAGAGGAATCATTTCCATGAATTTAACAGTTAATCTACCATAATAAACACTGCGGTGTGTGGTACAATAGCTGGACTGATTAGACGTGAGGAACGTGCCTGTAAGCCAATAGCTGAGGTTAAGTGTCTCTTACAGAGCAAACTGAGCAGGGGATGAGTGGACGAACACACACACACACACACACACACACACACACACACACACACACACACACACACACACACACACACACACACACACACACACAGATAAACACACACGCAAGCCCCGGGGTTTCCCAGTGTAACCTCAGGGGTCTAAATCAGAACCACTCTGGTCGTACGCCAACTTTCTCTAAACTTAAATGTGACGGTGCCCCCCCCCCCCCCCACCACCCCCAATATGATCACATGTCTAATTGGAGCCATGCTTCGGGTTTTGGAAGCTTGTGAGCAGAAAGTGGGTTTTATTTTGCGTCGTGATTGTGTTGAAAAGGTTAGTGGATAAAAATTGTAAGTGACATGGGAATGTGGAACATTTCAAGGCAAACACTTTTTTTCAGGGCGTTCTTTCAGCGACTTAGGCTGTAGACTACTGCGTATATTTGATTTTTTAAATCAGGTGGCGAGGTACAGTATATTTGAGAAGATTTCTGATTTCAATGAGTAAACAGTAAACTGAGAAAATAGAAGAGAGACAAAATAAAGCCATTCTTAGATAGATGAATTACGCGTATCCATCCACTACTCAGTCTGAGGATTAGGTGAAGGGAGGAAACACAATATACAGATGAATATTACAGAGGTGGAAGAAATAGAATCCAAAGACAATCCAGCTCCAGATAGTGTTGAATTTCCATCAACATTATGGTTAATGGAAATAGAAATCTTCCTAAAATTATTTTTTGAAACAAATATTTTTGAAATAACTCATTCTTTAGCTAGAACAATAATTCTAAATGTATTATATTTTATGAACAAAACATTGTATCTCTTAAAAATGGTAGGGCCTGCAGAGGTTAAAAGTCCACTGGTTTAAAGATATTTGTTCATGTATTAATTGAATAGGCTAGGCCTCAATTAATGATTGAATAGTTCATTATGTTGATGCTGAGTATGAATGAGTTGCTGTTAGGCCTAAACAGAAATGTATTATTCAAATGTATTGTTATAAAAATGTATTTAAAACACCTTAGGCCACCTAACAAGGCTAAACTATTAATAGAATGCCAATGTTAGTTCTGTGCAGCAGGGTTTCATATGGTTATATGGCACCTTCTGATTACTTCACTATAGTCAAAACTGCCAAGAGGCTGATGTTGGCAAGTCTCTATTGGGACCAATAAAACATGTAATGCGATAGGAACAACATAGGCCTACTACAATATCTCATAAATGTGAAAACATAATATTTGCTATGGTAACAACTTAAAATGTCAGATTTTAGTGTTGTAAGAATACCACAACATTTCCACTTGTGGAGTTTTGAATGGGAAAATTCCATTCTATAGAACAACATTCACAGCCAGCTCCAATGTGGAGTCCTATACTGCAGCTCTGTCAAGTAAGCCTATTCATCATCTTTATTAGATGTATTGAGTTAAAACTGGTTTCATTTGCCACCCACAGTAGTTATTTGTCGAGTAGGTCTAGGTCCTCTATCATATCGAGCACACAAAGTTTATGTAAAATTTGTATTAAGAGTTTCTCAAAGTAGAAAAGGGCCCATCTTCCAGTGAGATTCAGAGTTATATATTTTTTCCATGCACTTTGGTTTAATACCCTCTTCAGAAAAGAGTAGGCTGAGATCACCATGAACTTGACATCCAATCAGAGTATAGTATAGTGCCCTCTTTCTACATGGGGTCAAACAACGCACCCTGTTGCTTTGTACGACAATCCAGACTTGCGTAAAAAGGTGCGCAACACTGCTCTAATAATACAGACCTGTAGGTCCAGTTGCTCCATAATACAGAGACCTGCGCACGAAGATCCTTTCTATCCCATAAAAGTAAATGGAGTCTGGCAGCTGAAGACTATAAAGTGCTGCTGAACCCTGTAAAACCTTTATGATTTCCTGCATGGGGGTGAACCAGCGAATGAGACGTAAAGAAAAAAAAACAAGACAGAGAGAGAGAGAGAAGGCAGATGAAGACGGACGAATGACCCCCACCTCGATAAATCTGCTGGGATTAGTATTGAAAACAGGGATCGTACGTTTACTGTCGGGGCGCGTGCGCGCTGGGTGGGTGAATGGAGATTAACACAATGCAATGACGTCACACCCGCACGTTCGGAAAAGAGCCCCTAACCCCTTTTTAACCTTTTATCAGAGACTACAAGGCAAGGGATCCTATCAAACACAGAGATATGTAGTGTTGTCCAAGACAAAGAACCACCCGCCCGAACTACAGAGCTAAACTGGAGGGGGGGGGGGGCTAAGGAGACAGGTTCCCCTGGGATTAAAACAAAACCCAAAGGTGTTTTACCCTCGATTAGATTCATAAAGTACTGCCAAATCTATGTGAGCCAAGTATTAGGGAGTTACTATACAGGCTTTGGCTGTGAGGGAGACTACGGCTCCACAGGCAGACAGCTGAGTAATACGCAGCGTCAGGAGAGTTCAGACAAGACCCGACTTAAAGGGAGGCTTCGCTGATGCCTGTCTGTAATTGCCCCAGGTCACGGCCGCCGCTTCACTGCAGATGACCCAGGCAGGCATTATATACTATTATACGACGGGGACTTCAACAACCCCCTCATAAAATCAACTTATCAAGAGTATAGGCTCCCAAACTTTCAGTTAGAAGGGGCCTGATTTTGTAACAATCAAGATCTGGGCTCCGCCACCCCTAGTAATAATTTTTTCCCCCTTCCTTTGTACCGCCTACCTTCTTTTCTGAACCATTAATTTGCAACAATGGTTACTTTATCATTTGAGTGGAGGCAGGACGAACGGTCTCTCTCTCTCTCTTCTCTCTATCTCTCTCTCTCTCTTCTCTCTCTCTCTCTCTCTCTCTCTCTCTCTCTCTTCTCTCTCTCTCTCTCTCTCTCTCTCTCTCTCTCTCTCTTCTCTCTCTCTCTCTCTCTCTCTCTCTCTCTCTCTCTCTCTCTCTCTTATTGAGGGGAGTGGACTTTTGCAGTTATAAGGTTACGTCGATGACCTGGCTAATGGATGCTGTTGGACAGAAACTAAATGTCAAAAAAAAAAGTAGCGCAAGTGCAAGAATTATGCTGGTGTAAATAAATCCAGCCGCACATTAATAATTAACCTGAGACTTTTCCGTGGGCTTTTGAACTGTGAGGGTCGCGATGCTGCGGCTAAATGTCACGGGAGGTGTTAGATTAGTATTTTTTCACAGAGCTTAAAAAGTGCATTAACACATTGTTCTGCCCCCATCCCACCGCACACACACACACACACACTCGCTCAGTTTTGACTTTGTTAAAAAAGGAAAAAAACCCTGCAGGGAAATTGCAGGCAAGGCTAATTCCTAAAACACATGTGAGCCAGCGGGCCTGTCCTCGACGCCGAGGATCTTGACGGGGTATTTGGAAGTAGCCATCAGGCCCGAGTCAACCCTCATTTGATGAATGTTCACTTGAAATGAACCTCTCCTCTCTCCTCCTCTTCCTCCTCCTCCTCCTCCTCCTTCGACGTGGTGGTGGTGACGGTCCAACGGCGTCCGCCCATGATATGTGGCCCATTACCAGCAGTGTCCACGCACCCAAAACTGCGCTTATTGTAAAGCTTTAGTTAAGTGGATAGACGAGTCCCGGAGCGAGCTATCGTATATCTGTTGGAAGCCACCTCTTTTTTCTCACATAACACATAATCCTCGGGTTTCAATGATGAACATATTTCATGAAGGGGATTTCATTCTTTCAAAAATGAAAAATAGTACAACAAAATTGTGTTTTTCCATGAAAGTGCGAGTCGTTTGCGACATCGGAGGTAACATTGGTTGTAACATTGTGAAAGCACTTCTGGTTCCCTGAGCTACTTCCAGGATTAATTTCCCACACTTGTTTGCACAGCAATTTGATTCCTATAGGTGTAGCGCTAGCTGTACCAAAAACACAGAGGTATAGCAGCCTCTATGCATTTCATATTAAACAATATATACACACGCACACACAATAGTGGCCAGAGCCATCTTGGCCTCACATAAGCTGGAGATAAAGATTTTTTCCTGTGCAAATGACACATTGGATGCTCACTGTTGTATGTGGGGTGTGTACTGCTGTGCGTGCATGTGTGTGCATGCATATGTGTTATGTGCATGCATGTCTGGCATTGTGTGCTGTGTGGTGTGTGTTGGTGTGGTGTGTGTGTTGGTGGTGCTGTGTATGCGTGCATCCGTGTGTGGTTGTTGGCCGATGGTGTGCAGGCCGTGTCCGGATATTGTGTGTGTGTGTGTGTGTGTGTGTGTGTGTGTGTGTGTGTGTGTGTGTGGTGTGTGTGTGTGCAGCTGTGTGTGTGTGTGTGTGTGTGTGCTTCTAAGCCTGTCGGGGCCTGAGTGGTAAGGCCCCTATCATCCATGCTAATGCATAGGTAATCACATGTGTGTCACAGCCAAGCCTTCCCCCAGTGACAGCCACTCAGAAACATTAAAAACATCCCCTTTCACAACACCACGCCTTTTCTTCTGACTCGTCTGACTGTCTGTGTGAGTGTGTGTGCGTGTGTGTGTTATTTTTTGTTATTATTCCACCAAGCCCAGTGATGGACAAGCCTGATGGGGGCAGTGTAGGGGTGAGGGGGGTGGGTGTGAGGGTGAGGTGAAGGGGATAATTTCCATGAGTAAAATATCAAGCCCCCGTCAGAGCTGTCAACTCTAATACACACACACACACACACACACACACACACACACACACACACACACACAACACAACAACACACACACACACACACACACACACACACACACACACACACACACGGCAAGCAGCTCTGCAACACACTTACTACACATAGCACACGTGTACTACAAACACACACACACACACACACACACACACACACCATAGCCTGCTAGTACCAGGCTGCAGGCTTCTTTCCTCTGCAGTGTTTGAATTTATTTATATTTCTTTTTTTTTCTATTTCTTTTGAGTGCCGTTGCCTCTTTTGTCCCAAATGGAAGGGATGGTGGTGATGTTGGGTTGGGAGCCGGGTGGTGAAAGCATTCTTATCGGTGACACAGTGTGGGGCTTGTCTCCACTTAGTGTCAGGTGTATTACAGTTTTTAAGAGAGTGTGTGTGTGTGTGTGTGTGTGTGTGTGTGTGTGTGTGTGTGTGTGTGTGTGTGTGTGTGTGAGAGAGAGGAGGTTGGGTTAAGAAAGTGAGAAATGATGGCTGCACTTAGCCCCCCCCCTCCTTCCCAAGTCATTATATTTTCAGTTGGCACCACAGGCACTTCTGTGGCTCACACTTAACAAAAAAGTTTCCGTTTTTTTTATGTTTGTTTGGTTTTCTTTTTTTGGGGGGTGGGGGTGGGGGGGTGGGGGTGGGGGGGTGGTATTTTCAGCTTTTTACCACTTTTGTGAATTCTTTATTTTGGTCTGAACGTTTACTTCTGCACATGTTCTATCAGTTATGTTCTGCATCATGAGATTATAACTCAAAGCTGTCTCTTAAAGTGTGACACCGAAATGCCACTAACATTTTTCGAACTTGCTTTTAAATTTCAATACCCTCACCGATCACAATAGTTACTGAAAATGTCTTGTTAACATGTTAACATGTATTGCGTGCCTTTGGTCAAGCAAAATGTATTCATTCCAAAAAAAATCTTTGGGCTATACTAATAACAATCATTTTAGATATTATTATTATCATTTGAAAATAGGCCTATATATAATATGAATGATGTTAATGGATGCCACACACCACAGACACGAATCCATCCATCCCTCCAATGTAGCCTGCAGTCATCTCTCACTCACACCCCTGTGGTTCGCTGAAGGGAAACGATGACGGAGACGATTAATTTAGATTAGCCATATCAAGTGCTGCGGGGGCTCTCCACTCTCAAACCGTTTCCCCTGAATTTGCGGGGGCCTAATAAGTAAAGCAAACACACACATAAGACCCTATAGCTGCTTCTTATTTGAGCGACAATTGTTGCTGATGAGTTGGAAAGATAAGGTAGCGAATTGGCAGTTGGAGGGATATTGGGCTCCGGGGCCTGCGTGCTTCTCTGCTATGCGCCCGGCAGGAGGCTAACAGGCCAGGCTTGAATAACAAATGAGTTTTGCTGTGGATTTGGCTAATCATCTCCGGCCCCAGCGGCCCGGGGACCCCTCCCGCTTTATCAGCGAGAGACGGGCGAGCGGGAGAGAGAGAGTGAGTGTGTTTGGGGGGGTTGGGGGGGGGGGGGGGGGGAGAGCAAGAGCGAGAGAGTGCAGGAGAGAGAGAGAGAGAGAGACCAGTCTGACTACTTGAACTGCGGACCCCTGTCCCTAATTAACGGCGACCGCCAATGAAAAGCAGCTGGCAGTAATTACATAATTAAAGTGCCTTTGGGGGGAAGAAAAGCATAATTTCTGCAGCCATCGCCATAAATCTTGTGCTGTCCGAGCCCATACGTTTAGCATGAACTTTTCCTGAACAGGTTAATGCATTACTCATTTAAAAAGAAAAAAAAAAAAACAGTATCCCTTTGTGTTTTCCTTGGAGCTGCTTAATAACAAAGAGCAGCCCGTGCAGGCCGAGGTGCGCTCCGTCCACGCCGTGACACCTTCGCTTTAGCTCCACCACGTGTGAACTTTCCCGCCTACTTTTGTTCACTGTTCTCAACACGCGTCGGGTCCACTTCTCCAGACCGGAGCTCCTGCTTGTATGGTCGGCCCGTAATACCACAACACTGCTGTTGCTGGGGACGTGGAAGGGAGGAAAAAAGGCATGCTCAGTCAATCGTCCGTGCGCGTTAGGTTACAGCATGTAAAAGAAATTAAAGCCCAGATGTTGTGAACCAGAATATCTCTTGGTCTCGGCTTATTATTTCGACTTTTTTTTGTAACAATTGTGGTTAAAGGGTGTGTGTTAAGAAATGAAAATCAACAAATCCTCATAGACTTTCACATGTTCCAAATAGCTGTCCCTTTCAACTAAGTGAACATTTGGTTTTACTTTGGATAATTCTACTGAAAACTCACGTCCCGGTTTAACTTTTACCGCTTTTAAAACACTGCCGCAGCCAACAGATGAGCAATTAAGCAATTACGGCCATTTCACAAAGTAAGTCGTAATTAACACCTCTTAAGCGTACCGCAGATGGGCGCAGCACGTTCCGTCCGCTCCTCTCGCATGATCTCCTGTCAGACGCCCTGCGAGAATGATTAATAGTTTAATTTTTCAAAATTATTTAGACACACAAATAACTTGATACAACGAGGGGCTATTACCACATCTTGTAATAGACATGTTGCCGTGATGAAAGCTTTAATTTGTTTTCTAGCACTTACAGAGGTTAGAAAAGCCCTCATCAATCATGTGTCACTTAACAAGTGTTATATTATGGGAGCAATGCAAATACGCCGACGCCAAGTGGATGCCGCCGTCACAGAGCTTTGAATATCTGCTTACTGTTTGCACAGTTAGCTGCACATTACAAATAGGAGTCAGGAAGAGGATTTGTCCACATCCAACAGTGAATGATGCAATTGGCAGCAAACGAGACGCCTCTCGAACTGTGATGGCAAATTTAATTGAAAAGGACAAGTCTCACTATTACGGACATTTTCCATGGAACAAAGTCAAACAAAAAGCTAGACATTCGGACCTGCTGAAAAAGAAAAGCATTGAAAAGACCAACACTTGCCCGTGTTGGTCTCAGGCATTATATATTTAGATTTTTCCAACGTTTTTTTCAAAAAGGGCCTACTTGGCATATCAAGTAGACCTATGCTATCCAAGTGAGTAGGGATACTGTAGAGCTATCAGCATCATTTGTTTCAAATAATAAATAAGAGCGGATATGTCCTAATAACTTTGCATTCATAAGGACATGTAAACGCTTGAAGCTTTTATTGAAGCGTTTGAAGCCTTATGCACCGTGCGTAAAGTTTAAGTGGATTACCACCATATGCAATGTTCAAGGTCCCTGCACATTTTTCTTTTTAAAATCTCAGGGTCAATGTTGGTCCAGCCACACATACATGGTGTGACACCGCGTTCTCTCAACCATCGCGGTGTGTGTGTGTTTCTTTCCCACATGAGAAGATGGCGCTTAATTCCCTTTAGTGTGAGCAGTTCAAAAGGTGCCGCGGGAACACAAGGGGGGGATTCCACATTAAAGGCCATCGCTTGCGGCGTGTCCTAAATCTGGAGCAGACTTCATTTACGTTTTTAGGTGCCTTTTTTCCAAGGGGTTAGCGGTGGTGAGGGGAATAGATACTCGGGCCAATTACGAACCCGGTGCACAGACATTCTCTCACACCGGAGCCGTTCACCGCCTCCGGTTTACAGTAAACCGGTTTTCTAGAGCCGAGAAGAGCTGTGTTTTGCTTTTTTTTCAAACCACGCTTGTTGACACATCAGCGTGCTGCTGCCACACGACGCGGCGGACGTGATTGGTACCATGCGCGTTCCGAGCGGCTTGACAGACTTCAGGGTTAAGATGTTCTGCATTAGATTTGAATTACAACCGCTAAATGCCCCTGTCAAAGCTCATTAGAGCTGACACTCCCCATGTGCGCTCGGCTGAGTCGCTCTTATATAGGAGAGGCACACAGAAAGCTTAAACAAAGACATACTCCAAAAAGGCATGGACCCTGAAATTGTCAGTGTAAAAAAGGGGTAATAGGGGGTATTTCTCAGTTAAGAATGCTAATCCACACTCACTCCTTATGCCTTTGGCCAGGGCAAATAAAAGGCCAAGGGGGGAGGGCAGTTAAAAGCTCACAGAATTAAAGCTAATTAGATTTTTTATGTCCCGTTTTGATCATACACGCACGTAGGAAAAGGCGTTAAAGCGTTCCAATCATATAACGTGGCTGGTCTCATGCATTCACCTTTTTCTGCAATAGGACTGAGAGTTAAGATCATCATATTGTCCATTTGAGATGTTTCATCGTTCAAGCGACCATTGTGACTTCTTACAGCCTGCTGCACGAGCATTGCCACGATTTTTAATCAACTGGGAGCTCGTTGCTCGCCGTCTTCCTCGATATGTTAGGTAGTAGCCCAGCCTATAGGAACATGGCTCTCTCGCTATACCTTCACTCAAATGGAGGATCTTTCAAGACGGAGCTAAATCACTCGCTCAGTGGCCGCAGATGTTTAGGCTCACGCTTCCTGACACAGTAATTGGCCGCGGGGTCTCGGGGGGCGGGGGGGGGGGCTGCAGCCACGGGGGTACACGGCGGCGTATCCTTAAACAACAGTCAGAGCAGCGGAGAAAAATGAAAGGACGGTGAAATAAATTAAAATTCCTGCGTGAACTTGTGAAAATAAACAGTGCGCCGAAAGTCCGCAGAGAGAGAGAACTCTGCCGATTTCTCAGACCGCTGAACTACCAAGGCGCGGAGCCCCACCTCCTCCCCCCACCCCCTCATCTGTCTTTCTGGTGGTAATGACCACCCCAGGTGTAAAGGGTTCACCTCAGAAAGTTCGACGTCTTAGCAACACCCGGAACCACATTCTGCTGCTGTGACAGAAAGCTCTCTGGGGTGGCATTGTGCGCTATCGATCGCCGTGCACAATGGAGGCGCGTTATCGCTCCAGTGTGCAACGAGCCCTCCACCTCCACCTCCACCACCACCACCACCCTGCAGTGCCCCCCCCCCGTCCCCGTCCCATGCGATGACATATTTATGTTCTTTCCCCCCTCGGTTGTTTATGGCAAAATAACAACGAATCACATTGAAATCTGCCAATAGAAATTATTTGTTCTCAAAACATGGTATTAATATCACGTCGACGTCATCTTTGTACAGTGAGTGTTATTGTTTTCCTCAGCAGTGCATCAGTACAGAGTTTTTATCCGGGTCCACGATAAGGGCTCTCGCGGGCCCTAGTGTAATTGGACTCTTAAAAACCAGGTCCAGTAACACCTCATTATTACAGCCAGGGTAGCCTCTGTGTTGCCTTTGCCCCACTCAACCCCACAAGGTGCCCGTTGCATGACACACAACTCCCCCAACCAACCAAACACACCACACCAACCAATTTTTTATTTGTATAAGGCCTTTGTCTTATAATCAATGTGACTATTTTGTGTTGTTTGGCAATACTGTTGTTGCAATAGCAATTGTGAATACAAAAAAACCCACCCCAACCCCCACAGACCTGTTAAGCTTACCCCCCTCCCCAACCCCCACACACACACACACACACACACACCACTTTTTCCTTCTCATGCGGGTGTGCATTACATACGGCGAGTGTAAATTAGGTTACTCGGTAGACGCACACGCGGCGTTAAGAGCTCGCGGGGAGCATGTTTAAGGAAAACAGTTACACTGAGCCGTTATTATCAGGGGTAGGATTAGAGCGGGATTTAGCCGGCCCTAAATATATCACAGCTGCATTCACACGTGGACTGTAGAGAGGCACAGGGGCCTACGAAAAAAAAAAATGAAACGTGGGTGGGTGGGGGAGTGAGTGTGATGTTTATGAACGGGATGGAGGTGGAGGCTCGTGGTGACGGCAGAGTGGAGGAGGGAAGGACCAGGATGTGGTCAGCGCTGAGCTAACGCTCTTCTCCCATGGAGTCGGGTTCAGGGGGGTGTTGGCATCACGGGGCGTTCACACACAGCGGCTTCTGACTGCGTGCGTGTGTGCGAATGTGTGTGTGTGTGTGGAGAGGGGTATATGGTGGTGGTGGTGGTGGGGCTAGTAGAAGGAGCTCTAAGAAAGACTCGCCATCTGAAAGCACTTCATTAGGTCCTACCCCCCCCCCCCCAAAGCCTTCGGTCCCCGACCGCCGACACAAACCCCACCAGCGCCCCGACTCTAAAGAGGCATTAAACAGCTGAGGGTGAAAGCCGAGAGGGCCGGAGCACCCTAACTCCCCCCCCACCTTCACCGCCCCACCAAAGTGGAGTCCTGATTTGGTGCGTTTATGCCTCATCATGGGCCCACGGAGCGTCTCGTCTTACACTGTTGTGGGAGAGCCGCGGCGGGGCCAAATTAGCTTTGATGCAGTTAAGGGATATTGCATAAACAGGCAGTTGAGTTTAAAGGGATTACTTTGTCTGAAACAATTGGGCTTGATATCATCCACAAAGAGAGTCTCGAGAAAAAAAAGCACCTTAAAAGAAGGAAAAATTACAGTATTAAAAAAGATATAGGCCTATACATTTGACCTTTGAGGCATTTGAAGAATAAGAGATGAATCGAAGTTAGGGAGGGAAAATCATGTTGCACTCCTCAGAATCATGTTCACAACTGTATTAGCTTAAATGAATCTCATCGTTTCTGGCTTAAAGTACTGCGGCTCAATATGCAGATAAAAGGCAGCATCTTGCCACTTTGAATCATGTCATTCCCTGTGTGCCATCTGTAAAAGAGTTTGCAGTAATACGGCCACGGCAGATCACTTCAATGCTACGGCTTTATGGAGGCCGACACGGCACAACGAGGTCTTCACGGCAGGGGGAAAAGCCACCCTAATAACACTGTAAGGTTATACTTTAGGCTTGTTGTCCTTTTGAAATAAAAATAAAAAACGCATGTCATACTTGGGCCGCCTCCTACAAATACGAATGGAGCTTTTTCTTATTTTTTTTTTTCCCTCTCTCCTGGCATTTCTGCCTCTGGCTCGCAAGCAGACACTCTGAAGAATCGAACCCGGGGCCCTCTCCATCCTCCTCCACCCTACCCACCCTCCCCCTGCCGGGTTGTGAAGGAGGGAGCGGGCGTGCACGGGACGAGGGGGCTTGGGTATCCGATTATCTTCAAGTAGCACCAGATCCCCCAGTATTTTGTCGAAGATTTTGGTATTAAATCGCCGCTTCAAAGTGGCTAATTACGCTAAGTCCTGATTTCATGGTCACAGCTGCACTGTATTACCAATCACAACAGCCGTACACAGACAGCTGTGGTGGGCCGCGTCGGCACTCCTCTCTGGGGCACGCCTGGGGGATGTTGGTAGGGTTGGTTGTTTTTTTATTTTTATCTCTGGCGGTTATCAAGAAGAACCACGAGCGCTCTGCCTGGCAACAGGAGAAAGGCTCGGCCGTTGGCACACACGTCGGCCGCGCCAGGGCTGCCAATCTCCTGAAAATGATGACTTGCCTCCTGCTCAGCTTTGGGAAGGAAAGGGGAAAGAAAATGAAAGACAGATGACAGACAAGCACCTCTCCTGCTGTTGCTACAATAAATGTTGACATGTGGTTGAGATATCTGTAGGAAATATATGGAATCAATATGCATGAAATATTGATTACACTTGATGATACGCTTCTACTCAGAAAATAATAATGCAGAGGTTAAAATCTAGCCAGAAATAGGTTACTTCATATTAACAAAGCAATAACTAATGCTCTTGCTTGCATTTGATTTTATGTAGTTGTAAGCTATTGATTATTTAGTAAGGTAGTGGTCTTTGTATTTATTCTATTTATATTATTAAACATAACTATGAATACTAGATATAATATTATATTAGATAAAATAGAAGATCCTACAACTATAGTTACTGCAAGCAAAACCATAGACCACCATCCGACGAGCTACACAATGTTCCCCCATCGGAAACACACACACACACACACACACACACACTCTCCAAAAAGGGCACCTGGGATCCACGTGTCATGCAGTGACTCTCGGTGCTGCTAACATGATACTGAGGGGGGGGGATTCGACGCGGCCCACCCTTAACGCGAGCGGACACAGGGATTGCTGCGGTGCAGCGCTCACCACCAGCACACAACCGCCATGTCACTAGATCCCCCCGGCCCTAATAACGCCAGCCTTCCTACGTAGCATGCTCCGCTCCACTCTACTCCACCAGCAGAGCCATGGGACAATCAAGTTCATATTTTCCTCTCCAATTGCTAATGACTAATAATCATAGGTTTAGATAATGGTAAATAATAGGGTCATTGAGTGGTTGAGGAGGGGGGAAATGGCGGGGGTGGGGGGTGATGCTTTTCAAGAGCGGTGTTTTGTAACCGAGGCCCGAAAAAGATAATACCATAAAGGTTGCGTCTTCTTTGCAAGTTTGGACAAATATCTGACAAAAAACTGAAGCATTAGCAAATGGGATATGAGTTCTGATCAACTGGAGATGTTTATCTCACACAATGTGACAGACACATTGCCCGGACCAGTACCATACCAGGTACCATGGAGGGCAACATGGTCATGTACTCCATAGGTTTGCTCAAAGTGTTGAGGAAGTGACTAAATAATCTCTTTGCTGACATTTTGCCCCCCCCCCCTTCATCAGAAAGATCCGGTTCATGTGCTGATAGTCTTCTACGTGATGCCGTTTATGGAGACATGGCTGGACCCTACGGTACCCGACTCGGGCCAATGCCCCTGCTGGGCATCTACCGGCAGGACAGAACAAGGGAGTCAGGTAAACGCAGGGACAGAGGGGTATGCTTTATGGTTAACTCTCACGGGAGTTCGGATGTAGCAGTACTCACAACACATTGCTCAATGGAGCTCCTATCTATAAAAGTAAGGCCCTTCTAACTCCCTCAGGAATTCAGCTCATCACAGGAGTCTACATCCCCCCATTGGCAGATAAAATACGCGCACTTGATGACCTGTATGGAGTAAGTAGTGGAGTAACTAGAAAATGCTCACCCTGAGGCAGCATCTATTGTTGTTGCCGAATTGAATAGGGCTAATATGAGGAAAGTTTTGCCTAAATATCACAAGCGCATTAACTTTCCTACCCATGGTGATCAAACTCAGTTAGTCACAACAATGGAATAAATGTGCAGACTCTGTCACAGCCTACATCTCTAAGTGTGTAAACTAAAAGCCTATAGCTCTGGGGACCCGGAGAGCTTGAGGAGGTCCAAATATGATCTTCGGAGGGCCATCAGAGATGCCAAAAGAGCCTACAGGGACAAGTCGGTGTCTAACTATAATAGCTGACACCAGACACATGTGGTGTGGATTGTGAGCAATCACAGACTACGAAGGGAGAAATAGCAGCGATGCCCAAGCCCACTGCCTCTCTCCCCGATGAGCTCAACACCTTCTATGCACGGTTTGAGATGACCAACACCACTCCTACAGCGAGGCTAGCTGAGGACCAGGACGACTGCACTCTGTCCCTTACCATGGTGGACATGAGGAGAGCTCTTAAAAGAATAAACCCAGGGAAGTCTCCAGGGCCAGAGGGCATTCCAGGCCGTCTCCTCATAGGACCGGCAGGGGCTGCTGCGGGTCCAGTCGGGACCGGGATCCGGGATGGCTGCGACCCGGCAGCAGGAACCGGCAGGGGTTGCTGCGATCCAGCCGGGACCGGGACCCGGGATGGCTGCGGTCCAGCCGGGACCGGGACCAGGGATGGCTGCGACCCGGCAGCAGGAACCGGCAGGGCTGCTGCGGTCCAGCCGGGACCGGGACGGGATGGCTGCGACCTGGCAGCAGAAACTGGCAGGAGCTGCTGCGGTCCAGCCGGGACCAGGACGGCTGCGACCTGGCAACAGGAACCGGCAGGGACTGCTGCGGTCCAGCCGGGACCGGGACGGCTGCGACCTGGCAGCAGGAACCGGCAGGAGCTGCTGCGGTCCAGCCGGGACCGGGACCCGGGATGGCTGCGACCTGGCAGCAGGAACCGGCAGGAGCTGCTGCGGTCCAGCCGGGACCGGGACGGCTGCGACCTGGCAGCAGGAACCGGCAGCAGGAACCGGCAGGGACTGTTGGGGTCCAGCCGGGACCGGGACCAGGGACGGCTGCGACCTGGCAGCAGGAACCGGCAGGGGCTGCTGCGATCCAGCCGGGACCGGGATGGCTGCGACCTGGCAGCAGGAACCGGCAGGGGCTGCTGCGGTCCAGCCGGGACCGGGACCAGGGATGGCTGCGACCTGGCAGCAGGAACCGGCAGGAGCTGCTGCGGAACCGGCAGGGGCTGCGACCTGACAGCAGGAACCGGGACCGGGACCGGGACCCGGGATGGCTGCGACCTAGCAGCAGGAACCGGCAGGGACTGCTGCAGTCCAGCCGGGACCGGGACCAGGGATGGCTGCGACCTGGCAGCAGGAACCGGCAGGACTGCTGCGGTCCAGCCGGGACCGGGACCCGGGATGGCTGCGACCTGGCAGCAGGAACCGGCAGGGGCTGCTGCGATCCAGCCGGGACCGGGACCCGGGATGGCTGCGACCTGGCAGCAGGAACCGGCAGGAGCTGCTGCGGTCCAGCCGGGACCGGGACCCGGGATGGCTGCGACCTGGCAGCAGGAACCGGCAGGGGCTGCTGCGATCCAGCCGGGACCGGGACCCGGGATGGCTGCGACCTGGCAGCAGGAACCGGCAGGGGCTGCTGCGGTCCAGCCGGGACCGGGACCCGGGATGGCTGCGACCTGGCAGCAGGAACCAGCAGGGATAGCTGCTGAGGTCCAGCCGGGAACCGGGAACGGCCTGCGACCTGGCAGCAGGACCGGCAGGCGGACCTGCTTAGCGGTCGCACCAGGACCGGGACCAAGGGATGGGCTGCGACCTGGCACAGGAACCGGGCAGGACAAGGGCTGCTGCGGTCCAGCCGGGACCGGAACGGCTGCGACCTGGGCAGTGGCTGCCGACCTGGCAGCAGGAACCGGCAGGGACTGCTGCGGTCCAGCCAGGACCGGGACCAGGGACGGCTGCGACCTGGCAGCAGGAACCGGCAGGGGCTGCTGCGATCCAGCCGGGACCCGGGACTGGCTGCGACTGACAGCAGGAACCGGCAGGGGCTGCTGCAGTCCAGCCGGGACCGGGACCAGGGATGGCTGCGACCTGGCAGCAGGAACCGGCAGGAGCTGCTGCGGAACCGGCAGGGGCTGCGACCTGACAGCAGGAACCGGGACCGGGACGGCTGCGACCTAGCAGCAGGAACCGGCAGGGACTGCTGCAGTCCAGCCGGGACCGGGACCAGGGATGGCTGCGACCTGGCAGCAGGAACTGGCAGGGACTGCTGCGATCCAGCTTGGACCGGGACCCGGGATGGCTGCGACCTGGCAGCAGGAACCGGCAGGAGCTGCTGCGGTCCAGCCGGGACCAGGACCCGGGATGGCTGTGACCTAGCAGCAGGAACCGGCAGGGGCTGCTGCGGTCCAACCGGGACTCGGGATGGCTGCGACCCAGCAGCGGGAAGAAGGGGCTGCCTGCCTTGACGCCTGCAAGCCAGCTGGAAACTACGGCCCCCCCATGGCCAGGCCCAAGCAAGACTCAGACTCAGTTATGCAACAGGGGGTGTTTATTTACAAAATACGTGAGGAAACGGGAGTGAACGGGAGTGAAGGTAGGCAGGAAGGTGATCGGCTGGCTGGAGGTGATCGCGATCCATGCGGGATACAGGTACACACGTGAGAAAACGGGAGTGAAGCCAGCGGGAGGGGAACGCAGGAACCGGCAGACAGATGCAGGACGCGGTAGGCAGGAAGGTGATCGGCTGGCTGGAGGCGATCGCGATCCATGCGGGAATAGGCGATAATGCTCCGACGCCGAGTGGGGGGTCTTTATTGGGAGATTGATTGGTGATTGCTGGCAGGCGCGAGCGCAGCGCAGGTGCCGCCCATGACGCTGGGGCGGCACCGGAGCCCGGAGCCACGCCCACCAACACCGTGCGCCCGGAGACACGGTCGAGACCGTGACAGCATGGTTGGCACCGCCGTCGGTGTATGATTGGGTAAATGTGAGGCAATTGTAAAGCGCTTTGCCCAAAATTGCCCAAAAACGCTTTTACTTTCTGAGGAGACTCAAGAAGTTTGGCATGTCTGCAAAACCCTCACTAACCTTTCCAGGTGCACCATCAAGAGCATCCTCTCTAGCAGCTGCTGAACTACTTACTGCCGAACCAGGCAGTAATGCAGCCATCATCGGCTGCCATCTCTCAGCCATGCAAAGCATCTACCACACACACGATGCCTTTGGAAAGCACAGAAAATCATCAAGGACCACAGCCACACAGGCTATGGACTGTTCACGCTGCTGCCGTCTGGTAGACGTTACCGGAGCATCCAGGCACTGACTACCAGATTCAAAAACATTTTTTCCCGCCATCAGGCTTCTCAACCAGCAACACCAATCTCATTGATCACATTGATCACTTTAAATGTACATTTATAACATTGATAATATTTAGATGATTCAACTACTCTGGATACATATGCCATATTCCCTATGCTATTTTTAATTACTCTGGATACATATGCTTTGATTCTCTATCTTTTGTATATTTCTGCTATGAGATGCCATATGCCATATTCCTGCTTCTGCTGCCCTCACTTGTGTATCTGCAGTTACTTACTTGTACATTTATAATACTCAATATTCAATCAATACTTCTGCAGTCAACATAACATTCAATTTTATATTTGAGATGTTTTACCATTATTGTGTATATTGTGTGAGTGTATTGTATTATCCTACTATTTATATTGTCCCACTCAATGTATATACAGTATACAGTATATATATATATGTATATATATATATATATATATCTTCTTGGTATTTTATCTTTTTTTGCCAACTTTTTTGCGTACTGCTGCCTGCCATGTCACAAGAATTTCACTGTTCAGAATTAAAGCCATGAGGAGAAGACACATAGTATTAAATACATGGGAGAGGACACATAGTATTAAATACATGGGGAGAAGAAACATTATTAAATGGAGAGGACACATAATATTAAAGATATGGGGAGAAAACAAATAGCATAAAATGGAGAGGACACACTGTATTAAAGACATGGGGAGAGGACACATAGTATTAAATACATGGGGAGAAGACACATAATTAAATGGAGAGGACACATAATATTAAAGATTAGGGAGAAGACACAGCATTAAATGGAGAGGACACATTGTATTAAAGAAACGAGGAGAGGACACAGTATTAAAGGGAGAGGACACAGTGTTAAAGATATGGGGAGAGGACACATTGTATTAAATGCAGAGGACACATAGTATTAAAGACATGGGGCACAGACACGAAGGCGACGCAGGTAGACACACAAATACACGCACACACACACACACACACGGTCATCATTATGGGGAGGTGGCTCTTGGGTAGTATTATAAATTGTTCAAATGAGATTTCAAATATATTCAACATTTTACAATATGCTTATGTTGTTCTGTGTCACAATATTGTGTCTTACCAATTTAACCACCCCCATCGATACTATTTGTCCCAAGACGTAACCTACCGCAATTGTCATTTGCCACTCAACCCCTAGGAGGCGCAAACTAGCAGGTGCACGTCCTATGATTTATCCTTTAAATTATTGGTGCCCAGGCCCTCATTGCAAGTAAATGTAAAATTACTATGAACAATAGTCTGCTATGACAAGACCTGTCAAAAACAAAATCAACTTATTATTTGGTTTAAAAAAAAAACATCAATTTATTTCACATGTTCCAAATAGCTGTCCCTTTCAACTAAGTGAACATTTGGTTTTACTTTGGATAATTCTACTGAAAACTCACGTCCCGGTTTAACTTTTACCGCTTTTAAAACACTGCCGCAGCCAACAGATGAGCAATTAAGCAATTACGGCCATTTCACAAAGTAAGTCGTAATTAACACCTCTTAAGCGTACCGCAGATGGGCGCAGCACGTTCCGTCCGCTCCTCTCGCGTGATCTCCTGTCAGACGCCCTGCGAGAATGATTAATAGTTTAATTTTTCAAAATTATTTAGACACACAAATAACTTGATACAACGAGGGGCTATTACCACATCTTGTAATAGACATGTTGCCGTGATGAAAGCTTTAATTTGTTTTCTGAGCACTTATAGAGGTTAGAAAAGCCCTCATCAATCATGTGTCACTTAACAAGTGTTATATTATGGGAGCAATGCAAATACGCCGACGCCAAGTGGATGCCGCCGTCACAGAGCTTTGAATATCTGCTTACTGTTTGCACAGTTAGCTGCACATTACAAATAGGAGTCAGGAAGAGGATTTGTCCACTCCAACAGTGAATGATGCAATTGGCAGCAAACGAGACGCCTCTCGAACTGTGATGGCAAATTTAATTGAAAAGGACAAGTCTCACTATTACGGACATTTTCCATGGAACAAAGTCAAAACAAAAAGCTAGACATTTCGGACCTGCTGAAAAAGAAAAGCATTGAAAAGACCAACACTTGCCCGTGTTGGTCTCAGGCATTATATATTTAGATTTTTCCAACGTTTTTTCAAAAAGGCCTACTTGGCATATCAAGTAGGCCTATGCTATCCAAGTGCGTAGGGATACTGTAGAGCTATCAGCATCATTTGTTTCAAATAATAAATAAGAGCGGATATGTCCTAATAACTTTGCATTCATAAGGACATGTAAACGCTTGAAGCTTTTATTGAAGCGTTTGAAGCCTTTATGCACTGTGCATAAAGTTTAAGTGGATTACCACCATATGCAATGTTCAAGGTCCCTGCACATTTTTCTTTTTAAAATCTCAGGGTCAATGTTGGTCCAGCCACACATACATGTGTGACACCGCGTTCTCTCAACCATCGCGGTGTGTGTGTGTTTTCTTTCCCACATGAGAAGATGGCGCTTAATTCCCTTTAGTGTGGAGCAGTTCAAAAGGTGCCGCGGGAACACAAGGGGGGGATTCCACATTAAAGGCCATCGCTGCGGCGTGTCCTAAATCTGGAGCAGACTTCATTTACGTTTTTAGGTGCCTTTTTTCCAAGGGGTTAGCGGTGGTGAGGGGAATAGATACTCGGGCCAATTACGAACCCGGTGCACAGACATTCTCTCACACCGGAGCCGTTCACCGCCTCCGGTTTACAGTAAACCGGTTTTCTAGAGCCGAGAAGAGCTGTGTTTTGCTTTTTTTTCAAACCACGCTTGTTGACACATCAGCGTGCTGCTGCCACACGACGCGGCGGACGTGATTGGTACCATGCGCGTTCCGAGCGGCTTGACAGACTTCAGGGTTAAGATGTTCTGCATTAGATTTGAATTACAACCGCTAAATGCCCCTGTCAAAGCTCATTAGAGCTGACACTCCCCATGTGCGCTCGGCTGAGTCGCTCTTATATAGGAGAGGCACACAGAAAGCTTAAACAAAGACATACTCCAAAAAGGCATGGACCCTGAAATTGTCAGTGTAAAAAAGGGGTAATAGGGGGTATTTCTCAGTTAAGAATGCTAATCCACACTCACTCCTTATGCCTTTGGCCAGGGCAAATAAAAGGCCATGGGGGGGAGGGCAGTTAAAAGCTCACAGAATTAAAGCTAATTAGATTTTTTATGTCCCGTTTTGATCATACACGCACGTAGGAAAAGGCGTTAAAGCGTTCCAATCATATAACGTGGCTGGTCTCATGCATTCACCTTTTTCTGCAATAGGACTGAGAGTTAAGATCATCATATTGTCCATTTGAGATGTTTCATCGTTCAAGCGACCATTGTGACTTCTTACAGCCTGCTGCACGAGCATTGCCACGATTTTTAATCAACTGGGAGCTCGTTGCTCGCCGTCTTCCTCGATATGTTAGGTAGTAGCCCAGCCTATAGGACATGGCTCTCTCGCTATACCTTCACTCAAATGGAGGATCTTTCAAGACGGAGCTAAATCACTCGCTCAGTGGCCGCAGATGTTTAGGCTCACGCTTCCTGACACAGTAATTGGCCGCGGGGTCTCGGGGGGCGGGGGGGGGGCTGCAGCCACGGGGGTACACGGCGGCGTATCCTTAAACAACAGTCAGAGCAGCGGAGAAAAATGAAAGGACGGTGAAATAAATTAAAATTCCTGCGTGAACTTGTGAAAATAAACAGTGCGCCGAAAGTCCGCAGAGAGAGAGAACTCTGCGATTTCTCAGACCACTGAACTACCAAGGCGCGGAGCCCCCACCTCCTCCCCCACCCCCTCATCTGTCTTTCTGGTGGTAATGACCACCCCAGGTGTAAAGGGTTCACCTCAGAAAGTTCGACGTCTTAGCAACACCCGGAACCACATTCTGCTGCTGTGACAGAAAGCTCTCTGGGGTGGCATTGTGCGCTATCGATCGCCGTGCACAATGGAGGCGCATTATCGCTCCAGTGTGCAACGAGCCCTCCACCTCCACCTCCACCACCACCACCACCCTGCAGTGCCCCCCCCCGTCCCCGTCCCATGCGATGACATATTTATGTTCTTTCCCCCCTCGGTTGTTTATGGCAAAATAACAACGAATCACATTGAAATCTGCCAATAGAAATTATTTGTTCTCAAAACATGGTATTAATATCACGTCGACGTCATCGTTGTACAGTGAGTGTTATTGTTTTCCTCAGCAGTGCATCAGTACAGAGTTTTTATCCGGGTCCACGATAAGGGCTCTCACGGGCCCTAGTGTAATTGGACTCTTAAAAACCAGGTCCAGTAACACCTCATTATTACAGCCAGGGTAGCCTCTGTGTTGCCTTTGCCCCACTCAACCCCACAAGGTGCCCGTTTTCATAACACACAACTCCCCCAACCAACCAAACACACCAATTTTTTTTTTGTATAAGGCCTTTGTCTTATAATCAATGTGACTATTTTGTGTTGTTTGGCAATACTGTTGTTGCAATAGCAATTGTGAATACAAAAAAACCCACCCCAACCCCCACAGACCTGTTAAGCTTACCCCCCTCCCCAACCCACACACACACCACTTTTTCCTTCTCATGCGGGTGTGCATTACATACGGCGAGTGTAAATTAGGTTACTCGGTAGACGCACACGCGGCGTTAAGAGCTCGCGGGGAGCATGTTTAAGGAAAACAGTTACACTGAGCCGTTATTATCAGGGGTAGGATTAGAGCGGGATTTAGCCGGCCCTAAATATATCACAGCTGCATTCACACGTGGACTGTAGAGAGGCACAGGGGCCTACGAAAAAAAAAAATGAAACGTGGGTGGGTGGGGGGAGTGAGTGTGATGTTTATGAACGGAGGGATGGAGGTGTAGGCTCGTGGTGACGGCAGAGTGGAGGAGGGAAGGACCAGGACGTGGTCAGCGCTGAGCTAACGCTATTCTCCCATGGAGTCGGGTTCAGGGGGGTGTTGGCATCACGGGGCGTTCACACACAGCGGCTTCTGACTGCGTGCGTGTGTGCGCATGTGTGTGTGTGTGTGGAGAGGGGTATATGGTGGTGGTGGTGTGGGCTAGTAGAAGGAGCTCTAAGAAAGACTCACCATCTGAAAGCACTTCATTAGGTCCTACCCCCCCCCCAAAGCCTTCGGTCCCCGACCGCCGACACAAACCCCACCAGCGCCCCGACTCTAAAGAGGCATTAAACAGCTGAGGGTGAAAGCCGAGAGGGCCGGAGCACCCTAACTCCCCCCCCACCTTCACCGCCCCACCAAAGTGGAGTCCTGATTTGGTGCGTTTATGCCTCATCATGGGCCCACGGAGCGTCTCGTCTTACACTGTTGTGGGAGAGCCGCGGCGGGGCCAAATTAGCTTTGATGCAGTTAAGGGATATTGCATAAACAGGCAGTTGAGTTTAAAGGGATTACTTTGTCTGAAACAATTGGGCTTGATATCATCCACAAAGAGAGTCGCGAGAAAAAAAAGCACCTTAAAAGAAGAAAAAATTACAGTATTAAAAAAGATATAGGCCTATACATTTGACCTTTGAGGCATTTGAAGAATAAGAGATGAATCGAAGTTCGGGAGGGAAAATCATGTTGCACTCCTCAGAATCATGTTCACAACTGTATTAGCTTAAATGAATCTCATCATTTCTGGCTAAAGTACTGCGGCTCAATATGCAGATAAAAGGCAGCATCTTGCCACTTTGAATCATGTCATTCCCTGTGTGCCATCTGTAAAAGAGTTTGCAGTAATACGGCCACGGAAGATCACTTCAATGCTACGGCTTTATGGAGGCCGACACGGCACAACGAGGTCTTCACGGCAGGGGGAAAAGCCACCCTAATAACACTGTAAGGTTATACTTTAGGCTTGTTGTCCTTTTGAAATAAAAATAAAAAACGCATGTCATACTTGGGCCGCCTCCTACAAATACGAATGGAGCTTTTTCTTATTTTTTTTTTTCCCTCTCTCCTGGCATTTCTGCCTCTGGCTCGCAAGCAGACACTCTGAAGAATCGAACCCGGGGCCCTCTCCATCCTCCTCCACCCTACCCACCCTCCCCCTGCCGGGTTGTGAAGGAGGGAGCGGGCGTGCACGGGGACGAGGGGGCTTGGGTATCCGATTATCTTCAAGTAGCACCAGATCCCCCAGTATTTTGTCGAAGATTTTGGTATTAAATCCCCGCTTCAAAGTGGCTAATTACGCTAAGTCCTGATTTCATGGTCACAGCTGCACTGTATTACCAATCACAACAGCCGTACACAGACAGCTGTGGTGGGCCGCGTCGGCACTCCTCTCTGGGGCACGCCTGGGGGATGTTGGTAGGGTTGGTTGTTTTTTTATTTTTATCTCTGGCGGTTATCAAGAAGAACCACTAGCGCTCTGCCTGGAGAAAGGCTCGGCCGTTGGCACACACGTCGGCCGCGCCAGGGCTGCCAATCTCCCGAAAATGATGACTTGCCTCCTGCTCAGCTTTGGGAAAGGAAAGGGGAAAAGAAAATGAAAGACAGATGACAGACAAGCACCTCTCCTGCTGTTGCTACAATAAATGTTGACATGTGGTTGAGATATCTGTAGGAAATATATGGAATCAATATTGCATGAAATATTGATTACACTTGATTGATACGCTTCTACTTCAGAAAATAATAATGCAGAGGTTAAAATCTAGCCAGAAATAGGTTACTTCATATTAACAAGCAATAACTAATGCTCTTGCTTGCATTTGATTTTATGTAGTTGTAAGCTATTGATTATTTAGTAAGGTAGTGGTCTTTGTATTTATTCTATTTATATTATTAAACATAACTATGAATACTAGATATAATATTATATTAGATAAAATAGAAGATCCTACAACTATAGTTACTGCAAGCAAAACCATAGACCACCATCCGACGAGCTACACAATGTTCCCCCATCGGAAACACACACACACACACACAACACACCACGACCACACACACACACACACACACACACACACACACACACACACTCCAAAAAGGGCACCTGGGATCCACGTGTCATGCAGTGACTCTCGGTGCTGCTAACATGATACTGAGGGGGGGGGATTCGACGCGGCCCACCCTTAACGCGAGCGGACACAGGGATTGCTGCGGTGCAGCGCTCACCACCAGCACACAACCGCCATGTCACTAGATCCCCCCGGCCCTAATAACGCCAGCCTTCCTACGTAGCATGCTCCGCTCCACTCTACTCCACCAGCAGAGCCATGGGACAATCAAGTTCATATTTTCCTCTCCAATTGCTAATTGACTAATAATCATAGGTTTAGATAATGGTAAATAATAGGGTCATTGAAGTGGTTGAGGGGGGGGGAAAATGGCGGGGGTGGGGGGTGATGCTTTTCAAGAGCGGTGTTTTTGTAAACCGAGGCCCGAAAAAGATAATACCGATAAAGGTTTGCGTTTTCTTTGCAAGTTTGGACAAATATCTGACAAAAAACTGCATTAGCAATGGGATAATGAGTTCTGATCAAACTGGAGATGTTTATCTCACACAATGTGACAAAGACACATTGCCCGGACCAGTACCAACCAGGTACCCCATGGTAGGGCAAACATGGTCATGTACTCCATAGGTTTGCTCAAGTGTTGAGGAAGTGACTAAATAATCTCTTGCTGACATTTTGCCCCCCCCCCCCTTCATCAGAAAGATCTGGTTCATGTGAATTTCTGCTGATAGTCTTCTAACGTGATGCCTGTTTACGGAGACATGGCTGGGACCCCTACGGTACCCGACTCGGGCCAATGCCCCCTGCTGGGGCATCTACCGCAGGACAGAACAAGGGAGTCAGGTAAAACGCAGGGACAGAGGGTATGCTTTATGGTTAACTCTCACGGGAGTTCGGATGTAGCAGTACTCACAACACATTGCTCAATGGAGCTCCCTATCTATACAAGTATGGCCCTTGTAACTCCCTCAGAATTCAGCTCCGTGATAATCACAGGAGTCTACATCCCCCCCCATTGCAGATAAAATACGCGCACTTGATGACATGTATGGAGTAAGTAGTGGAGTAACTAGAAAATGCTCACCCTGAGCAGCATCTATTGTTGTTGCCGAATTGAATAGGGCTAATATGAGGAAAGTTTTGCCTAAATTATCAAGCGCATTAACTTTCCTACCCATGGTGATCAAACTCAGTTAGTCACAACAAATGGAATAAATGTGCAGACTCTGTCACAGCCTACAATCTCAAGTGTGTCTAAACTAAAAGCCTATAGCTCTGGGGACCCGGAGACCTTGAGGAGGTCCAAATATGATCTTCTGGAGGGCCATCAGAGATGCCAAAAGAGCCTACAGGGACAAGTCGGTGTCTAACTATAATAGCTGACACCAGACACATGTGGTGTGGATTGTGAGCAATCACAGACTATGAAGGGAGAAATAGCAGTGATGCCCAGCCAGTCGCCTCTCTCCCCGATGAGCTCAACACCTTCTATGCACGGATTCAGATGACCAACACCACTCCTACAGCGGGGCTAGCTGAGGACCAGGATGACTGCACTCTGTCCCTTACCATGGTGGACATGAGGAGAGCTCTTAAAAGAATAAACCCAGGGAAGTCTCCAGGGCCAGAGGGCATTCCAGGCCGTCTCCTCATAGGACCGGCAGGGGCTGCTGCGGTCCAGCCGGGACCGGGACCCGGGATGGCTGCGACCCGGCAGCAGGAACCGGCAGGGACTGCTGCGGTCCAGCCGCGACCGGGACCAGGGATGGCTGCGACCTTGCAGCAGGAACCGGCAGGGGCTGCTGCGATCCAGCCGGGACCGGGACCAGGGATGGCTGCGACCCGGCAGCAGGAACCGGCAGGGGCTGCTGCGGTCCAGCCGGGACCGGGACCAGGGATGGCTGCGACCCGGCAGCAGGAACCGGCAGGGGCTGCTGCGATCCAGCCGGGACCCGGAATGGCTGCGACCCGGCAGCAGGAACCAGCAGGGGCTGCTGTGGTCCAGCCGGGACCAGGGATGGCTGCGACCTAGCAGCAGGAACCGGCAGGGGCTGCTGCGGTCCAGCCGGGACCGGGACCAGGGATGGCTGCGACCTAGCAGCAGGAACCGGCAGGGGCTGCTGCGGTCCAGCCGGGACCGGGACCAGGGATGGCTGCGACCTAGCAGCAGGAACCGGCAGGGGCTGCTGCGGTCCAGCCGGGACCGGGACCAGGGATGGCTGCGACCTAGCAGCAGGAACCGGCAGGGGCTGCTGCGGTCCAGCCGGGACCGGGACCAGGGATGGCTGCGACCTGGCAGCAGGAACCGGCAGGGACTGCTGCGGTCCAGCCGGGACCGGGACCAGGGATGGCTGCGACCGGCAGCAGGAACCGGCAGGGGCTGCTGCGGTCCAGCCGGGACCGGGACCAGGGATGGCTGCGACCGGCAGCAGGAACCGGCAGGGCTGCTGCGTCCAGCCGGGACCGGGACCCGGGATGCTGCGGCAGCAGGACCGGGACCAGGGATGGCTGCGACCTAGCAGCAGGAACCGGCAGGGGCTGCTGCGGTCCAGCCGGGACCCGGGATGGCTGCGACCTGGCAGCAGGAACCGGCAGGGGCTGCTGCGGTCCAGCCGGGACCGGGACGGCTGCGACCTGGCAGCAGGAACCGGCAGGGACTGCTGCGGTCCAGCCGGGACCCGGACCAGGGATGGCTGCGACCTGGCAGCAGGAACCGGCAGGGGCTGCTGCGGTCCAGCCGGGACCGGGACCCGGGATGGCTGCGACCTGGCAGCAGGAACCGGCAGGGGCTGCTGCGGTCCAGCCGGGACCGGGACGGCTGCGACCTGGCAGCAGGAACCGGCAGGGACTGCTGCGGTCCAGCCGGGACCGGGACCAGGGACGGCTGCGACCTGGCAGCAGGAACCGGCAGGGGCTGCTGCGATCCAGCCGGGACCGGGATGGCTGCGACCTGGCAGCAGGAACCGGCAGGGGCTGCTGCAGTCCAGCCGGGACCGGGACCAGGGATGGCTGCGACCTGGCAGCAGGAACCGGCAGGAGCTGCTGCGGAACTGGCAGGGGCTGCGACCTGACAGCAGGAACCGGGACCGGGACCGGGACCCGGGATGGCTGCGACCTAGCAGCAGGAACCGGCAGGGACTGCTGCGGTCCAGCCGGGACCGGGACCAGGGATGGCTGCGACCTGGCAGCAGGAACTGGCAGGGACGGCTGCGACCCAGCAGCGGGAAACCGGGGCTGCTGCGGTCCAACCCGGGACCCGGGAGCCAGGGGTTACCTGCCACGATGCCTGGGAGCCTTATACCTCGGCATCGGCTTGCACTGGATGCCGAGGTACTCCCAGAGGCTGATGTACTCTGGGTCTGAGTCTTCTGAGTCCGTGTCTGACTCGTCCATATCTGGTCGGAGCATTCTGTTAGGGGTGTGTGCGGTGGGGGACCAAACGCAAGACTCAGACTCAGTACATCAACCTATGGGAGTACCTCGACATCCGGTGCGAGCCGCTGCCGAGGTATAAGGCTCGCAGGCGTCGAGGCAGGCAACCCCTGGCTCCCGGGTCGCGGGTTGGACCGCAGCAGCCTCGGTTTCTCCGCCTGGTGGGTCGGGAGCCGCCTGCCAGTTCCTGCTGCCAGGTCGCAGCCATCCCTGGTCCCGGTCCCGGCTGGACTGCAGCAGTCCCTGCCGGTTCCTGCTGCTAGGTCGCAGCCGTCCCGGTCCCGGTTCCTGCTGTCAGGTCGCAGCCCCTGCCGGTTCCGCAGCAGCTCCTGCCGGTTCCTGCTGCCAGGTCGCAGCCATCCCTGGTCCCGGTCCCGGCTGGACTGCAGCAGCCCCTGCCGGTTCCTGCTGCCAGGTCGCAGCCATCCGGGTCCCGGCTGGATCGCAGCAGCCCCTGCCGGTTCCTGCTGCCAGGTCGCAGCCATCCCTGGTCCCGGTCCCGGCTGGACCGCAGCAGCTCCTGCCGGTTCCTGCTGCCAGGTCGCAGCCGTCCCGGTCCCGGCTGGACCGCAGCAGCCCTGCCGGTTCCTGCTGCCAGGTCGCAGCCGTCCCGGGTCCCGGTCCCGGCTGGACCGCAGCAGCTCCTGCCGGTTCCCTGCCAGGTCGCAGCCATCCTGGTCCCGGCTGGACCGCAGCTCCTGCCGGTTCCTGCTGCCAGGTCGCAGCCCGTCCGGGTCCCGGCTGGACCGCAGCATCCTGCTGCCGGTTCCTGCTGCCAGGTCGCAGCCATCCCTGGTCCCGGTCCCGGCTGGACCGCAGCAGCCCCTGCCGGTTCCTGCTGCCGGGTCGCAGCCATCCCTGGTCCCGGTCCCGGCTGGACCGCAGCCATCCCGGGTCCCGGTCCCGGCTGGATCGCAGCAGCCCCTGCCGGTTCCTGCTGCTAGGTCGCAGCCATCCCTGGTCCCGGTCCGGCTGGACCGCAGCAGCCCCTGCCGGTTCTGCTGCTAGGTCGCAGCCATCCCTGGTCCCGGTCCCGGCTGGACCGCAGCAGCCCCTGCCGGTTCCTGCTGCTAGGTCGCAGCCATCCCTGGTCCCGGTCCCGGCTGGACCGCAGCAGCCCCTGCCGGTTCCTGCTGCTAGGTCGCAGCCATCCCTGGTCCCGGTCCCGGCTGGACCGCAGCAGCCCCTGCCGGTTCCTGCTGCTAGGTCGCAGCCATCCCTGGTCCCGGTCCCGGCTGGACCGCAGCAGTCCCTGCCGGTTCCTGCTGCCAGGTCGCAGCCATCCCTGGTCCCGGTCCCGGCTGGATCGCAGCAGCCCCTGCCGGTTCCTGCTGCAAGGTCGCAGCCATCCCTGGTCCCGGCTGGACCGCAGCAGCCCCTGCCGGTTCCTGCTGCCAGGTCGCAGCCATCCCGGGTCCCGGTCCCGGCTGGATCGCAGCAGCCCCTGCCGGTTCCTGCTGCCAGGTCGCAGCCATCCCTGGTCCCGGTCCCGGCTGGACCGCAGCAGTCCCTGCCGGTTCCTGCTGCCAGGTCGCAGCCATCCCTGGTCCCGGTCCCGGCTGGACCGCAGCAGCCCCTGCCGGTTCCTGCTGCAGGTCGCAGCCATCCCTGGTCCCGGTCCCGGCTGGACCGCAGCAGTCCCTGCCGGTTCCTGCTGCCGGGTCGCAGCCATCCTGGGTCCCGGTCCCGGCTGGACCGCAGCAGCCCCTGCCGGTCCTATGAGGAGACGGCCTGGAATGCCCTCTGGCCCTGGAGACTTCCCTGGGTTTATTCTTTTAAGAGCTCTCCTCATGTCCACCATGGTAAGGGACAGAGTGCAGTCGTCCTGGTCCTCAGCTAGCCTCGCTGTAGGAGTGGTGTTGGTCATCTCAAACCGTGCATAGAAGGTGTTGAGCTCATCGGGGAGAGAGGCGACTGGCTGGGCATCGCTGCTATTTCTCCCTTTATAGTCTGTGATTGCTCACAATCCACACCACATGTGTCTGGTGTCAGCTATTATAGTTAGACACCGACTTGTCCCTGTAGGCTCTTTTGGCATCTCTGATGGCCCTCCGAAGATCATATTTGGATCTCCTCAAGGTCTCCGGGTCCCCAGAGCTATAGGCTTTTAGTTTAGACACACTTGGAGATGTAGGCTGTGACAGAGTCTGCACATTTATTCCATTGTTGTGACTAACTGAGTTTGATCACCATGGGTAGGAAAGTTAATGCGCTTGTGATATTTAGGCAAAACTTTCCTCATATTAGCCCTATTCAATTCGGCAACAACAATAGATGCTGCCTCAGGGTGAGCATTTTCTAGTTACTCCACTACTTACTCCATACATGTCATCAAGTGCGCGTATTTTATCTGCCAATGGGGGGGATGTAGACTCCTGTGATTATCACGGAGCTGAATTCCTGAGGGAGTTACAAGGGCCATACTTTTATAGATAGGAGCTCCATTGAGCAATGTGTTGTGAGTACTGCTACATCCAAACTCCCGTGAGAGTTAACCATAAAGCATACCCCTCTGTCCCTGCGTTTACCTGACTCCCTTGTTCTGTCCTGCCGGTAGATGCCCAGCAGGGGCATTGGCCCGAGTCGGGTACCGTAGGATCCAGCCATGTCTCCATAAACGGCATCACGTAGAAGACTATCAGCATAAAATTCACATGAACCAGATCTTTCTGATGAAGGGGGGGGGGGCAAAATGTCAGCAAAGAGATTATTTAGTCACTTCCTCAACACTTTGAGCAAACCTATGGAGTACATGACCATGTTGCCCTCCATGGTACCTGGTATGGTACTGGTCCGGGCAATGTGTCGTTGTCACATTGTGTGAGATAAACATCTCCAGTTGATCAGAACTCATATCCCATTTGCTAATGCTTCAGTTTTTTGTCAGATATTTGTCCAAACTTGCAAAGAAGACGCAACCTTTATGGTATTATCTTTTTCGGGCCTCGGTTACAAAACACCGCTCTTGAAAAGCATCACCCCCCACCCCCGCCATTTCCCCCCTCCTCAACCACTCAATGACCCTATTATTTACCATTATCTAAACCTATGATTATTAGTCATTAGCAATTGGAGAGGAAAATATGAACTTGATTGTCCCATGGCTCTGCTGGTGGAGTAGAGTGGAGCGGAGCATGCTACGTAGGAAGGCTGGCGTTATTAGGGCCGGGGGGATCTAGTGACATGGCGGTTGTGTGCTGGTGGTGAGCGCTGCACCGCAGCAATCCCTGTGTCCGCTCGCGTTAAGGGTGGGCCGCGTCGAATCCCCCCCCCTCAGTATCATGTTAGCAGCACCGAGAGTCACTGCATGACACGTGGATCCCAGGTGCCTTTTTGGAGGTGTGTGTGTGTGTTGTGTGTGTGTGTGTGGTGTGTGTGTGTGGTTGTGTGTGTGTGTGTGTGTGGTGTGTGTGTGTGTGTGTGTGTGTTGTGTGTGTGTGTGTGTGTGTGTGTGTGTGTGTGTTCAATGGGGGAACATTGTGTAGCTCGTCGGATGGTGGTCTATGGTTTTGCTTGCAGTAACTATAGTTGTAGGATCTTCTATTTTATCTAATATAATATTATATCTAGTATTCATAGTTATGTTTAATAATATAAATAGAATAAATACAAAGACCACTACCTTACTAAATAATCAATAGCTTACAACTACATAAAATCAAATGCAAGCAAGAGCATTAGTTATTGCTTTGTTAATATGAAGTAACCTATTTCTGGCTAGATTTTAACCTCTGCATTATTATTTTCTGAGTAGAAGCGTATCATCAAGTGTAATCAATATTTCATGCATATTGATTCCATATATTTCCTACAGATATCTCAACCACATGTCAACATTTATTGTAGCAACAGCAGGAGAGGTGCTTGTCTGTCATCTGTCTTTCATTTTCTTTTCCCCTTTCCTTTCCCAAAGCTGAGCAGGAGGCAAGTCATCATTTTCGGGAGATTGGCAGCCCTGGCGCGGCCGACGTGTGTGCCAACGGCCGAGCCTTTCTCCAGGCAGAGCGCTAGTGGTTCTTCTTGATAACCGCCAGAGATAAAAATAAAAAAACAACCAACCCTACCAACATCCCCCAGGCGTGCCCCAGAGAGGAGTGCCGACGCGGCCCACACAGCTGTCTGTGTACGGCTGTTGTGATTGGTAATACAGTGCAGCTGTGACCATGAAATCAGGACTTAGTGTAATTAGCCACTTTGAAGCGGGGATTTAATACCAAAATCTTCGACAAAATACTGGGGGATCTGGTGCTACTTGAAGATAATCGGATACCCAAGCCCCCTCGTCCCCGTGCACGCCCGCTCCCTCCTTCACAACCCGGCAGGGGTAGGGTGGAGGAGGATGGAGAGGGCCCCGGGTTCGATTCTTCAGAGTGTCTGCTTGCGAGCCAGAGGCAGAAATGCCAGGAGAGAGGGAAAAAAAAAATAAGAAAAAGCTCCATTCGTATTTGTAGGAGGCGGCCCAAGTATGACATGCGTTTTTTATTTTTATTTCAAAAGGACAACAAGCCTAAAGTATAACCTTACAGTGTTATTAGGGTGGCTTTTCCCCCTGCCGTGAAGACCTCGTTGTGCCGTGTCGGCCTCCATAAAGCCGTAGCATTGAAGTGATCTTCCGTGGCCGTATTACTGCAAACTCTTTTACAGATGGCACACAGGGAATGACATGATTCAAAGTGGCAAGATGCTGCCTTTTATCTGCATATTGAGCCGCGGTACTTTAGCCAGAAACGATGAGATTCATTTAAGCTAATACAGTTGTGAACATGATTCTGAGGAGTGCAACATGATTTTCCCTCCCTAACTTCGATTCATCTCTTATTCTTCAAATGCCTCAAAGGTCAAATGTATAGGCCTATATCTTTTTTAATACTGTAATTTTTTCTTCTTTTAAGGTGCTTTTTTTTCTCGCGACTCTCTTTGTGGATGATATCAAGCCCAATTGTTTCAGACAAAGTAATCCCTTTAAACTCAACTGCCTGTTTATGCAATATCCCTTAACTGCATCAAAGCTAATTTGGCCCCGCCGCGGCTCTCCCACAACAGTGTAAGACGAGACGCTCCGTGGGCCCATGATGAGGCATAAACGCACCAAATCAGGACTCCACTTTGGTGGGGCGGTGAAGGTGGGGGGGGAGTTAGGGTGCTCCGGCCCTCTCGGCTTTCACCCTCAGCTGTTTAATGCCTCTTTAGAGTCGGGGCGCTGGTGGGGTTTGTGTCGGCGGTCGGGGACCGAAGGCTTTGGGGGGGGGGGTAGGACCTAATGAAGTGCTTTCAGATGGTGAGTCTTTCTTAGAGCTCCTTCTACTAGCCCACACCACCACCACCACCATATACCCCTCTCCACACACACACACACACACATGCGCACACACGCACGCAGTCAGAAGCCGCTGTGTGTGTGTGAACGCCCCGTGATGCCAACACCCCCCTGAACCCGACTCCATGGGAGAAGAGCGTTAGCTCAGCGTTGACCACGTCCTGGTCCTTCCCTCCTCCACTCTGCCGTCACCACGAGCCTGCACCTCCATCCCGTTCATAAACATCACACTCACTCCCCCCACCCACCCACGTTTCATTTTTTTTTGCGTAGGCCCCTGTGCCTCTCTACAGTCCACGTGTGAATGCAGCTGTGATATATTTAGGGCCGGCTAAATCCCGCTCTAATCCTACCCCTGATAATAACGGCTCAGTGTAACTGTTTTCCTTAAACATGCTCCCCGCGAGCTCTTAACGCCGCGTGTGCGTCTACCGAGTAACCTAATTTACACTCGCCGTATGTAATGCACACCCGCATGAGAAGGAAAAAGTGGTGTGTGTGTGGGTTGGGGAGGGGGGTAAGCTTAACAGGTCTGTGGGGGTTGGGGTGGGTTTTTTTGTATTCACAATTGCTATTGCAACAACAGTATTGCCAAACAACACAAAATAGTCACATTGATTATAAGACAAAGGCCTTATACAAAAAAAAAATTGGTTGGTGTGGTGTGTTTGGTTGGTTGGGGGAGTTGTGTGTTATGAAAACGGGCACCTTGTGGGGTTGAGTGGGGCAAAGGCAACACAGAGGCTACCCTGGCTGTAATAATGAGGTGTTACTGGACCTGGTTTTTAAGAGTCCAATTACACTAGGGCCCGTGAGAGCCCTTATCGTGGACCCGGATAAAAACTCTGTACTGATGCACTGCTGAGGAAAACAATAACACTCACTGTACAAGATGACGTCGACGTGATATTAATACCATGTTTTGAGAACAAATAATTTCTATTGGCAGATTTCAATGTGATTCGTTGTTATTTTGCCATAAACAACCGAGGGGGGAAAGAACATAAATATGTATCGCATGGGACGGGGACGGGGGGGGGGCACTGCGGGGTGGTGGTGGTGGTGGAGGTGGAGGTGGAGGGCTCGTTGCACACTGGAGCGATAATGCGCCTCCATTGTGCACGGCGATCGATAGCGCACAATGCCACCCCAGAGAGCTTTCTGTCACAGCAGCAGAATGTGGTTCCGGGTGTTGCTAAGACGTCGAACTTTCTGAGGTGAACCCTTTACACCTGGGGTGGTCATTACCACCAGAAAGACAGATGAGGGGGTGGGGGAGGAGGTGGGGGCTCCGCGCCTTGGTAGTTCAGTGGTCTGAGAAATCGCAGAGTTCTCTCTCTCTGCGGACTTTCGGCGCACTGTTTATTTTCACAAGTTCACGCAGGAATTTTAATTTATTTCACCGTCCTTTCATTTTTCTCCGCTGCTCTGACTGTTGTTTAAGGATACGCCGCCGTGTACCCCCGTGGCTGCAGCCCCCCCCCCGCCCCCCGAGACCCCGCGGCCAATTACTGTGTCAGGAAGCGTGAGCCTAAACATCTGCGGCCACTGAGCGAGTGATTTAGCTCCGTCTTGAAAGATCCTCCATTTGAGTGAAGGTATAGAGAGAGAGCCATGTCCTATAGGCTGGGCTACTACCTAACATATCGAGGAAGACGGCGAGCAACGAGCTCCCAGTTGATTTAAAAATAGTGGCAATGCTCATGCAGCAGACTGTAATAAGTCACAATGGTCGCATGAACGATGAAACGTCTCAAATGGACAATATGATGATCTTAACTCTCAGTCCTATTGCAGAAAAAGGTGAACGCATGAGACCAGCCACGTTATATGATTGGAACGCTTTAACGCCTTTTCCTACGTGCGTGTATGATCAAAACGGGACATAAAAAATCTAATTAGCTTTAATTCTGTGAGCTTTTAACTGCCCTCCCCCCCTTGGCCTTTTATTTGCCCTGGCCAAAGGCATAAGGAGTGAGTGTGGATTAGCATTCTTAACTGAGAAATACCCCCTATTACCCCTTTTTTACACTGACAATTTCAGGGTCCATGCCTTTTTGGAGTATGTCTTTGTTTAAGCTTTCTGTGTGCCTCTCCTATATAAGAGCGACTCAGCCGAGCGCACATGGGGAGTGTCAGCTCTAATGAGCTTTGACAGGGGCATTTAGCGGTTGTAATTCAAATCTAATGCAGAACATCTTAACCCTGAAGTCTGTCAAGCCGCTCGGAACGCGCATGGTACCAATCACGTCCGCCGCGTCGTGTGGCAGCAGCACGCTGATGTGTCAACAAGCGTGGTTTGAAAAAAAAGCAAAACACAGCTCTTCTCGGCTCTAGAAACCCGGTTTACTGTAAACCGGAGGCGGTGAACGGCTCCGGTGTGAGAGAATGTCTGTGCACCGGGTTCGTAATTGGCCCGAGTATCTATTCCCCTCACCACCGCTAACCCCTTGGAAAAAAGGCACCTAAAAACGTAAATGAAGTCTGCTCCAGATTTAGGACACGCCGCAGCGATGGCCTTTAATGTGGAATCCCCCCCCTTGTGTTCCCGCGGCACCTTTTGAACTGCTCCACACTAAAGGGAATTAAGCGCCATCTTCTCATGTGGGAAAGAAAACACACACACACCGCGATGGCTCAGAGAACGCGGTGTCACACATGTATGTGTGGCTGGACCAACATTGACCCTGAGATTTTAAAAAGAAAAATGTGCAGGGACCTTGAACATTGCATATGGTGGTAATCCACTTAAACTTTACGCACGGCGCATAAAGGCTTCAAACGCTTCAATAAAAGCCTCAAGCGTTTACATGTCCTTATGAATGCAAAGTTATTAGGACATATCCGCTCTTATTTATTATTTGAAACAAATGATGCTGATAGCTCTACAGTATCCCTACTCACTTGGATAGCATAGGTCTACTTGATATGCCAAGTAGGCCTTTTTGAAAAAACGTTGGAAAAATCTAAATATATAATGCCTGAGACCAACACGGGCAAGTGTTGGTCTTTTCAATGCTTTTCTTTTTCAGCAGGTCCGAAATGTCTAGCTTTTTGTTTTGACTTTGTTCCATGGAAAATGTCCGTAATAGTGAGACTTGTCCTTTTCAATTAAATTTGCCATCACAGTTCGAGAGGCGTCTCGTTTGCTGCCAATTGCATCATTCACTGTTGGAGTGGACAAATCCTCTTCCTGACTCCTATTTGTAATGTGCAGCTAACTGTGCAAACAGTAAGCAGATATTCAAAGCTCTGTGACGGCGGCATCCACTTGGCGTCGGCGTATTTGCATTGCTCCCATAATATAACACTTGTTAAGTGACACATGATTGATGAGGGCTTTTCTAACCTCTGTAAGTGCTCAGAAAACAAATTAAAGCTTTCATCACGGCAACATGTCTATTACAAGATGTGGTAATAGCCCCTCGTTGTATCAAGTTATTTGTGTGTCTAAATAATTTTGAAAAATTAAACTATTAATCATTCTCGCAGGGCGTCTGACAGGAGATCATGCGAGAGGAGCGGACGGAACGTGCTGCGCCCATCTGCGGTACGCTTAAGAGGTGTTAATTACGACTTACTTTGTGAAATGGCCGTAATTGCTTAATTGCTCATCTGTTGGCTGCGGCAGTGTTTTAAAAGCGGTAAAAGTTAAACCGGGACGTGAGTTTTCAGTAGAATTATCCAAAGTAAAACCAAATGTTCACTTTGGGAGTGGCACCGGAGCCCGGAGCCACGCCCACCAACACCGTGCGCCCGGAGACACGGTCGAGACCGTGACAGCATGGTTGGCACGCCGTCGGTGTATGATTGGGTGAATGTGAGGCAATTGTAAAGCGCTTTGCCCAAAATTGCCCAAAAACGCTTTTACTTTCTGAGGAGACTCAAGAAGTTTGGCATGTCTGCAAAACCCTCACTAACCTTTCCAGGTGCACCATCAAGAGCATCCTCTCTAGCAGCTGCTGAACTACTTACTGCCGAACCAGGCAGTAATGCAGCCATCATCGGCTGCCATCTCTCAGCCATGCAACGCATCTACCACACACGATGCCTTTGGAAAGCACAGAAAATCATCAAGGACCACAGCCACACAGGCTATGGACTGTTCACGCTGCTGCCGTCTGGTAGACGTTACCGGAGCATCCAGGCCACTGACTACCAGATTAAAAAACATTTTTTCCCCGCCATCAGGCTTCTCAACCAGCAACACCAATCTCATTGATCACATTGATCACTTTAAATGTACATTTATAACATTGATAATATTTAGATGATTCAAACTACTCTGGATACATATGCCATATTCCCTATGCTATTTTTAATTACTCTGGATACATATGCTTTGATTCTCTATCTTTTGTATATTTCTGCTATGGATGCATATACCATATTCCTGCTTCTGTGCCCTCACATACATTAACATTTAGGCATTTGGCAGACGCTTCTTATCCAATCTCAAAGTACATTTGAAGGGGCAACTTGTGTATCTGCAGTTACTTACTTGTACATTTATAATACTCAATATTCAATCAATACTTCTGCAGTCAACATAACATTCAATTTTATATTTGAGATGTTTTACCATTATTGTGTATATTGTGTGAGTGTATTGTATTATCCTACTATTTATATTGTCCCACTCAATGTATATACAGTATACAGTATATATATATATGTATATATATATATATATATCTTCTTGGTATTTTATCTTTTTTTGCCAACTTTTTTGCGTACTGCTGCCTGCCATGTCACAAGAATTTCACTGTTCAGAATTAAAGCCATGAGGAGAAGACACATAGTATTAAATACATGGGAGAGGACACATAGTATTAAATACATGGGGAGAAGAAACATTATTAAATGGAGAGGACACATAATATTAAAGATATGGGGAGAAAACAAATAGCATAAAATGGAGAGGACACACTGTATTAAAGACATGGGGAGAGGACACATAGTATTAAATACATGGGGAGAAGACACATAATTAAATGGAGAGGACACATAATATTAAAGATTAGGGAGAGGACACAGTATTAAAGGGAGAGGACACAGTGTTAAAGATATGGGGAGAGGACACATTGTATTAAATGCAGAGGACACATAGTATTAAAGACATGGGGCACA
>PIJE02000563.1:124280-186780 GCA_002895965.2 Coryphaenoides rupestris | reverse complement strand
CAAGTCTCGCCCAAGGAGAAGACTCTCTGAAATCTTGTGAAATCTCACGTTGTCGAAAACAGCTAAATCATCAGCCTTTGAATATCTTAGAAAAATATGTTGGATAACAGTAAGGCTATGCTTTCTGGAGTCCAACACAGCAAACACTGCAGCAAATCCACTACCTCAAGATCAGGGGAAAACTTCTCATTGAGTGAGATTTGGTAGAGACAATAAACAGACTGGATGAAGCAAAAGGTAAAGACAAAAGTTGTGTCATTGTAAGTGTCAGACACTTACACACAAGTGCCACACAATAACAATCTAAGCCTGTCAGTGGCAAAAACAAGCACTTTTAGAGGATGTACATTGACAGGGCGCTGTTGCCCCAAAGGTTTACATTTCAGTCTGTTTTGCGGCTGAAAGCATTTGCGCTTACTGGACCAATTTCAAAAATTGTTGTCCTGCAGGTTGAAATATCCCGAAGTAATCCTCAATTAGGCCCTACATTGTTGAAACTTGAAAGATGAAAATGAATTTGTTGTCATACATTGAATTTCCCATGTAGGAGTGTGTGTTTGGTGAAAATCGACACAGTACAACATTGGCTAGCCATTCAACCTGCCACTCTAAAATTCTAATTTGAACTATATATAATTGTACCATAATTATACAATATTAAATTACCACCAATAAGCAGGTTGGCTTGTAATATCAATTTGCATCATGTTGACTAGTTGGTAAATCAGTAAATTAAGGTGCAATTTCCACTCATTCAAATTACCTTGGAACTATATGAATTACTGTACGTGACCAAGTTTTTTCATCCTCCATTGATGCAACTCTGTCTTGCTATGGCTCTGGGTTGAGGTATCCCAGTCCCACCAACCGTGCAGTAAATCAGCAGGGTCAGGGGCGACATCACGGAAAGATGACATTATTTTGATTATCTCCTTAAGAAGATGCTTTCTTATTTACTGTCGCTTTGACAAGCTTAAATAAACAGTTTATTCTCATCATGCTTTGTATCATGACTGATTGCCAATTTACAAATATAGCTTGTTGTTGAATACTGAAGGAAATGATTCAAGTTATGAAGCAGATAAAACCTGCTTTATATCTCCTAACGTCTATTTAATTTGGTTCCTCACATTAATCATGCATTTAAGGACGCGCACGTACCCACCCATGCAGAGACACACACACACACACACACACACACACACACACACACACACACACACACACACACACACACACACACACACACACACACACACACACACACACACACACACACACACACACACACACACACACACACACACACACAAAATCGGCAAGTATGGGAGTTCGCACTCTCCTGTAATGAAATCTGTCATTGAGAAAGAGAGATAGTAAGCTGACATATCAATGCATGTAGACAGGGCCCGGTTACCCAATGGGCATTCTGGGCACGGGCCCAGGGGCCCATACCACTTGGGGGCCCGCCCAAGCCTGCCATCATTTTAGTGGGATTTTTATACTATACTACCTTTTTTGAAACAAAACCAAATTATATGTTTGGTAAAACATACTAGCGGTCCGTGTTGCATTTCTAATGTTAAGGTATCATTTTTATGAAAGTGAAATGGTTCATTTTCCAATGAGGTAAAGTGCGGTCCATATTTAATTAGAACTATTCTATATATGTACTGTATATGGAATGTGTGATATACAGAAAGACAAAAAGCCACCCAGCCACCAAACCAATTTGGCCATAGGGGCCAAACGTGTCCAGGTCTGTAACTTGCATTTAGATATGTGCAGAGCTTACCTGTTATATGTTGGATTAAATAGATGTTTGTGTATTGTGTGTACTGTATACATCTATTCAACACTATATTAAAATATGAAATTGGTTATACTGCATACAATTCAGTCATGCTGAATGTTGATATTTTACAAGTTTGGAAATTGGCTACTCCAATATTCAGCTTTTTAATTAAGCTAAATGTCTACCATAATGCCCATGCAGGCGGGTGGGCACGCACACAGGTTCAATGTGCATCCTATATTATGTCTCGCAAGACTATCAATATGCATCTTAGAATATGCGATGTGGCCCATTGAAACCAGAAACCAGAAGAAACTTGCATTTAGATATGTGCAGAGCTTACCTGTTATATGTTGGATTAAATAGATGTTGAGTGTTTATCAGTCATACAGTCCCTCCACGATGTCATGATTGCAACAATTAACGCAAATTCAACTAATCCCCACGGTTTACGGATGACCCTGCAACTTTTCCACAAATTTGACCAACAATAGCACCAATAATTGGTGACGTGGGCAAATGTTGAGCCCTGTGTCACCAAACTCACTTCCAAACTCCTTTGCAGCCACTCTATATCACAGTGGCTGCATGAGTAAATTTGTTACTTGTGCTGCGTTTCATGAGTAGTTCCACCTCCCCCCGTTCCCTTACCCTCAGCCCTTGGTATTACGTAACAAGGGCCACACGTCACATGGCCAAAGTGGGCGGAGGGAAAGTGGGCGGGGTATTTAAACGGGACGCACCAGCCCTACACTTACAGCTAATATTTTGTCATTATTTCAAAATCCCCCCGGGCCTGACTGGGACTATATTTCCCGGCCTGAATAATGTTCTCAGTCCGGCCCTAAATTGTACAATAGTTGTACACTTGAATGTCTGCTTGCATTAATTTTTCCAAGACTTCTGCTTTCAGAGCTAGTTATTAATTAAGGTATGACTAAAACCAATCATAATTGAATGCAGAGGCAATTATGGCCCTGGATGAAATTGAGTTTGACACTAAACTATCATGGATGGACCAGCAGGTGAGGGCTTGGGGCTACACTGCTTTTTTATAAATCATCAGAAATACTGACGACTTATTTCTATGAGTCAAAGGCGTTTCTGCAGATCATTGCAATACGTCGGCAACTGGTAATCAGCTTCTGATTTAAAAAAAATTGCAATTAAACATTTTGGAAGTTTGGAAATTGGCTACTCTAATATTCAGCTTTATAATTAAGCTAAATGTCTACCATAATGCCCATGCAGGCGGGTGGGCACGCACACAGGTTCAATGTGCATCCTATATTATGTCTCGCAAGACTATCAATATGCATTTTAGAATATGCGATGTGGCCCATTGAAACCAGAAACCAGAAGAATAGAATAAAACCAAAAACGACCATAACGACAAAGGGGACCTGCCTTCTGTTCAGTAAATGCTGCATAACTTTGCGTTTGATTATTTCTGGTCAGACTCAGTCGGCAGTCTGTATCAGGTCGTGACAATGTAGCTCCTCCTGTGATGATCTCCCATCTAACCTCTCTCTCCCACACCCCCCCCCTCCCCATCTCTCCCCCCCTCTCCTCCCCTCTCCTCTCGCTCTCCCACCTCTCCTCTCTCCAGGGCCAATCACCATCACGGCGGCGGAGGTGAGATGTGAACTCAGCAGACTACGCCCAGGCAAGGCCGCAGGGCCTGACGGCCTCAGCCCCAGAGTGCTCAAGGTGTGCGCGACTCAGCTGTGCGTCGTCTTCCAGCACATCTTCAACCTGAGCCTGAGCACGACGACCATCCCTGTCCTGTGGAAAACATCATGCCTGGTTCCTGTCCCCAAGAAGAGACACGCAAGCAGCCACAGTGGCTACAGACCTGTGGCCTTGACCTCACATGTGATGAAGTCGCTGGAGAGGCTCGTCCTGAAGCACATCCGTGCACTAGTCGAATCACTGGACCCTCTGCAGTTCGCCTACCAGCCCCGTATTGGAGTGGAAGACGCCATCATCTACCTGCTGCACAGGGCTTATTCTCACCTGGAGGAGGCAGGCAGCGTTGTGAGAGTCACATTCTTCGACTTCTCGAGCACTTTCAACACCATAAAGCCTGCCCTGCTTGGGACTAAGCTACTGGACATGCAGGTGGATGCTCCACTAGTGGCCTGGATTACCAACTACCTCACTGGTCGGCCATAGTATGTGAGGCTGCAGAGCAACACGTCGGACACTACAGTGAGCAACACGGGAGCACCTCAGGGGACAGTCCTGTCTCCCTTCCTGTTCACACTCTACACCTCAGACTTCAGATACAGCTCACAGTCCTGCCACCTGCAGAAGTTTTCGGATGACTGCCATTGTGGGCTGTATCAGAAAGGGGCAGGAATCCGAGTACAGGAGTGTGGTAGACAGTTTCGTGGAGTGGTGTTGACTAAATCACCTGCAACTCAACATCTCCAAGACGAAGGAGTTGGTGGTGGATTTCAGGAAGCAACCGACTCACCTGAAACCGGTCAGCATCAGGGGGACCGAGGTGGACACTGTCAAGGAATATAAGTACCTGGGTGTTCACAGACAATAAATTGGACTGGTCTAAAAACACAGAGGCCCTGTATAAGAAAGGTCAGAGTCGCCTGTATTTCCTACAGAGACTCAGATCTTTCAACGTCTGCAGGACCATGCTGCAGATGTTCTATCACTCTGTGGTGGCCAGCGTCATCTTCTACGCTGTTGTGTGCTGGGGCAGCAGGGTGAAGGCAGCCGACGCCAACAGACTCAATAAGCTCATCAGGAAAGCAGGTTCTGTCCTGGGAGTGGAATTGGAGTCTTTGGTGGAGGTCTCGGAGAGGAGGATGCTGAGTAAACTACTCAGTATTATGGACAACGCCTCCCATCCCCTGCACGCCACACTGGAGTCATACCAGAGCACCTTCAGCCATAGACAGACTACCGAGGTGCAACACAGAACGCCACTGGAGGTCCTTTCTGCCTGTGGCCATCAAACTAACTCCTCCCTATAACTCCCCTACAAGACAATGAACACAGCAATGTATTAAGACGTTAAGACAATGTATTTGTAAACTACACTTCGTTATACAAGACACTTCCGCCTATGATGTCATTGACATCATTTGTACCCCAAAACCAAATACATTTTTTTCCCAAAAAGGGTTTTTTATGGGGTGGGTACGGCGTGATCTTTACTCTTTTCTTGTAATTGGGCCATTAGAGCAAGAAAGGAGAAGTTTAAGGACTCAGTCTCTGATGAGAATCACTATGTGGTCAGAGTAACCGACTCCTAAGTTGCACTATATACGCTATAAAGATTGATTGTGTGATTATAGAATAATCAAATGGGGAGTGTGGTGGAAAAATACCATATTGGCCATTTATAGGCAACATGCCTTCATCTGCATATCATTGAGGGGACCCCTGCTGTGAACAGTCACTGGCATATTCTTAATGTCATGTCCAATAATATTTCACTTAATTTATGCCAAATTGTTTTCGCCGTCGGAATCTTATCTTGCCCACATTTGTATATTTAACTGTAATTTGCATATCCGTTAGTTTATTTTTATCATTGTTGTTTTCCTTGTTTTATTGTACTGTATCGCTATGCAACCTGGCACAACAATTTCCTTCGGGATTAATAAAGTTCTATTCTATTCTATGTCTATGTCTATGTCACAGAGGCATACCATTCATACAGAGGCGAGAATCAAACAAGATGGCGCAGGGTCAAAAGGGCAGCGTGAGTGAGCGTGTGTGCGCTGAGTGACAGACAGTTTAGCGCTAGCTAGGGACCGGCGGTCGGGAGGTCACCTCGCAAAGACGTTTCATTTTGTGTCTGCAACGGACCCCGAGGGTAACCGTGCAAGCGACACGGCTCTCCTAGCCGGCCGCTTGTATTTATTCGTCGGCCCTTTTTGTTTTTACAGCACACAGAATAAATGGCTCAAGTGACGCGAGCTGCTCCTGCAAATTGTCAACACAGGCAATAAGTCACCATTAGCCTGCATCCATTTCCCACACGTTGCTGCTCAAGAAAAGCCCTTCGTCGCAACGGAGGGTTGTTTTGTTAGGCCTACATGCCGAGAGTTATTCCAAGGGGAATGTCGGTGGGGTCTGTAGGCTCCATGGAAAAGATGTTGGGCATATTCCAAAGCTGCATTTTAATGGGTAACCGATTTAAAATATGCGGTGTTCCCTTTTCTTGGTGTGGGTACAAGCAAGTCCTCACAAGGAGGCTCCCTGTCCACATGAATGGGGTCCAGTCCGGTCTTGTTATCCAAGTCCAACAACATCCTGAAGCCACAAAGCTATGTAATCTGGATACGTGTGATATTCTATAGGCCATTGTCTTCATGGTGGAATTGTATTCATTCCATTCATTCCATTCAAAGGACAGGGAGAGTGGTTAAAACAAGAGGCCTGAGCTGTTTAATGACACCCATGCAGGCAAATGGAGGCTAAATGTCAGCAGCACATCAACTTACCATCAAGCTTTGGGAGATAATTATATAAAAGACATTTCATGTAGCCGTCATTGAATCGGAATAATCATCCCCCCCACTAGTTACATTGAAATAATTGTAAAGAAAAAAATACGTTTTGTAGACCTATAGGCTAGTTGGTCGACAGGCAAAGTCAACTATGCATTTAAAACATGCATGTCTAAAATGTTAAGCCATCATAGCCTGCCTTCTGATGAACGTTTGCAACTACGATCCGTTGACTACCCTGTAAACCAAGCAATCACTTAATCTCGCTCACTTTTGCATTACACAATATATTCATGCATTTCAAAAAGCATTTCCAAAACCAATATGAATTTAAGTAGTAAAACGTCCGTCTATCAGGGGGAAAAACATTTCCCCAATTTAGTAACTCATGGCCAGAACGTAGCAAATGTTTCATTAATATTTACATTTACATTAATATGCAGGTTTTGCACACAACACACAAAAATGTGTTTGGGGGGGGGGGGGCGACGTTCATGAAAAACAATCCACACGCAATAAAATCTTTGAACGACCATACCATTACTTTTATTGTATATTTATATAGATTCGGCTACAAGTATTACAAAAAGAATTAAACAAAAAAAAGTCAACATGAAAAGGTAATTGTGATCCATAAGGTGCAGACCGCAAACCACCACAGCACGGTATTACAGTATGAGTGAGGAGTTTGAGTTTTCTTTTATTCAACGTCCCTTAAAAACTTATCGCTGCAGGTTCTGGCCCATCATCATCACGACCCCCACCCCCCCACCCAAACCCGTTTAATTTGCTGGTGTTTCACTGCTGGGTGAATATTAGACTTCCCACCCCAACTGTAGTTTCCGTGATGTTCATCGTGCATTAGCCCTTACTTAACTGACACGGAAGAGGGAGGAGGCTTCACTCTGGAGACAAAGTGGCACTCATGTATACCTCTGTGTGTGTGTGTGTGTGTGTGTGTTCCTCTCGTGGCAGAGTTGGATTTCACCAGCAACTGAAACAGCAGCAAAGTCTGATCAAAAGCAAGTCCTCTTAACCAAAAGCTGTATACACACACACACACACATATATATATATATATATATATATATACATATACACACATACCACTCACAATCTTTCGTGCCTCCGTTATCCATTTCACTCTGACATGAGGTAAAGTATGGCGCCCAAGTGCAATGCTTAATTGTGCTACATGAAGAAACAAAGAAAACCAAACAAATAAAATACGAATAACACACAATCCCCATAACATTACCAGTAAGAGTATAGACCTGCTGGAAATGCATTCACAAAACATCAACTGCATCAACTCACTCACTTGAAAAGCAAAACAAAACACCCTAGGGCCCCGCGGGACCTCCACCTGCCACGAGACACAAAGACCGCACACAACAATATTCATGCCACTCATTAGAACCTCGAGAACAAGGCGCAGCAACTGCTTGCATCACAGTCTGGCTTCTCCTTGCCTTCCGTTACTGTCCAGGTTCAACATGTGTCCGATGTGAGTGATGAAAACAGAACAGAGTAAGGGCTGCATGGAGGAGTGGCTGGTGGCCGTAGCTTACCCTGATGTTACGAGGCTCGCAATGCTCTGACGGCAGTCTAGTCTCTTTTTGGGGGGGGGGGGCAAGTAGGTTGCACTCTCGCTTCAGAAATAATGACAGATCGCACTCTGTATCGGTAAAGCGTGACTTAATTAAGTTGACATCTACGAAGGAAAAAAAAAGTCTGCATTCACAAGCCGCACTTTTAGTTCCTTGTAGTTCACATTCCTATCTTCGGGTCGCTGAAGGTTTTGTTTGTTTTGAAGCGTAGCTCACACGTCACGATTTACACGGCTGTTTACACGGGCCGTTGGAAGACTCTGGACGCTCGGCAGCCCGACGGAGGACTGCTATGGCACCCTAAGGAGAGCTCTGCTTCCCCACACCCCGCAGCTCATTGCTGGCTGCCTGGCCAGCGCTGCTCCACACACACTCAACACGGTTCTAGTTGCGGTCCAAAAGGCACTGGGTAAAGTATTCTGGGGCCTTTTGTTTTCAATACGATGACGGTATTTTATTTTTTTGTTCTGTGGGAATGTCGACTCTCGAGTGCAATTTCTTTGTCCGCAAACACGCACGCACGTGTGTGTGTGTACGCTTTTCCAGGTACATGTATCACAGTAAAGACTACAGTATGTCGCCGCCATATGCATGTGTTAAAAGGGCAGTACTAATCAAGAATACACAAAAATATTTAATATCTATATATTGAGGTAGAAGCACCTAGGGTGTTTTTTTTCCGTTTGGATGTTATAATAGAGTTTAGGTAGGCATGCTGACAACAGTATTTTGTAATAGAGCCGTTCACGGAGGTTTAGTTAACACTTGCATTTTCCTGTCAGTTGCCTTTCCCAAGAAGGTGTACGAGATTTCCGGAAAAATGTTGATTAGTGCTACAGAGTGCAATCAGATTACTTCCACAAACGTTTAAAGAGAGCCTTCCCTCTAAATGAATTGATGCATGAAAAGCAATCCCTCCCCACCCTCCCACCAAAATAAAAATAGTAAATAAACACTAAAGTCACACCTCAGGAACAGCACAAGCAATTGTAATGCAGAGATCGTGAGAGACCTTGGCTGAAATTGGTGCTAGACGATGTCACCTGCCATAGGCTGGAATCAGAGCCCATCCGAAATAGCAATTGCAACCAATGCTTGGTGATGTCCATGTGATTTGAGTGTTTAGCTACTCTGTAATTAAATCCATATATATAGGAAATGAGGGGAATCAATTGTTGAGTTTATGTGCAGAAACCTTCTGGTGGACAACAGGCCTCTCCTCTACAGCACCACAGCTTATAGGACAGGGCAACCAAACCAACCAGATTCCAAAATAATAAAACTAAATCAAATAAAAAAATTAAAATAGGTCAAACAAAGAGGTATTTAGTTACAGTGCAAAAAAGTGAGAATTCAAGCTTAATACAAAAACAATAGCACCAAAAAAAAAAAAAGGAGAAAATATATAGAAAATGCATGCAATTAACTGAGGTATTTCAATGAAAAGGGGGCTAAGCGTTAAAACAAAAAACATTTAGGCGAAAGCTAAGCTCAACAAAACCTGAAGTGAACAAACGGCGAGGAGCGGCCGGTGTGACGAATCCTAGGAGGCGACTTCAATCTACCAGTATCACGTTCTGCACTAAGCTTTGGTACACGAGGGACGCGAGGACCACTAGGTGTGTTGACATTTAAAACGGTCCCCGTTTCCACAGAAACATCCAATCTTTGAAACAAAAACGTTTAATAAAAAAAAAAAAACAGTCTGCAGCATATTGTACGGGTGATATGTCTTTCTCTTAGTACGGCTGTTCAATACTTTTGTTTGTTGAAAAACTATTTATCGGTTTGACAGTCATTCAAGCTGGAGATGGAACCATCTAATTTGAAATCACTCCGTATCAAAGTGTGACGAGGCCGTCAACCTTTCCTTACTTTATGGCGCCGTCCGGCACAACATCACTATTTATTTATTTAAAGTTTATTACATATAAGCAATCCAGTTTTCATGGTCAATACATAAGCTTCAAAAACATGCAACCCAAAAGTTAAAATCTATTTTAAATTACAGTAACTGGGAATGTTGAAAATTCCTATCCAATATGCAGGACATGGTAGGCCTTAAAAACTAAGGCAAACTATATTATAAAAATGTATCATTTTATTTATTTAATTATTTACTTTTATATAGACTTTGCTACGCATGTGAATTTTGGTGTCAATCTGACCACACACAATTCTCAAAATAACAAACCCTAATGAAATAAGTGCAAAAGCGATTTTAAAGAGAAAAAAATAATAATTTTGAGGCATAGCCCAACAGATGCGAGGACCGGGGTTGCGTTGTCAGTGGCCTCTGCTGGCCACGGGCTAACTTTTGTTTTCCAAACCACTTTAGAAACTGGCACAAGTGCGCAGACTGAGGAGTTTCTGCGTGACTTTTGATTCACACCTGCAATCTACATTGTACACACACACAGACACACAGACGACACACACACGACACACACACGACAAGCACAGCACGCCTCGACTCATGTTAAAACCAACGCAAACCACGAGCAGACATGGCGACCTGACCCCTCGCCTTCTCCTCGCAATGCCTCGCTGAATATCCATAAAGCACTCGTGTGATTACTCAAAGCAGAGAAGGAAAGGAAAGATTGTGTTCGCGCAAACAACAAAAAAACAAAACAAAAAAACAAAAGCAAGGATGTGAAATCTGTTGCAAGTTCAGTTTGTTTCTTGCGTCACCGTCCCCTCCTGGGCTGTGCCATCGAGGGCCAAAGGTTACAGGGTTACAGAGGTTACCACGCGCGTCGTCGTCGTCTCTCCACCACTCGAGCCTCCTCTCCGTCGGTCGTTAGCTTGGGGTCAGCGCTGGCTCCGCCTCCTCGCGGCAGCCGCTGGCGCGAGGGGGGGGGAGGAGCTTAGCTGGTTTGCACCTGAGGTTGATTGGCTTTGAGGCTGCGCAGGGCCCGGCGCGCGGCGGCGGACTTGGCGATGCGGTAGCTGCGGCCCACACCCTTGAACTTGCCCTTGCCCACCACCTCCACCGTCACGCGGACCTTGCCGTCGTACGTCCGCTCCGCAGGGCTGGGGGGGGGGGGGCGGGAGGTACAATTGTAGTCGGAGGAGGAAAAACTGATTTGTTTTCAGCGATGCTATGAGTAAAATCATTGACACTTAAATACTTCTCCCGCATGACAGGAAAATGGAAAAAAAGAAATAAAATACAATTTGTATATCTATATACATCCATATCAAGTATATATATATATATATACATATATATATATATATATATATACATACACACACACACATAAATGTTCTATGAGCAATGTGCGTTTGACACAACAGCGTGCAGTAACAAACATGGTCTCGCACGCACACGCACACACACACACACACACACCTGAACTTGGCAGTTTCTGGCTCCATCTCCAGCAGCTCCCTGACGGGGGAGCGGGGCACATTGGCGGAGAATTTTTCTGAGTGACGCAGAAAGGGAATCAAGGTGGGAAATCAAAGAAGAGAAAGACTGAAGACTAATAAACCTCCAGATAGTGGCGGCGGCGTGTGCGTCTGCTCACCTATAAGTGGCCTCATCATTGGATAATACACTTGCCACACAGTTTCCAACGACATCCTGCTGTCCATGTAGATCGCACCTGCGAGCGACTCAAAGATGTCCCCCATGGCCTTGGGGACCTCCAGGTCCTCCTCCTTCTCCTCGTCCTCCTCCGAGCGCCGCAGCTGAGGCCGGGGGAGGGGGAGAGCGTCTGCGTTACTATGCTTCACATTCTGTGCCCGGCGTCTTTTATTTTGAAAAGGCGGGCAGAACACTCCCGAACGGCTTTTTTGTTAAATTGACGTGTGGTTGAATGGTGGGGGAAATAAAGACGTATAAATAAAAACGGAAAAGTAATAGTGTTCAATGCTATTCCCCTGTGACTCGGGGGAGTGAAAGACAGGGGGGGGGGGGGGGACAAATTGAAGTTGCAGACGACGCAATGTGTTACGGGGTGGGGGGGGGGGGTCTCCGTGCTCACCACACACACACACACACACACACACACACACACACACACACACACACACACACACACACACACACACACACACACACACACACACACACACACACACACACACACACACACACACACACACACACACACACACACACACGGGACGGGGTGTTAGAACTTTCACACGGCACTGTGTTTAATTTGTCCCCCAGTCCTGCTCTTATGTTTCCTTTGTTTTGGTCTGGTTTTATGTGTCCTTGTTTATGCCCCCAAGTAGAAAAACAACATCTCTTTCCCTTACTCTCTCTCTCTGCTAGCAGCATGGGAAGAGATTTAGTGCCAAGATAGCATTTACTGACAAATTCAATCCAAATGCATTTTTCGCTTCGATGATCATATCGCTTGAATGTAAAACAGATTCACAGACACTGGCATCCTATGTGCAGTTGTTTTTTTTCTAAGAAAATGCATTTTTCTTTTAAAAAGGAATTCTAACAAAGACGGCTGAGATTATATTTCCTGCTGCAAGGGGTTCACGGCTCGGTACCGACGCACGCATTGAGATTGCGTGTGCGTGTCAAGTGGCTGCGTGTATGTACGCATGTATACACGCATGTATGCGTGGTTGTTAGAAACAAATGCCCACCCACCAGTGGTGGAAGAAGCACTGATATTTTACTTCAGTAAAAGTAGTAATACCATTGTAGAAATCAACCCAATCAACCCAACCCATAAATTCCTGCATTTAGAGTAAAAGTACAAAAGTACTTATTCATGCATTAATTAATTTACCTTATATACCGCTGGGTACCTTACAAGTACCTTTTTAAAGTACCTTAAATTTGTACTCCAGTAAAGTACTTGAGTAAATGTACTAAAAACGTACGCAACTTCCCACCCACCTCGGAGTCCATGCCCTGCATTTCGTTCTTCTCCAGCTGGAACTGCACAAAGTCGTCGATGACGTGGAAGAGCTCCGGGGAGATGGCCTTGAAGTACTTGTGGTAGTCGTGCTGCACGGCCAGCGAGGCGAAGATGGTGTTGTTGACCAGCGCCGAGCGCAGGTCCGTCAGCACGCCAGGCGAGTGCTGCCGCGGGTCCTCGTAAAGGTGCTTCGTGATGAGGTAGTCGAGGATGGCGTCGCCCAGGAACTCCAGCCGCTGGTAGCAATCTGGGGGTTTTTGGGGGGGGTGTTTAATTATTGGTGGGGGACCTCACTGGATTTACATACAGACTGTGTTCCCCAATACTGGTATTGTGCATTTTAAGCAAATAATAATTTTATTACTGAAAATAACAGTTAAGAACCTGTAGTGTAAAGTCTGAAGCAATTTAGCCTCATATTTTTTGCCCAAAAAAAGGGAATACAACTGTATTGTTTTTAACGGAGCACGGTTGTGGCTTTTACTATATTTTTGTACCACCCACCATTGTATTGCGACTCTTACTTGTAACTTCAGAAGAATACTGCAGGAGTTCCATTGTACTTGTTATGTATGGCAATAAGGGAATCTTGCATCTGTATTTGGTGGTTTACTGACCGGTGATGGTGTTGTAATGGTAGGAGGCGTGGGTGAAGGCCTGCAGCAGGTAGGCCTTGTTCTGGAACGTGTAGTTGATCTTCTTCTCAAAGTTCTCAAAGCCGGAGATGAGGTGGTTGAGGGTGCGCTCGGCGTCAGGGTGGTCCAGCATGGAGCGCGGTGGGATCTTCAGCCAGCCGTACACCAGCTCGGGGCTGGCGGCCACCTCCGTCCTCCTGCCCACTGGCAACACCTACCGTGGTGTTGAATGACAGACGCCACGCACAATGTGTTTATAGAGCCCCTCGTACTCATCGCTTTCTCCTTTTACACCAGGGATTCATATACAACACTACGACACAAAGCGACATGTGTTGAGCAGCACGTCACGTACAGTATATCCCTGCTAGCTCAAGGCTAGCAGATGCCATCTTGCTAAGCACAAAGCGTGAGATGCACGTGAGCAATTTAAACGCTGTGTTTAAAGGGGCCCCATTAGACCGTCAGTGGGTACAGTCCCACTGGGTCGGCATACATCTAGGTGGACACGCACACTTGTGATGTCACGTCGTCACGAGGACAATTTTAGTTACGTGACAATTTTGAAAAAGCTTGTAATGGCGGCAGTAGCTCAGGAGGTAAGAGTGGTCGTCTGGCAACAGGAAGGTTGCTGGTTCGATCCCCAAGCTCTGCCCTGCTAAGTGTTGAGGTGTCCCTGAGCAAGACACCACCTAACCCTAACTGCTCCTGACGTGTTGGTTGTTACATTGCATGGTTGACACCGCCGTCGGTGTATGAATGGGTGAATGTGAGGCAACTGTAAAGCACTTTGGATAAAAGCGCTGTATTAATGCAATCCATTTAATCACACTGGGACCTGGTAGTGAAACAGGGCCCCTTTAAGGACGGGTGGGTTTTAGTCATGGAGGAGCCTCCTGCACTCGGGTTCCCCACTGACCTTGAGGCCCAGGGAGCAGAGGAACATCTGGGCGGCGCGCTCCCCGCAGCTGGTCAGGTAGCAGCCCAGCAGCGCCTCCACACAGTCGGCGATGCTCTTGTCGGCGATGCACTGCTCCGTGTGCAGGTCGTACGAGATGGACTGCTTGCCCAGCTCGGCGCCGCAGCTCTCCTCCGACGGGTTCCAGAAGCCCACCACAAAGTCGTCCTCCTCGCCCGCCTTGCTGGGGTCCAGGTAGCACATGGCGTCCCACGAGCTGTAGTCAAACTCCTCGCCACCACCGCCGCCACCACCGCCGGCCGCAGAGGAGGACGCCGAGGAGTTGGCGGCGGCGTGCGGGACGTCAGCCGCGGGGAAGGGCCCAGAGGGCTGCGAGGAGCGGCGCGGGGGCTTCCACTCCTCGGGCGCCGGGGACGAGGCCGAGGGGGGATTGGAGGCCGGATTGGAGGCCGGGGTGGGCGAGGGCGGGAAGCCGAGGGTAATCTTCTTGCCGAAGGCACCCGAGCCGATCAGCATGCTGTCGATGAACTTGATGTGCTCCTGGTAGTACTCCAGGTCCTCCTCCAGGTTCACCTCCTCCTTGCCGGGCGTGTCCTTCTGCAGCAGCTCCTCGTCCACCTCCTCCTCCTCTTCCTCCTCCTCCACATCATCCTCGTCCTCGTAGTCCTCCCCTGAGCAGCCGTTGGCCTGCAGCTCCTCTTTGGCCTGAGCAAAAGTAAACATGTCACAAAAGTGGCTGACCCACCCACTGCATTAGAAGTAGTGGCACAAAACACACATGTGGCGAGCAGAAGGCGACAAGAGCATAAAAAGCGCCCACACACGACACAAAAAGATACTCTGGAGAATAAGAAAAGAATCTGGGGAGAGGAAATACCCGGCCCCAAACAATTCTGACGATGGAAATCATTGGAAACACACAAATACAAATATTTTGACATGGAAGACAGGGAAGTAAAACTTCCCTAACTAATACAAGCAGCAATTTCCATGTAAAAAAATATCTAAAAAGAAGAACGGTCATCTTTCTTGACTGTTGGTCTGTAGCCCTGATATGCAGCCTGTCAGACGTGGTCCAACATGCTGAAAGAGATTTGCGGGGATTACAGAGCCAACAGCAGCCCGAGGTCAGTGAAAACAGGCTGTTTGGAGATGTGTGCACAGGGATTCGGCAGAGCCAAGTGTGACTGATGCATGCATGCACGCACGCACACACACACACGCACACGCACACACACACACACACATGCTGCAGGGCAGGGTCACCCGTGTTTCAGCCCGTCATAATACTACCACCATAAATGCATTACAGTCACTTGCTAGAATAGAAGTCCGCCTGCCAAGTGTACGTAATCCCCCTGCCATAACTAACACTGTAAACTGAGAGCATAACAGTTTATGGTTTATTAGAAGGGTGTATATTCAAAATGGATTAATTCAAGCTCGAGTCAAGGATTCACGCTGGCCACATTAAATAAAGTGGTCAAGTATCGATCGTTCAGCGTCATTTCACCAAGACTATACACCAACTAATCTGAACTGTACCCCACTGTAAAGATCTGCAACGACTAGTGTTTAGTCTTTAGACCACACAAATAGTGGTACACAGTGGTATGCACATTTTCGTCTTCTTGTGCTGGTAGCCATCTCTTCTGGAAATCTGACATATTAACAGCGGCTGGTGGGGTGAGCGCGAGTCCTCCAACGAGGTGAACTCTCGCCCTCTAGTGGCGAGATGCAGACACACGGGGAAATCAACCAACCAACCACGGGGAAATCAACCAACCAACCACGGGGAAATCAACCAACCTCGTCCAAGTCCGGGCTGCTGCGGTCCTGGTTGACCAGGTAGCCGGGGGGCAGCCAGTTGACGGGCGGATCGAAGATGGACACCACCATCCTACTGGGGAGCCCCTTCTTCTTGCCCAGCCGATAGAGGTTACAGTTGCTCACCTGGATCACAACAAGCTCGTGTTCAGATGGATCAAGGGTCTCTAGCGCAAATAAAATAACACGGGGACATTAGCTTACAGACTGGGACGAAGGGTATGCTGGCATTTTCAACCGGGAAACATTTTAAAAAGTTTGACATCACTGTCAAACTTTATACAATAAAACACAAGTGTGCTTCGAGAAGGAGCCCCTCACAACACACACACACACACACACACACACACACACACACACACACACGGGTGGTTACTGTTGCTAGGTCTGAAATTGATGCTGCCACTGTGATTCACTGTTAGACAAAATGATCATCACAATTTTCATTTTCACTTACAAATCATAAATGTGACGTTTGTCGGGGTCTGTGCCGAACGAACATGCTTTCTTGCATCTGGAGAATAAAGATGTGTAGGCCAACTAGGTATCTGCAGCACTACAGTACGACCATTTACACATTTGACCTTTTATCAATAAATTGCAGCACCAGCTATTTGGATATGTTACTCGGCCATATTGAGATTTCAATCATATTTAGATTCCTTGTGCAGCCAGTGAGCGTGGTCCAACATGCTGAAAGAGATTTGCGGGGATTACAGAGCCAACAGCAGCCCGAGGTCAGTGAAAACAGGCTGTTTGGAGATGTGTGCACAGGGATTCGGCAGAGCCAAGTGTGACTGATGCATGCATGCACGCACGCACACACACACACGCACACGCACACACACACACACATGCTGCAGGGCAGGGTCACCCGTGTTTCAGCCCGTCATAATACTACCACCATAAATGCATTACAGTCACTTGCTAGAATAGAAGTCTGCCTGCCAAGTGTACGTAATCCCCCTGCCATAACTAACACTGTAAACTGAGAGCATAACAGTTTATGGTTTATTAGAAGGGTGTATATTCAAAATGGATAATTCAAGCTTGAGTCAAGGATTCACGCTGGCCACATTAAATAAAGTGGTCAAGTATCGATCGTTCAGCGTCATTTCACCAAGACTATACACCAACTAATCTGAACTGCACTACCCCACTGTAAAGATCTGCAACGACTAGTGTTTAGTCTTTAGACCACACAAATAGTGGTACACAGTGGTATGCACATTTTCGTCTTCTTGTGCTGGTAGCCATCTCTTCTGGAAATCTGACATATTAACAGCGGCTGGTGGGGTGAGCGCGAGTCCTCCAACGAGGTGAACTCTCGCCCTCTAGTGGCGAGATGCAGACACACGGGGAAATCAACCAACCAACCACGGGGAAATCAACCAACCTCGTCCAAGTCCGGGCTGCTGCGGTCCTGGTTGACCAGGTAGCCGGGGGGCAGCCAGTTGACGGGCGGATCGAAGATGGACACCACCATCCTACTGGGGAGCCCCTTCTTCTTGCCCAGCCGATAGAGGTTACAGTTGCTCACCTGGATCACAACAAGCTCGTGTTCAGATGGATCAAGGGTCTCTAGCGCAAATAAAATAACACGGGGACATTAGCTTACAGACTGGGACGAAGGGTATGCTGGCATTTTCAACCGGGAAACATTTTAAAAAGTTTGACATCACTGTCAAACTTTATACAATAAAACACAAGTGTGCTTCGAGAAGGAGCCCCTGCGACTTAATGCACATGCAACAACTGCACAAGGAATCTAAATATGATTGAAATCTCAATATGGCCGAGTAACATATCCAAATAGCTGGTGCTGCAATTTATTGATAAAAGGTCAAATGTGTAAATGGTCGTACTGTAGTGCTGCAGATACCTAGTTGGCCTACACATCTTTATTCTCCAGATGCAAGAAAGCATGTTCGTTCGGCACAGACCCCGACAAACGTCACATTTATGATTTGTAAGTGAAAATGAAAATTGTGATGATCATTTTGTCTAACAGTGAATCACAGTGGCAGCATCAATTTCAGACCTAGCAACAGTAACCACCCGTGTGTGTGTGTGTGTGTGTGTGTGTGTGTGTGTGTGTGGTGTGTGTGTGTGTGTGTGTGTGTGTGAGACCACGCTCACCTTCTTGCTGCGCATGTAGGAGAGGCGTCCCTCGTGGGCGTCAGGGTAGGTGCAGAACAGGTAGGTGGTGATGGCGTGCTTGAGGAACGAGTCACCGAGCATCTCCAGCCGCTCCAGGTTGAAGCCGTCGCTGGCGTTGGACAGGGTGAGCGCCTGCAGGATCAGCCCGGGGTTGGGCCCCAGGCCCTTGGGGGAGGAGTCCTGGGCCCCGGCGCCCACTTCCACACCGACTGAGGTAGCGTTATTCACGTGGGCCGAGTGGGCGGTCCGCACTAGAGCGTGGTCATCGGTGGCCGGGGGCTGCGGGGGCGCTGAGGTAGGGGCTTGCGTCGACTCTGCGCCCTCCTGGGGAGGAGGCGAGCTGGGCCGGGGCCGCAGGCCATGGTGCTGAAGGTGCGGTTCTGGGGGGCCGTTGGGAAGGCTCCCGGTGCAGCCCTGGTCTCCGGGCTGAGGGGGCTCGGGTAGGGGGGCAGGGGGAGGAGGACTGCAGGGTGGCTGGGCGTCCTCCTCAGCGCTCGGCTGGTGCTGGCAGGGACTCTCGCCGCACGACTCGGGACAGGAGATGAAAGCCTTGCTGTCGATGGACCTCTTCCAGCCAAAGTCCAGGTTCGGATACCTGTGGTCGAGTCATGCTTATTAGTAAATAAACATGTCATGTGACCATTGACACGTGCCCATCGTGAAACGGACCGATTTCGTGGCGTGGGTATTGCTGCTGGCAAGTGTGAAGTCATCATGTGATTCACATGTGATTTGTGTGAGCCCACTACGCAGTCATGCCCAAATTAAGCTAGCATCATGCTTTGTCAAGTTCAATAATTGCAATGCAATAGCTAAACACCAGGGGTCAGAATGTGCCAAGATCTCAAGTCTCAATTTGAAAGTGAATGAATTACCTAATGTGTGTAATCCAAGCATAAATGCCTATCAAGAGGTGTTGCTGCGCAAGCCGAACCTGAAATCGGGAGGCAGGGTTTGGGTTCCCACTCCTGCGTCGCTGGCCGTCTGGGCCCTCAGCTCCCGGCGGTGAGCAGGCAGTGGAGAGGCGGTAGAGGATGCTGGGCCAGACACACCCCGCCCCCTTCCCTCCACAGGAGGCGGCGGAATGCGGGCTGGAATGGCACACAGCTCTGGAACCAGGACTGCAGCGAGCACAGTAAAAAAAAAAAATAAATGGCCTCATCTGAACATAACAAGGGTTACCAACTTGCCCGGAACCACATTCAATTTCTCAAGTCCAATTGGAATGAACCTGCTTGTAGAGTTCCTCAGACTGTGCGCCTGGTGTCTTTTTCCAACGTCGGCATACTCTACCTAAAGTTGAAATACGCTTCGTCTAATGTTGATTGGTTAAGTTAGCCTGTTGATGGACCAGCTGGTCAAGTATTTTGGAGAAAGTGCCAGCCCTTTTCCAAACAATTTCAAATGACTACTTTCCCAGCTGGTTCTGTCAGGTTACCTCTCCTGTGCCGATAAAGAGGAATAGATTGATAGAAACACTGTGCTTAATTAAAACACAGCATCTACGTTTTTCAACAAGCACATTCAACCAAACCCTTGCGTAGGACATGCAGGTCCATACCATGTCAATGCATAGGCCCAACCTTGAGACGTGAAAAACTTTTGTAACTTAAAATCACAATACAAATACATACGTATTTTGTACCAAGGGCGCATCTGTGCAGCTCTTCTGCGGTACTGCTTGTTCTGCAGACTCTCCCACTTGGCCCCTTCCTCTTCTCTGGCACTGCTGCAGGGGCTATGCGCTTTCCCTTCTGGTTCAGAGTGGGCGCGGGGTCAACAGGTTCAGCCTGACAAACACCAGAAAACGACACAAGGTTCGCCTATAAGACTAACACCATTGCTAATGACAGACCTCATTGAGGAACCCAGAACCGGCCATGCATCACAGCAGGACTGACAATAATGCATAAATTTGATGCTAATTAAATAACTAGTCATGTGCCTCTTTGAAACGTGCCCCTGCTCGTATTAAATGTGCCCGACGGACTGCATGGCCTCTGGTATTGCTGCTGCTCGCGGCTTCTTCGAGAACCGGTCACCCTAACAACGTCACACTGGACATTGCACTTCCTTGGGTCTTCGGCAACGGCACTCGCCGGTGCAGTGCCCGTTCTGTGCCTGTTTGGAACGGGCCGATTGCTGTTGCGGCTTCCTCAAGAATCGCTCGCGCAAACAACTTGACGCGGGACACCGCACTTCCGTGGCTCACCTGGAGGAGGTGTGGTCCACATCCAGCAGCGGCTGGTTGAGGTTGGACAGGTCCAGGTTGTACTTGGTCTTGTAGTACTCGGCGAACGTCTCGTACTCCGGTGACGGGAACTTGCTGAGGGGTGTCAGGTCCGTGTACACGTCGGCCCACGCTAGGAAGCGGCGGTGCGGCTGGTCGAAGCTTACGATAGCCCTTGGGGGGGGGAAAAAAAGGGAAAAGGACACATGGCTAACCCGGTCGGTACTACACTAGGGATGTCACTACTACTGCTAGGTATAAAGTATCAAATACCAAAAGACAAGACGCCCAGTCCCATGTTACCTAATTAAACATAAGCATGCTAACCCTAACCCCGACACGCATTCATGCCATGAATGTTTTCTCTTTGTTATTTTTTGACTTTGAAGCTCAATAAAGTGCAAAAAAAAATTCTTCAAGTCTTGATAAACATAAAAACCCTGGATGTGTACAAGCACGGCGATTCCTGGCTAGCCCCCGGGAGTGCCGCCGTGGAGGCCCTACCGTGGGATGATGACGGCGTCCTGGTAGTCCTCCAGCTTGAAGGTGAAGGGGTTCTGCTTGGTGTACTGGGTGGTGGGGATGCCCACGCGGGCCTCCGACTTCTCAATGTCCTCCATGAACTCAAAGTCTAGGTCCAGCGTGTCCGAGTCCCCGACTGGGACGAGGAGGACCACGACAGACAAAAAGAAAAAAAAATCAGCACAAATAAAAACAGGAACGGATTCTTCTCTTCCCGAAAGAGCTGGGCAATACATTCATATCATATCTATATCAAGGTATAGCCTTAGGTTTTGTATATTGCAATATTGTGATATGGCATAAGTGTTGTTTCTTTACATGGTTTTAAAAGCTGCATTACAGTAAATCAATGTCATTTTCTGAAATTACCAGACTGTTCTATTATTTGCACTAAAATTCTTAATACAACTTTAAAATACTCACTATTTAATTCACACTGGAGTACACAAATATAAGCTTTACCGTGTGGTATTTTATATATTCTGTTTATTTAATGAATTGCCAAAAAAACTACTATACTGTGATTATATATCGTTATGGAGATTGTAAATGAGCCATACGGGAATGGAGGATTTCGGCCACATGGCCGAGCCTCTACATCCCACCGGAGCCCACCGATTTAGCGTGGGCGCGTGCCCCCCCTCACCCGTGTTGAGCGGCAGCACGCAGTAGGCCGAGTCGGCCAGCGTGGGCTTGAACTCCAGCGCGGGCTTCTCCAGCCGCAGGATGTGGGAGAAGACGTACTGGTGGAGGCGCGTGGTGAGCTCCAGCTGCGGCTGCGTGAGCTTGAAGCCCGACTTCTGCAGCTCGATGGAGATGGTCACCTCCCCAGAGCGCGTGTACACCGGGAAGTGGGGGATCTAGAGGGCGAGTAAGATCGGTCACGCCGTTTCTCTGACACACACGGGGGCTCAACTACTGCGATTGAGACACGAATCCCCATTAGTGGGAATGATCATTTTGGCATAAACATTTTAGTTTTCACTGAAAAACCTCGATTTAGATATTGCACTTGCGTATAAGGCAATTACGATAATATTTCCATTAATTGTTCCGCCCCAATTGGAAGGCAAACCATCTAACTGCAAAGTTAGGCAGGACCGTTTGGCAGGTAAACACATTCAGGGTTACATATTAAATTAACTGCTTGGCCAATAGATTTTCCACTGGCGGTAAAGGAAAATTGTCAAAGTATTGTTTAACACTGCCTGTCAGCCTGCAACATGTCCATTGTGTAGACAATGCAATTCTTGCACATCGCCAAACCCAGAATAAGCTCCCTCTATGTTGCCGTAGCAGCAGAAGATGTGACTGAGTCCACAAGCGCGCTCGTACCCGAGGGATGGGCTTGGCGGTGAGGAAGCCGAAGCATCGCGTGGTGTCCTCGGGCGGGTACAGCTTCCTGCGGCGGAAGTTGAGCTCGTCGGGGAGCGGCGTGGTGAGCACCATGCCGATGACGTACAGGTAGTAAGACTGCTCCGCCACGGCATAGCTGTCCTGCAGACACTCTGGTATCTGGCAGGGTAGAGAGCCGTGGGTGGGGTTAGCGACAATCACTTAAAGTTGAATGATCCCGCTCATGGTCAGGCTCCTATATTAAAATGATTATATGAAATACATTTTTGCTGAATTATTAAACGTAACAAAAGCAATTATATATGTTCATTAAACTGCTACATATACATTTAGCTTTTGTCCAAAGTGACTGACTTCCAGTCAGTACATTTTTCTAAAGAGGGAAAAATATATATTGCTGACAGTACAGTAAGATAAGATAAAATGTTATTAATCCCGAAGGAAATTCTTGTGCCTATTCAAGTAATACTTGAATAGTTTCTAATCTAGATACAAGCACTCATAATTGATAGGTTAACACCTAACCGATCAACAGCAAGATAGCCAAGATAAGACGCTACACGATGCCATTACCATTATACAGGGTCATGTGACACCCCTGCAGTTAAAGGCTAAGGACAGAGAGAAGAGCTAGTGTTACTGCTGGTGCAAGTGCTGGTAGTAGTGCTAAGTGTTGGTGCCGGTGCTACTGCTAGTGCTAGTGTTACTGCTAGTGCTAGTCCTGGTGCTAATTGCTGGTGCTAGTGTTGTTCTAGTGTGTTCTAGTGTGACTGTCTGAGGAAGTATTCTGTGACATTCTGTGAATGTCAAAATATAACAATGTATATTTTATTACATTGATTTATATTTGTATTGCTCCCCTTAATATTTTTTGTATACTTTATTTTATCTTATACAGTTTTCTTTTGTTTAGATTTTTTGTAACTTGTTAATATAGTTTTCTATTTTATTTCTATTTGTATTCTTTTATAACTGCAGTCGGATGTCGGGCGTTTTGCACATAAGATTTTCACTCACTGCTTATACTTGTGTAAACTGTGAAGTGACAATAAAATACTTGAAACTTGTTCACTATGCGGACGAGAGCCGGCGTAATGCTTGGCCGCCGCTTAACAAAACCTCTGCGGCCCTCCCGCGCTCCGGCAGGTTCTTCGTAAATTCCGGGCCCATGAAACGAACCTGCTCATCGCCACCAGCATTGTGGAGGAGGGCGTGGACATCCCCAAGTGCAACCTGGTGGTGCGCTTCGACCTGCCCAGTGAGTACAGGTCCTACGTGCAGTCCAAGGGCCGTGCCCGGGCCCCCGTCTCCAACTACATCATGCTGGCCGACAGCGAGCGCACCAAAACCTTCCAGGAGGACCTCAAGACCTACAAGGCCATAGAGAAGGTACTCCCGTTCGGTCATCGGTCACCTGTGCTTATGTTCTGGTGGGCTTGCATGTATTTCCAGTGTTGTAAAGCATATTGCGTGAGCCTCCTCCTTCTGACATTTTTACATTACATCATCCATGTAACTAAAGTTCTGAGCCAACTTCCCAAGCAAGCTTGTGTGGTATAAACCGTAATTGGCTCCTGCTGTGACTTTTGTTGCTGCAGAACCACTGCGTCATTCATTTTGATATTGAGTGGGGAAGCAAATTCATATTTCAAGATTATATGTACCTTCCTAATACCACACTGGGAATTGGGGTCATTAACGTTGGGTATAAGTGTCCTCGCCGGCCCTTTTGGAAACCAGATAAGTGTTGGTTGCTGAACGCATCACGGTGTTGCCCTGTGTCTCGCAAACCCAGATCCTGAGGAACAAGTGCTCCAAGTCAGCCGAGCTGATGGAGTTTGAGGTGGAGCAGGTGCTGGACGACGACGACATCCTCCCGCCGTACGTGCTGCGCTCCGAAGATGGGGGCCCCAGGGTCACCATCAACACGGCCATCGGACACATCAACAGGTGAGGTCTCCTTCAGGTGTCCTCCTGGGTCTGTTAAAGATCAGCAGATTGCTTATCTGAAAGTGTTGTTTTTATAGGTACTATATATAAGAATCAAGAATTCCTTCTCATTACTGGCCCCTTTGGCAGGTAAGTGAACTGCAGTCTCCGGGAACTCTGCATTCAGAGCGCTGGATTGCTCCATGGGTTGATACAATATCACTCAGAAACTAATGCTAGTTCTCGTCATAATTAAACCTTGTACAAATGAAAAAGCTATGAAAGAACAGACATTTTTGTCATTGTACATGCTTACGTGTCACTTCCTTCCCTTTTCTTGCCAAATCCAACCCGGACAAATAAAATTGAAATCAGCCCACAGGCTGTTCTACGCAACAAAGAGAGTTGGTGAAGGTCTCATACTTAAAGTTCAATCACAACCTGTTCATATACTGGCAATGTAAAGCCATTTGTACATACGCAATCCTACATGTAGTCCCTGAATGAATTCATGATTCTTACATGTTTAAATGGTTTGCACCCCTGCCCTTGCCCTACTGTTCGGACGGTTAATTAGTTTCCCTCTCTCCGTCTCCTAGATACTGCGCTCGTCTTCCCAGCGACCCATTCACACATTTAGCTCCCAAATGTAAGAACTACGAGGTGAAAGATGGCCGCCACCAGTCCACACTCTTCTTGCCCATCAACTCCCCACTGCGGGCTCCTGTCAAGGTAAGGCCTTGTACCCTATCGTATTATTAATATTATTATCATAGCCAGGAGCCGTCCTTAAGGCATGTCTTGTATGTTCCCAGGGTCCGATCATGAGCTGTGCCAGGCTGGCAGAGAAAGCTGTGGCACTGCTATGCTGCGAGAAGCTCCACAAGATCGGTAAAGCTTGCATGATGTTGGGTCGGATGTTTGAAGAGATATTTCATGAATGGATATTTAAAGGTTAAATTGCCAACTTTTCTTTTTTTTATCGAGATGAATATACACTCACCGGCCACTTTATTAGGTACACCTTGCTAGTACCGGGTTGGACCCCCTTTTGCCTTCAGAACTGCCTTAATTCTTCGTGCATAGATTCAACAAGGTGCTGGAAACATTCCTCATAGATCTTTGGTCCATATTGACATAGATAGCATCACGCAGTTGCTGCACATTAGTCGGCTGCACATCCATGATGAGAATCTCCCGTTCCACCACATTCCCAAAAGGTGCTCTAGTGGATTGAGATCTGGTGATTGTGGAGGCCATTTGAATTTAGTGAACTCATTGTCATGTTCAAGAAACCAGTTGAGATGATTTGAGCTTTGTGGACATGATGCGTTATCCTGCTGAAAGTAGCCATCAGAAGATGGGTACACTGTGGTCATAAAGGGATGGACACTTGGTCAGCAACAATACTCAGGTAGGCTGTGGTATTTAAACGATGCTCATTGGTACTAAGGGGCCCAAAGTGTGCCAGAAAATATCCCCCACACCATTACCACCACCACCACCAGCCTGAACCATTGATACAAGGCAGGATGGATCCATGCTTTCATGTTGTTTACACCCAGATTCTTGACCCGACCATCTGCATGTCGCAGCAGAAATCGAGACTCATCAGACCAGGCAACGTTATTTTCCACATCTTCTAATTGTCAATTTTGGTGTCCGTGTGAATTGTAGCCTTCAGTTTCGTGTTCTTAGCTGACAGGGTGGCACCCGGTGTGGTCTTCTGCTGCTGTAGCCCATCTGCTTCAAGGTTCGATGTGTTCAGAAATGCTCTTCTGCATACCTCGGTTGTAGCGAGTTATTTGAGTTACTGTTGCCTTCTATCAGCTCCAACCAGTCTGGCCATTCTCCTCTGACCTCTGGCATCTATACAAGGCCCCTATTTTCGCCCAGAAGAACTGCCGCTCACTGGATATTTTCTCTTTTTTGGACCATTCTCTGTAAACCCTAGAGATGGTTGTGCGTGAAAACCCCAGTAGATCAGCTGTTGCTGAAATACTCAGACCAGCCCGTCACCAACAACCAGGCCATGTTCAAAGTCACTTAAATCACCTTTCTTCCCCATTCTGATGCTCGGTTTGAACCTCAGCAGATCGTCTTGACCATGTCTACATGCCTAAATGCATTGAGTTGCTGCCATGTGATTGGCTGATTAGATATTTGCGTTAATGAGCAGTTTAACAGGTGTACCTAATAAAGTGGCCGGTGAGTATCTTTTTTTGTAATAATACAGCCACAGAGCTTCTAGAAAGTATTGCATTAGTCCCAAAAAACTTTTTTTTTACGAGTCCACAATGAATGGTTTTGTTCATTTTTGGAAGATGTCCTTTTGGTAGACATTTGGTTCCCGATTCTAGCAAGGCTTGTCGGCCAATAGTACACGGATGTCGGTATAAGATAAGACTTTATTAATCCCGAAGGAAATTGTTGTGCCAGGTTGCATAGCAATACAGTACAATAAAACAATAGAGAAATCAACAGAATAATAAAAATAAACTAACAGATTTACAAATGTACAGTCAAAATATACAAATATACAAATATATAGGCAATATAAGATATTCAGACGGCGAAAACAATTTGGCATAATTTAAGTGTAATACTGTGGTGATAATAATGGTTAGGGGACGTATTGCACATGATGGAGAATATATTGCACATAATGTTGAAAGGTAATGTAGGAGAGTTATTGCACATAACATTAAGAATATTGCACACGATGATGAGAGGAGATGAGAGGTAGTATTACAGGTCATATTTAGAGATAACATGATATTAATAATAATATAGTACGTGATATCGAGAGTATTGCACCTGGTATCTCTGTCATCATCGATCAAGAAGCAGGGAGGGGGAGTGCAAAACCTAGTGTCTGAACATTGTCAATCATAGAAAAGTTATCAATTGTACTTAAAAAATATAAACCTAATGTATACCATGTATTGAGAGGGTTTTAACGGTGCTTCTGCTCCGGTCTCAGGGGAGCTGGACGACCACCTGATGCCGGTGGGGAAGGAGACGGTGAAGTACGAGGAGGAGCTGGACCTCCACGACGAGGAGGAGACCAGTGTCCCGGGCCGGCCCGGCTCCACCAAGCGCAGACAGTGCTACCCCAAAGCCGTATGTCCCTCCTCACGCCGCCGCCTCCTCATCTGTATACTATCTACTGTCTGTATACTATTTTTTATCTTTGTCCTTACCCTTTAACTGCAGGGGTGTCACATGACCCTGTATAATGGTAATGAGATGAGGAGGCGGCGGCGTGAGGAGGGACATACGGCTTTGGGGTAGCACTGTCTGCGCTTGGTGGAGCCGGGCCGGCCCGGGACACTGGTCTCCTCCTCGTCGTGGAGGTCCAGCTCCTCCTCGTACTTCACCGTCTCCTTCCCCACCGGCATCAGGTGGTCGTCCAGCTCCCCTGAGACCGGAGCAGAAGCACCGTTAAAACCCTCTCAATACATGGTATACATTAGGTTTATATTTTTTAAGTACAATTGATAACTTTTCTATGATTGACAATGTTCAGACACTAGGTTTTGCACTCCCCCTCCCTGCTTCTTGATCGATGATGACAGAGATACCAGGTGCAATACTCTCGATATCACGTACTATATTATTATTAATATCATGTTATCTCTAAATATGACCTGTAATACTACCTCTCATCTCCTCTCATCATCGTGTGCAATATTCTTAATGTTATGTGCAATAACTCTCCTACATTACCTTTCAACATTATGTGCAATATTCTTAATATTCTCCATCATGTGCAATACGTCCCCTAACCATTATCACCACAGTATTACACTTAAATTATGCCAAATTGTTTTCGCCGTCTGAATATCTTATCTTGCCTATATATTTGTATATTTGTATATTTTGACTGTACATTTGTAAATCTGTTAGTTTATTTTTATTATTCTGTTGATTTCTCTATTGTTTTATTGTACTGTATTGCTATGCAACCTGGCACAACAATTTCCTTCGGGATTAATAAAGTCTTATCTTATACCGACATCCGTGTACTATTGCCCGACAAGCCTTGCTAGAATCAGGAACCAAACGTACATCTACCAAAAGGACATCTTCCAAAAATGAAGCATTCATTGTGGACTCGTAAAAAAAAAGTTTTTTGGGACTAATGCAATACTTTCTAGAAGCTCTGTGGCTGTATTATTACAAAAAAAGATACTCACCGGCCACTTTATTAGGTACAGCTGTTAAACTGCTCATTAACGCAAATATCTAATCAGCCAATCACATGGCAGCAACTCAATGCATTTAGGCATGTAGACATGGTCAAGACGATCTGCTGAGGTTCAAACCGAGCATCACAATGGGGAAGAAAGGTGATTTAAGTGACTTTGAACATGGCCTGGTTGTTGGTGACGGGCTGGTCTGAGTATTTCAGCAACAGCTGATCTACTGGGGTTTTCACGCACAACCATCTCTAGGGTTTACAGAGAATGGTCCGAAAAAGAGAAAATATCCAGTGAGCGGCAGTTCTCTGGGCGAAAATGCCTTGTTGATGCCAGAGGTCAGAGGAGAATGGCCAGACTGGTTGGAGCTGATAGAAAGGCAACAGTAACTCAAGTAACTTGTTACAACCGAGGTATGTAGAAGAGCATTTCTGAACACATCGAACCTTGAAGCAGATGGGCTACAGCAGCAGAAGACCACACCGGGTGCCACTCCTGTCAGCTAAGAACAGGAAACTGAGGCTACAATTCACACGGACACCAAAATTGGACAATAGAAGATTGGAAAAACGTTGCCTGGTCTGATGAGTCTCGATTTCTGCTGCGACATGCAGATGGTCGGGTCAGAATCTGGTGTAAACAACATGAAAGCATGGATCCATCCTGCCTTGTATCAATGGTTCAGGCTGGTGGTGGTGGTGTAATGGTGTGGGGGATATTTTCTTGGCACACTTTGGGCCCCTTAGTACCAATTGAGCATCGTTTAAATACCACAGCCTACCTGAGTATTGTTGCTGACCATGTCCATCCCTTTATGACCACAGTGTACCCATCTTCTGATGGCTACTTTCAGCAGGATAATGCATCATGTCACAAAGCTCAAATCATCTCAAACTGGTTTCTTGAACATGACAATGAGTTCACTAAATTCAAATGGCTTCCACAATCACCAGATCTCAATCCACTAGAGCACCTTTGGGATGTGGTGGAACGGGAGATTCTCATCATGGATGTGCAGCCGACTAATGTGCAGCAACTGTGTGATGCTATCATGTCAATATGGACCAAGATCTATGAGGAATGTTTCCAGCACCTTGTTGAATCTATGCCACGAAGATTTAAGGCAGTTCTGAAGGCAAAAGGGGGTCCAACCCGGTACTAGCAAGGTGTACCTAATAAAGTGGCCGGTGAGTGTATATTCATCTCGATAAAAAAAAGAAAAGTTGGCAATTTAACCTTTAAATATCCATTCATGAAATATCTCTTCAAACATCCGACCCAACATCATGCAAGCTTTACCGATCTTGTGGAGCTTCTCGCAGCATAGCAGTGCCACAGCTTTCTCTGCCAGCCTGGCACAGCTCATGATCGGACCCTGGGAACATACAAGACATGCCTTAAGGACGGCTCCTGGCTATGATAATAATATTAATAATACGATAGGGTACAAGGCCTTACCTTGACAGGAGCCCGCAGTGGGGAGTTGATGGGCAAGAAGAGTGTGGACTGGTGGCGGCCATCTTTCACCTCGTAGTTCTTACATTTGGGAGCTAAATGGGTGAATGGGTCGCTGGGAAGACGAGCGCAGTATCTAGGAGACGGAGAGAGGGAAACTAATTAACCGTCCGAACAGTAGGGCAAGGGCAGGGGTGCAAACCATTTAAACATGTAAGAATCATGAATTCATTCAGGGACTACATGTAGGATTGCGTATGTACAAATGGCTTTACATTGCCAGTATATGAACAGGTTGTGATTGAACTTTAAGTATGAGACCTTCACCAACTCTCTTTGTTGCGTAGAACAGCCTGTGGGCTGATTTCAATTTTATTTGTCCGGGTTGGATTTGGCAAGAAAAGGGAAGGAAGTGACACGTAAGCATGTACAATGACAAAAATGTCTGTTCTTTCATAGCTTTTTCATTTGTACAAGGTTTAATTATGACGAGAACTAGCATTAGTTTCTGAGTGATATTGTATCAACCCATGGAGCAATCCAGCGCTCTGAATGCAGAGTTCCCGGAGACTGCAGTTCACTTACCTGCCAAAGGGGCCAGTAATGAGAAGGAATTCTTGATTCTTATATATAGTACCTATAAAAACAACACTTTCAGATAAGCAATCTGCTGATCTTTAACAGACCCAGGAGGACACCTGAAGGAGACCTCACCTGTTGATGTGTCCGATGGCCGTGTTGATGGTGACCCTGGGGCCCCCATCTTCGGAGCGCAGCACGTACGGCGGGAGGATGTCGTCGTCGTCCAGCACCTGCTCCACCTCAAACTCCATCAGCTCGGCTGACTTGGAGCACTTGTTCCTCAGGATCTGGGTTTGCGAGACACAGGGCAACACCGTGATGCGTTCAGCAACCAACACTTATCTGGTTTCCAAAAGGGCCGGAGAGGACACTTATACCCAACGTTAATGACCCCAATTCCCAGTGTGGTATTAGGAAGGTACATATAATCTTGAAATATGAATTTGCTTCCCCACTCAATATCAAAATGAATGACGCAGTGGTTCTGCAGCAACAAAAGTCACAGCAGGAGCCAATTACGGTTTATACCACACAAGCTTGCTTGGGAAGTTGGCTCAGAACTTTAGTTACATGGATGATGTAATGTAAAAATGTCAGAAGGAGGAGGCTCACGCAATATGCTTTACAACACTGGAAATACATGCAAGCCCACCAGAACATAAGCACAGGTGACCGATGACCGAACGGGAGTACCTTCTCTATGGCCTTGTAGGTCTTGAGGTCCTCCTGGAAGGTTTTGGTGCGCTCGCTGTCGGCCAGCATGATGTAGTTGGAGACGGGGGCCCGGGCACGGCCCTTGGACTGCACGTAGGACCTGTACTCACTGGGCAGGTCGAAGCGCACCACCAGGTTGCACTTGGGGATGTCCACGCCCTCCTCCACAATGCTGGTGGCGATGAGCAGGTTCGTTTCATGGGCCCGGAATTTACGAAGAACCTGCCGGAGCGCGGGAGGGCCGCAGAGGTTTTGTTAAGCGGCGGCCAAGCATTACGCCGGCTCTCGTCCGCATAGTGAACAAGTTTCAAGTATTTTATTGTCACTTCACAGTTTACACAAGTATAAGCAGTGAGTGAAAATCTTATGTGCAAAACGCCCGACATCCGACTGCAGTTATAAAAGAATACAAATAGAAATAAAAATAGAATAGAAACTATATTAAAGTTACAAAAAATCTAAACAAAAGAAAACTGTATAAGATAAAATAAAGTACACAAAAAATATTAAGGGGAGCAATACAAATATAAATCAATGTAATAAAATATACATTGTTATATTTTGACATTCACAGAATGTCACAGAATACTTCCTCAGACAGTCACACCAGAACACACTAGAACAACACTAGCACCAGCAATTAGCACCCGGACTAGCACTAGCAGTAACACTAGCACTAGCAGTAGCACCGGCACCAACACTTAGCACTACTACCAGCACTTGCACCAGCAGTAACACTAGCACTTAGCACCAGGACTAGCACTAAGCATTATCACTAGCAGTAACACTTAGCACTAGCACACCAGAGCTAGCACTAGCAGTAGCACTAGCACTAGCAGTAACACTTAGCAATAGCACTTGTTCAGCAGCCTGATGGCCTGACTGTGGAAGCTGTCTCTGAGTCTGCTCACTTGATACTGCGGTATCGCCTGCCTGACGGTAGAAGTGTGAACAGTTTGTGGCTGGGGAGGTTATTGTCTTTAATAATCCGTTTGGCCTTGGCCAGTGTGTTGCGCGTTCACAGGAGAAGAACTGAGAGTATCCTTCCCCTGGTAAATGGTTACTTACTCAGTGAACAGCCTTTTTTACAGACTTGACACCGATTATTTGTGAATGAATTCCGGCCATGCTCAAGGGAAAATGAGAGAGAGAGTGCGTGCGTGCGTGAATACCTCTTCCTGTTTCCTGAACTCCACTTCCATCTGCTTGTTGCGTGGCTGGTTCTTGCCGATGCTGTGGCCCGTGATGAAGTTGCTGCTGATGTAGGCCAGCTCTGGGTCTTGCTTGCCGGCCTCTTTGATGAGGCTGACGACAGAACAGGCAGCAGCAGCAGCAGCAAAAAAAAAAAAAGAGTGAGAGAGGAAAGTTGGTAAAACTCAAGACAGTTCAGTGCAAATCCAGAGAGGACTATTCAGACTACCGTTTTTATACTGGGGTGAGATGGGGGAAATTAGATGAATAAGTGTATTGGGAAATACAAGGTCTTGTTGGGGTGGGGGGTTGTTACACATTACAAGATGTTTCACAAGGAGGAAAATTGCAGAAAATTACATTTTACACATTGTCATTACATACAGAAAACAGCACAAAGTGGGTGGCGGCTTACCGGTTGAGAACGACGGCGGTGTAGCGGCGCTCCACGAAGATGATGCCGCACAGGATGTTGGTGAAGGGCGAGGGGAAGCTGGCCTCAGGCCGCTCCTTGGCCTCCGCCTCGCCGTCCTCCTCCTCCTCGTCCTCATCCTCGTCCTCCGAGTCGCTCCACGACACGTAGTTGTCCTGGTTGCGGTTGTTGTACCACTCCACGCTCTCGAACTGCTGCCGCTCAAAGGGCTTGTACTCGTGCAGCACCTCCAGCAGCCGCAGCACCTTGGGCGTGACGAAGCGCAGGTCCAGCGACGCCGGCGAGAAGTGCTCCTCGCAGAGAGCGTGCACCTTGCGCAGCGCCGTGTCTGTGAGCAGCAGCAGCTTGCGCCGCAGCTCGTCCTGCTCGTGCTTGACGTACTTCTGCAGTTCGCGCACCATGATGCCCGCCACCTTGTCGGCGCACCAGGGCCCCAGCACCAGCAGCACCGCCAGGCAGTCGCCCAGGATCTGCAGGGGGTCCAGGAGGGCATTCGTCGGTATGCATGAACACGCGGGGCAGGGTAGGGCATATCATTCATCAAAACCCAGGATAAAAAAACTTTTCTACCGCAGCTATTTACGCCATTAAAAATACCTGAACTAGAACGTTTCTCAAGAGTAAAAAGCGAGTCTATCCAAACCTGGAATCTTTCTCTATAAATAGTTTGATTCTGGTCCGCTTTTGCACCACCACGGGAACATTTTACCGCTACGCTTCGTAACATAGGATGTGATGTCATATCTGAGGCGAGCTCCTCAGACTTTCATAAAAGGTACATGGACAAAACAATGTTATTTTTCATTTTAATGAGGTTGTTAAAACATTCCAGCGGTACCTGGCTGGAATCCAGTGGCCTTGGCTTGCATAGTAGACAAGTAATTCAGAAACTGACAGTAAATTGACAGTAACCGTTGTCTGAAAATGATATAGCTGCTACAAATCAAGCCACTAGAAGTTTTCTAAAGAGAAAATGTACATGACAGGTTTAAAGGGGCCTAATTATATCACCAGGTGTGCGGGATTAGCCATTACAAGCAGTTTCAAAATTGTCATTGTGACAGTGACATCACCAGTGGGAGGTTCCACCGAGATGCTGACTAGATCAGTCTCGCAGCCTATCCAGTGGACTGTGACAACCGGTAAACTGACGTAGTCCCACTGCCACTTGTGATGTCACTTTGTCCCAATGATAATTGTAGTCACATGACAATTTAGAAACGGCTTGTAATGACCAATTACGCTCAAAGCTGGTGGTATAATCGGGCTCCTTTAAAGCCTAAAAATAATAATTTAGGAGAGTAGGTTCTACCTGTTTGGAAATGAAGGTGGGGTCACGGTCTTCACGGGCTGTGGGTATGTTGCAGTCGCTGAGGAAATGGAGCGCTTCGTCCAGCTCAGCCTGCAGGCACGCCGAGAGGCCACTCTTGTCGAGGTAAGGGCCACAGTCCAGGATCACCTCTCTGGGCTGAGAGGCATATCTAGAACAGGGGACGGACGGGTGGAGACGGGCCTTAGCAGTCAGTCATTAGACCTGGTGGTGATTCTCTGGTAAGGGAATCAGCAATTGTATGTGTACTAAAACAAATAATTTCTATCATGGAAATTGAGTGTATGCTGGTGTGCTTCTGCAATTCCTATGTCTGCAGAAATGATTTGCTTTGCCAGCCCACGCAACCTCCATTTTGAGCCTACAGCCTAAAGTCGGATGTAAAAGGTTGAGCACTAAATCCATGTGTTTATGCTTCTTCCGAAATAAAACACAAGCCATACAGAAACAAATCCCCTCTGTAGTAGGAGCTTGCCTATTCCTCATGAAAACCATCAGACGACGCAACACCGCCGGTTGGTACATGCCGAGCAAAACCTGAAGGATCACACAATGCTGTTCCTACATAATCCTTCCCTAGCTTACTTGGAAGTGTTTCATTCATGATGGAAGCAGGGACAGCCCTTCATATCTCGGAGACCACGTGACCCTACCTGTCCAGCACTACGAGGTCCGTGGCGGTCTCTGCGCTGCTCCGCAGGATGTGCTCCAGGTTGAGGATCTTCCGCTCCAGCTCTGACGGGTCACACTTCCCGTTCAGGATGGAGGCGGTGAGGCCCAGGATGCGAGGGCCCCCCGGGCAGCCCTCAAACAGCTGAGGGGACAGAGCCAGAGAAACACTGAATACTCATTCGTCCTGCTCCAATGGGAATAAAATCTGATCCATGACACACACAAAAAAGTTGGAGAAAAAAAACCTGTAAAAATCTGAGTTTAAAAATGTACTACGCTACAATGCACTTATTGTAATTACGTTATTGTAAGTCGCTTTGGATAAAGGGTCTGCCAAATGCCTTAAATGTAAATGTACTACACAGTATGTAAGAATCATGGACTCCTCATTACTGACCCCTTTGGCAGGTAAGTGAACTGCAGCCTGCTGGAGCTCCTGCATTCAGAGCACTGGAGTGTGAGCTCCGTGGATGAGACAATAACAATCAAACTCATCATAAGTAAATGTTGCACACATTAAAAAGCTATGAAAGGGGCGGCGCGGTGGCTCAACCTGCTAGTGCGCTACCCATGTAGGCGATACGCCTCGTAGTGAACCGGGTTCGATTCCTGCCCGTGGTCCTATGCTCCATGTCATTCCTTCTCTTCTAAAACCCTGCCTCTCTTTCACTGCCCTGTCCATACAAGCACAAAAGCATTACAAATATACTCGGAAAGCTAGGAAATTGACATTTTGCCATTATCCATGCTTACGCGCCACTTCCTTCTTCCCAGCCAAACCGACCCAGTTCAAATAAAATTGAAATCAGGTCTCATTTTAAAGTAAAATTACAACCTCATATACAGGCAATTTAAAGTGATTTGTGCATGTAAAATTCTACATGTCGTGCCTGAAGGCAGTCATGATACTTGCATAGAGGCCCTTAAAGTTGCATACATTACAAAAAAAACACTGAAAGACATCCAGGGGGACTAATCGTATGACATCAGAGAACAATAGGACTATAATGGATCATTCTTTAGACAGAACGGTGGCTTGACTGCGGCTGCAGCTGGGAGCATTAGTTCCAGAGCTGGTATGGCGCTCCACACAGTGACAGGTGCTGACAGGCCTGCAGGCAGCGGTGCTCTCACCTTCATTATCTCCCGGTAGGGGTGGTCTGTGATGGCCAGGTGACACTCGTCAAACACCACCAGGTTGATTTTAGACAGTGGCAAGATTCCGTTCTTCAGGACATGCAGGAATATGTGGCACGTCATTACCAGCACCTGGACAATACAAGACACCAGACACCGCTCATGAACATGGACATAAGGACACTATTGTAACTGTAAAACTAGCAAATAAATGCAGACTTGGGCACGGATCACAGCAAATGCTTTTTAACTTTTTACTATTTTGTCATTATTATAAATGGGAAACAAGTTTTTGCTTGCTGCTTTTGCATTGCACCTTGCCGTAGCTGTAGGGAGGGCCTCCTGGTTTTGGCCCAAGACCACCCAAATAAAAACAACAATTAGCTTATAATTAATTAGCAGCCAGCATTTTTTTTCCAACAACAAAAAGGCAGTAGTGAGCAGGTTCCATGTGGAGTCCCCACAATGTCAGGGGTCAGCGTGGTGGTTGTCGTTTCAGAGACACACCTGCTTCTCCATCATTTCCTGACTCCAGTGTTGGGGGGTCCGGGCCACGGCGTCCTCCTGGCTGGTGTACTCCCCCACCTGGAGGTCAGAGTGAGTCCTGACGGCGGCCGCCTGCTGAACCACCGACGAGGCTGACAAAACACCAGACAGAACACGAGGGGCTCGGCCCTTAGCTAGAGCAGCTGCATCCAGTGGTATGGGGGACAGCTACGCATCAGTTAGGACTGCACTACATTTCTCATATTTATATGGTAGAGTATTGCAGAGGTCAGTATTTTTGCTGCGAGCAGCAGATGCATGCTACAGATATACTTGCTACAGTTTCAAGTCGCAGCTTAGACTTCTAGTTTAACCTTAAAAATCTGCTGACTCAAGCGAGCGCTTCCCTGGACTGGATTTTAGGTTTCAGAACAGCTGACGATAATTTGGGGGAGTTCACTCCATCGGTCAAATGGGTTGAACCTGAAAAATTTGTGTTCATTACAGGCTTCAAAATACTTTTTTTAAATTCGTAATAAAAGTAACAAAATGTGTATTATAATAGTATATTCCTTTTTAAAGAAAGGTGAAGCTGTAGTTTACTATAAAGCCTATAGTGACATACAGTACATGCATAGAAAGAAGTCACCACTCAGAGCTAATCTATTATGTAGCAGGATAGCTCCAGGTTAGGCTAAGCTGTGTATCGGAAACCATAAACTCAGGCATTCCCTGAATTATGACCTAACATATCTGTTAGCTTTCAAATTAAGCAGGGCCAAAACATTGGGTTACCTGTGTTCACCAGGAAGACAGTCCTTTTTGCATTTTCTCTGAAGTCACCACGGATTTGGTGGGAAAGCTCTTTAGTTAGGAGCACTGCGATGAAGGTCTTCCCTGAGCCAGTATTCAAGCAGACTATAGTATTGTGTTCAAGAGCTGCTTCAAGAAGTTCTACCTGCAATAGGAACAGTTTCCAGTTCACTGACAAATGTTAACGCACGCAAACATTTCAAACCAAAGTTGCTACCAATACCAACTTTATTTCACATGCCAAGGGTTAAAATGAACAACGTATCAACAAGCATGTTAACACTGGCCTGATATTTCCTGGGTGTGTAGATGTTGTCGTGGATGGCCTCCTGTTGCCACGGCAGCCCAAAGAATGGCCCCATGGCTGAAGAGGCGGGAGTGACAAGCTGTAGGCCTGCCATAGTTTAAGCGGAGGCGGGTGAAGCCGGGAAGGGGGGGGGCTGGTCTCCTCGTTGTTGACGTCCTCTTTATCTCATTTCATCCTCCTCGCGAGAGTTCACTAGGTGTGAAGAGAACGGGGTCACTGCCAACTACTGGGGACCGCCATGTTCCTGGTCATGCTGCAACAGCTATCATTAATAACTGTTTCTGTTAGGGCAACACAGTATTGGCAAAAAAAAATTGTAAAATTACATTGCAAGGATTTTGTTCTTGTGGGTGGGTCATACAAAAATACAAATAAAAATACATAAATATATGTTCGGTTAAGTTCATTAACCGAGCCGGCTTCAGTGCTTCTTGCTTATCATATTGCTTCATTTTGCTATTTTGCCGACAGACCCAATGAACTCGGCATGCGCAACCCATGTAGAGTATTTTTGTATTTTTTTTATGTATAGGCCAATATTATTTTTAAACCTTCTATTTTCTAAACCGTTTAACTGATAGTATAATCGGTAAAAATTCATATTGACGGTTAACGGTTAAGTTATGAACATCCCTAACATACGGAAAAAAAATGATTGCTCATAAAAAAACACTTAAGGCAAGCGTCGCTGACCCTTAGCGTAAAATGTTAAATAGTTTGAATTTACTTCAGCAGTTGTTCTTTTTCTTTCTTTTATATCTTGTGTTGTTGTCAAACACCTGACCAATGTATCCTGTGCGCATATATATGGATCCCGACACATGGATCTAAATCACTTTAGCTTGTTATTAATAAACATGGCTTCACATGACTCGTGTCGGCAACCGGAAGTGAGAGAGCTAGTTTCTGTATCATTATCTTATGAAGAAATGCAGTGGTCCAGCAAGCCGTCACAGGGAGTCAGTTGGCAAAGTACATTATTTGGTGTGAGACGCTACTCACAGGTAGGGTCAGAGGTCGTCTGGGGAAGGATACTGCACTTAATCTTGGCTTCATGATAAAGAAGCTTTCATCCAGTCCAGAAGCACCTGGAGATACAAGAAGACAGACAGTATTGGTACAATCAGGAAAAATACTTGCTACAGTACTAGCTTGACTATTTAACAATATGATAAGGATTCCTTGGAAACGTGATCCATGACTGGATGAGATTGACACATGCATGATACAATCGGCTTTGTGCTTGCAGGTCACCCTAAGTCTGGTAATGCTGTAATGATGCAAATGCACGCTTGTATCAATTTACAAAAATAACAACGAGAAAGGGTGGCCTTGAGGGACCGTGATCTTTATCCCATTGTGTCCGGAGGGCAGCAGTAGAGCGGGCAGAGCTGGGAAAGTGTCAGACAGCATCAGTGGCTGTCAACACGCCTCTAAATATCGCCACTACACGTCTCCCCCACCACCACCACCGTGCTGCACAGCTGCAACCAATACAACTCAGCTTGACTCAATTCAACATGGACTCCAGAACACCGAGACACATCCAAGCATTACATTTATTTGACTCGGATTATTCATTGGACGGTGCCAAGAAAAACATGTGTAGCATTGACATGATCCCATGCTAAATATATTCAGGCTCAACACCTGTTTCATATTTGCTGAGCGACACATAGCACTGCTGGTCTCACACTACTTCAACCATAAAGTGGCTCCAATCAATATATCTCTTTTGTTATCAATGTCATCAAAAGACACGCAGACAACGTTTCATCACAAGACATAGGCCTAGGCCTAATAATTAGGGAGGGTGGGCGGGGGGAAATTGATTCACGTGAGAATATGGATTCTTTGCTTCCGCAATACTGTAGTTCAAACTCGAAAATCAACCTGATATTCAAAATTAAGTCACACAAAAGCTCGTATTGCAGAACCGCAATACATTCGCACTCAGAATACATCCTTAGATTTTCATGAATTTCACTGCATTCTCTCACAAGAACTGCAGTGAGCTGGGAATGTCAAGACTATTAAGAACCCCTTTCCACAAATAAAATATATTGGACAATGGTTTTAGACTCTTAGACACAAAAGGATACACACTCTCAGAATCTGCACCTGATTAGACATACAAAAGGTATCTGCCCGCTAGCATATTATTCAGCCAACTAAACACATAATGTAGCCTACGTAGTCAATGTTTGCAACTGGCTTAGACCATGTCGCAACTTTATCAATGACTTACATTTGATACGGAATGTCAACATGTTGGAAAGAGTGGCGACACACAACATAACCATTGTGAGTAACAAAGTGGTTCAGTTCCGTGTCAAACCAAAGCAACCATAAGCTCAGCCATGGCCAGTGCCCACAGGACCGGAGCTATAGACATGCATGTTCTCTATTGACCTCCACTGGTATTCATAACCTAACAGCATTTGATAGATGTCTCAGCATTTGATACATGACCTCCAGAGGTGGTTTTGGGGCTGCTTTTGTAAATTCATGTTGACACAGAGAACAAATCTATATTATAAATGATGGTCTGAGCCGTAAGGTACATTCAGACCGAACAGTTACAGGAACTACCCACTGGAGTACTCTGCTAGCTCATGCTAGTGCTCTCAGATGGAGCTGTTAGTTCATGCTAGTGCTCTCAGATGGCTCATGCTAGTGCTCTCAGATGGAGCTGTTAGCTCATGCTAGTGCTCTCAGATGGAGCTGCTAGCTCATGCTAGTGCTCTCAGGTGGAGCTGCTAGCTCATGCTAGTGCTCTCAGATGGAGCTGTTAGCTCATGCTAGTGCTCTCAGGTGGAGCTGCTAGCTCATGCTAGTGCTCTCAGATGGAGCTGCTAGCTCATGCTAGTGCTCTCAGGTGGAGCTGCTAGCTCATGCTAGTGCTCTCAGATGGAGCTGTTAGCTCATGCTAGTGCTCTCAGATGGAGCTGCTAGCTCATGCTAGTGCTCTCAGATGGAGTTGCTAGCTCATGCTAGTGCTCTCAGATGGAGCTGCTAGCTCATGCTAGTGCTCTCAGATGGAGCTGTTAGCGCATGCTAGTTCTCTCAGGTGGAGATGCTAGCTCATGCTAGTGCTCTCAGATGGAGCTGCTAGCGCATGCTAGTGTGGAGGTGTCTGCTAGTTTAGCATCTGACATGAGGGGGTACAGTGTCTGTCGTGCCCTGTTCGGTGTCGGCATCTGGATATATATATATATATATATATATATGAGATACTTTTTAAGTTCACGTTTTGTGATCGTCACTAAAACATAATTATAGATGCCCAACCCGGTTAAGCCCCTTTCTCTCTGGCGAGCACAGTGTAAAGATTGTGAATGTAAAGCAACTGTATGAAGACCACTGATGGTGTCTCTGCAGCTCAGCTAGAGCCTGGTGCTGTCTGGTAGAACCTGGTGCTGTTTGTTAGAGAGCCTGGTGCTGTTTGTTAGAGAGCCTGGTGCTGTTTGTTAGAGAGCCTGGTGCTGTTTGTTAGAGAGCCTGGTGCTGTCTGGTAGAGCCTGGTGCTGTTTGTTAGAGAGCCTGGTGCTGTCTGGTAGAGCCTGGTGCTGTCTGGTAGAGCCTGGTGCTGTCTGGTAGAGCCTGGTGCTGTCTGGTAGAGCCTGGTGCCGTCTGGTAGAGCCTGGTGCTGTCTGGTAGAGCCTGGTGCTGTCTGGTAGAGCCTGGTGCTGTCTGGTAGAGCCTGGTGCTGTCTGGTAGAGCCTGGTGCTGTTTGTTAGAGAGCCTGGTGCTGTCTGGTAGAGAGCCTGGTGCTGTCTGGTAGAGAGCCTGGTGCTGTCTGGTAGAGAGCCTGGTGCTGTCTGGTAGAGAGCCTGGTGCTGTTTTAGAGAGCCTGGTGCTGTCTGGTAGAGAGCCTGGTGCTGTCTGGTAGAGAGCCTGGTGCTGTCTGGTAGAGAGCCTGGTGCTGTCTGGTAGAGAGCCTGGTGCTGTCTGGTAGAGAGCCTGGTGCTGTCTGGTAGAGCCTGGTGCCGTCTGGTAGAGCCTGGTGCCGTCTGGTAGAGAGCCTGGTGCCGTCTGGTAGAGCCTGGTGCTGTCTGGTAGAGCCTGGTGCTGTCTGGTAGAGCCTGGTGCTGTCTGGTAGAGCCTGGTGCTGTCTGGTAGAGCCTGGTGCTGTCTGGTAGAGAGCCTGGTGCTGTTTTTTTTAGAGAGCCTGGTGCTGTTTTTTAGAGAGCCTGGTGCTGTCTGGTTAGAGAGCCTGGTGCTGTCTGGTAGAGAGCCTGGTGCTGTCTGGTAGAGAGCCTGGTGCTGTCTGGATAGAGAGCCTGGTGCTGTCTGGTAGAGCCTGGTGCCGTCTGGTAGAGCCTGGTGCCGTCTGGTAGAGCCTGGTGCTGTCTGGTAGAGAGCCTGGTGCTGTCTGGTAGAGAGCCTGGTGCTGTCTGGTAGAGCCTGGGCTGCTGCTGACACCTGTCTTCCTGGTGCCGTCTGGTAGAGAGCCTGGTGCCGTCTGGTAGAGAGCCTGGTGCTGTCTGGTAGAGCCTGGTGCTGTCTGGTAGAGCCTGGTGCTGTCTGGTAGAGCCTGGTGCTGTCTGGTAGAGCCTGGTGCCGTCTGGTAGAGCCTGGTGCCGTCTGGTAGAGCCTGGTGCTGTCTGGTAGAGAGCCTGGTGCTGTCTGGTAGAGAGCCTGGTGCTGTCTGGTAGAGAGCCTGGTGCTGTCTGGTAGAGAGCCTGGTGCTGTCTGGTAGAGAGCCTGGTGCTGTTTTTTAGAGAGCCTGGTGCTGTCTGGTAGAGAGCCTGGTGCTGTCTGGTAGAGAGCCTGGTGCTGTCTGGTAGAGAGCCTGGTGCCGTCTGTTAGAGAGCCTGGTGCCGTCTGTTAGAGAGCCTGGTGCTGTCTGGTAGAGCCTGGTGCCGTCTGGTAGAGCCTGGTGCTGTCTGGTAGAGCCTGGTGCTGTCTGTTAGAGAGCCTGGTGCTGTCTGGTAGAGCGGCGGAGGCTGCTGCTGACACCTGCTCCATTACTACAGCTACAACAAGGACGGCCATAGATAGGCTGCTGCTGACACCTGCTCCATTACTACAGCTACAACAAGGACGGCCATAGATACGATATTATTGAATTAATTTCCCTAATTAACTTGATTAGTCAAGCTGTTTAATCGAAAGTGCAGCCGTTTGTGTTAAACAAAAACATTTAAAACTGAAAACGTGCCTAATAGGAACATGGTATGAAGCCATGGTAGGAAGTGTGTCCCTTAGTAATTATGAGGGCATTTTTAGGTAACCACTCCGACAAGGTTGCATTGATATGTGTGTTTTTGTCTGTGTGTGTGTGTGTGTGTGTGTGTGTGTGTGTGTGTGTGTGTGTGTGTGTGTGTGTGTGTGTGTGTGTGTGTGTGTGTGTGTGTGTGTGTGTGTGTGTGTGTGTGTGATGTGTGTGTGTGTGTGTGTGTGTGTGTGTGTGTGTGTGTGTGTGTGTGTGTGTGTGTACTCCAGTGGGTAGTTCCTATAACTGTTTGGTCTGAATGTACCTTACGGCTCAGACCATCATTTATAATATAGATTTGTTCTCTGTGTCAACATGAATTTACAAAAGCAGCCCCAAAACCACCTCTGGAGGTCATGTGTGAGACATCTATCAAATGCTGTTAAGTTATGAATACCAGTGGAGGTCAATAGGGAACATGCATGTCTATAGCTCCGGTCCTGTGGGCACTGGCCATGGCTGAACTTATGGTTGCTTTGGTTTGACACGGAACTGAACCACTTTGTTAGTCACAATGGTTATGTTGTGTGTCGCCACTCTTTCCAACATGTTGACATTCCGTATCAAATGTAAGTCATTGATAAAGTTGCGGACATGGTCTAAGCCAGTTTGCAAACATTGACTACGTAGGCTACATTGTGTGTTTAGTTGGCTGGAATAATATGCTAGCGGGCAGATACCTTTTGTATGTCTAATCAGGTGCAGATTCTGAGAGTGTGTATCCTTTTGTGTCTAAAGAGTCTAAAAACCATTGTCCAATATATTTTATTTGTGGAAAGGGGTTCTTAATAGTCTTTGACATTCCCAGCTCACTGCAGTTCTTTGTGAGAGAATGCAGTGAAATTCATGGAAAATCTAAGGATGTTATTCTTGAGTGCGAATGTATTGCGGTTCTGCAATACGAGCTTTTGTGTGACTTAATTTTGAATATCAGGTTGATTTTCGAGTTTGAACTACAGTATTGCGGAAGCAAAGAATCCATATTCTCACGTGAATCAATTTCCCCCCCCCCACCCTCCCTAATTATTAGGCCTAGGCCTATGTCTTGTGATGAAACGTTGTCTGTGTGTCTTTTGATGACATTGATAACAAAAGAGATATATTGATTGGAGCCACTTTATGGTTGAAGTAGTGTGAGACCAGCAGTGCTATGTGTCGCTCAGCAAATATGAAACAGGTGTTGAGCCTGAATATATTTAGCATGGGATCATGTCAATGCTACACATGTTTTTCTTGGCACCGTCCAATGAATAATCCGAGTCAAATAAATGTAATGCTTGGATGTGTCTCGGTGTTCTGGAGTCCACGTTGAATTGAGTCAAGCTGAGTTGTATTGGTTGCAGATGTGCAGCACGGTGGTGGTGGTGGGGGAGACGTGTAGTGGCGATATTTAGAGGCGTGTTGACAGCCACTGATGCTGTCTGACACTTTCCCAGCTCTGCCCGCTCTACTGCTGCCCTCCGGACACAATGGGATAAAGATCACGGTCCCTCAAGGCCACCCTTTCTCGTTGTTATTTTTGTAAATTGATACAAGCGTGCATTTGCATCATTACAGCATTACCAGACTTAGGGTGACCTGCAAGCACAAAGCCGATTGTATCATGCATGTGTCAATCTCATCCAGTCATGGATCACGTTTCCAAGGAATCCTTATCATATTGTTAAATAGTCAAGCTAGTACTGTAGCAAGTATTTTTCCTGATTGTACCAATACTGTCTGTCTTCTTGTATCTCCAGGTGCTTCTGGACTGGATGAAAGCTTCTTTATCATGAAGCCAAGATTAAGTGCAGTATCCTTCCCCAGACGACCTCTGACCCTACCTGTGAGTAGCGTCTCACGCCAAATAATGTGCTTTGCCAACTGACTCCCTGTGACGGCTTGCTGGACCACTGCATTTCTTCATAAGATAATGATACAGAAACTAGCTCTCTCATTCGGTTAGACCACGAGTCATGTGAAGCCATGTTTATTAATAACAAGCTAAAGTGATTTAGATCCATGTGTCGGGATCCATATATATGCGCACAGGATACATTGGTCAGGTGTTTGACAACAACACAAGATATAAAAGAAAGAAAAGGAACAACTGCTGAAGTAAATTCAAACTATTTAACATTTTACGCTAAGGTCAGCGACGCTTGCCTTAAGTGTTTTTTTATGAGCAATCTAATTTTTTTCTGTATGTTAGGGATGTTCATAACTAACCGTTAACCGTCAATATGAATTTTTACCGATTAATACTATCAGTTAAACGGTTAAAAAATAGAAGGTTTAAAAATAATATTGGCCTATACATAAAAAAAATACAAAAATACTCTACATGGGTTGCGCATGCCGAGTTCATTGGGTCTGTCGGCAAAATAGCAAAATGAAGCAATATGATAAGCAAGAAGCACTGAAGCCGGCTCGGTTAATGAACTTAACCGAACATATATTTATGTATTTTTATTTGTATTTTTGTATGACCCACCCACAAGAACAAAATCCTTGCAATGTAATTAAAATTTTTTTTTGCCAATACTGTGTTGCCCTAACAGAAAGTTATTAATGATAGCTGTTGCAGCATGACCAGGAACATGGCGGTCCCCAGTAGTTGGCAGTGACCCCGTTCTCTTCACACCTAGTGAACTCTCGCGAGGAGGATGAAATGAGATAAAGAGGACGTCAACAACGAGGAGACCAGCCCCCCCCCTCCCCGGCTTCACCCGCCTCCGCTTAAACTATGGCAGGCCTACAGCTTGTCACTCCCGCCTCTTCAGCCATGGGGCCATTCTTTGGGCTGCCGTGGTCTTACTACAGCTACAACAAGGACGGCCATAGATACGATATTATTGAATTAATTTCCCTAATTAACTTGATTAGTCAAGCTGTTTAATCGAAAGTGCAGCCGTTTGTGTTAAACAAAAACATTTAAAACTGAAAACGTGCCTAATAGGAACATGGTATGAAGCCATGGTAGGAAGTGTGTCCCTTAGTAATTATGAGGGCATTTTTAGGTAACCACTCCGACAAGGTTGCATTGATAATTTTCTTCGGATGCTAGTTTATTTGTATTACCCCTTGTGTGTGTGTGTGTGTGTGTGTGTGTGTGTGTGTGTGTGTGTGTGTGTGTGTGTGTGTGTGTGTGTGTGTGTGTGTGTGTGTGTGTGTGTGTGTGTGTGTGTGTGTGTGTGTGTGTGTGTGTGTGTGTGTGTGTGTGTGTGTGTGTGTGTGTGTGTGTGTGTGTGTTGTGTGTTTGTGTGTGTGTGTGTGTTAGCGTCTCCATCTGAGAGCACTAGCATGAGCTAACAGCTCCATCTGAGAGCACTAGCATGAGCTAGCTAGCCCCGTCATCCTGACGCCTGTCCGGGGCCAGCATATCGTGTATCGACGGCATGTGTTAGATACATTATACAAGCTGCACTCGGACGCGGGCCGTCTGTGTTTCCACGGAGGTGGTGCACTCTTTAGCATTAGCATTAGCATTAGCACGGGGCTAGCGTGGGGAGCACCGTGCATGTGTGCATCACCGCGCTAACAGCTACAGCTACTCAGTTGTGGTGACGGCCGACAGCTCCACGAACATCACAGCGTAGTTGTTGTTTAAACGCGTGTTACCTGACCTACACCGCCTCTGTTCCGTTGCTGGGTGTGTGTATACGGACTCTCATCCATTCACTCGTAGCGCTGTGTTGTTGTTGTTGTGTTCCCGACTAGCTGGTGAGCGGTCCGCCGTGGGGCCGCTTCCTTCACCTCGGCCTCCGTTCTTTACGCAGGACTCTGTGCGTAAGATACGCAACTCAGCGGCGGTAACACGTGGGTGCGGTGCTCTACTTGACGCTGTGTGTCTGGTGTTGTGGTAGAGAATGTACAGCAGCAACATGTGTGAGCTGTTGCGACAGGAAAAGGACATCCAATGTAAAGATCGTCAATCCCCCTTCATTATTATTATTATTATTATTATTTATTTTTTATTATTATAATTAATATTTTTTATTTTATTTTTATTTTATTTTATTTATTTATTTATTTTTGGTATATTTTTTTGTATTTTTGTATTTTTGTATTTATGTAGGTCCTATACGTATTTATTTTTTTAAAGTTGACTTACTTTATATACCTGTAGGCCTATATATTTAGTTCTTTGTAAGTATACTTTAGAAACTCAAAAACTCAAAGAAACTCAAAACTGCAATATTGCAGCCTTGTGTACACATTTCTTTGTTCTAGAATATCTGCAATTGTACATTTGTAAATCGACAATTGTAAATTAGATTAGTTTTGTTTTTGTTTTATTTACCACTCGCTTAGGCAATGTAAATGTACGTTTCCCATGCGTTTCCAATTGAATACAGATCAGCAATAATAATAATAATAATAATAATAAGCAATAATAAGAAGGCGATAGGAACCACGGTATCATACTACACCAAGACTTTGAATGGCCATCAAATGGCGGATAGCTATTATTAGTAAAGTAATGAAATATAGAATAGTTATCTAAATAGAGGGGAAATGCATTACATGATGAACAATAGTAATTCCCTTTGTGTACATAATGGAGTTGGATGTTACATACGTTTAATTCATTACACAATTAAGCATTATTGAGGTAGATATACCTTACTGTATATACAGTTGGGGACAATGAACACTGAGCAATATCATGTGCAATATTACCTTTCAACATCATGTGCACTTTCCTCAGTATTACGTGCAATATTAACATTACTGCCCAACATCATGTGCAATACTCTATCATGTGCTATATTATTAGTATTATTAATATCATGTTATCTCTAAATATTACCTGTAATACTACCTCTCATCTCCTCTCATCATCGTGCGCAATATTCTTAATGTTATGTGCAATACCTCTCCTACATTACCTTTCAACATTATGTGTATTAATATTCTTAATATTCTTTCTATCATGTGCAATACGTCCCCTAACCATTATTATTATCACTGTATTACACTTCAATTATGCAAAATTGTCGTCGCCGTCTGAACATCTTATCTTGCCTATATATTTGTATATTTTGACTGTACATTTGTAAATCTGTTAGTTTATTTGTATTATTCTGTTGATTTCTCTATTGTTTTATTGTACTGTATTGCTATGCAACCTGGCACAAGAATTTCTTTCGGGATTAATAAAGTTCTATTTTATCTTATCTTACATTTACATTTGTATTATGCCAACCTCTGAGATGTATACTATGTCACTGTTTAGCTTTTAAATGCGGGGATATGGAGACAAAACGCTCCGTGTTCACCGGTGTCTACTATAAATACAAATATGGATAAATGTATGACGGCCGCTAGATGGCAGCAATGTTACATCAAGATGCGCCTGACAGGACTAATAGCAAAAGGAATTCATTTAACTTTATTTTAAAGTTAGTTTAAAGTCTTTCTTCGTCTCAGATAAAAGCCTACTCTGAATTATTTTTCCATCAGCCAACAGCCTCGCAATGTAACGACATTTTATATGGCACCGTATCATATATAGTGTCTTTAATACTTCAATAATAATCACAGAGAAAAGGTGTAAAACGTATAATTTATTGCACTGTACTGGTGCTTTTTTAAAACAATTATAAACAGAATGAGGTTCCAATACAAAAGCAAAGAAGCAATTTCCGGGACACATCACTAGGTCAGTCCTTTTCAAAGTCAGACAGGGGAGATGTGTCCATGGGCATAAACAGGGCATAAACAAACACACAACACACCACACACACACACACACACACACACACACACACACACACACACACCACACACACACACACACACACACACACACACACACACACACACACACACACACACACACACACACACACACACACACACACACACACACACTTTGTATGCATGGCTTTTTTTGCACCCTCCATTTGAAGGAGTCATAGTTAGCACTAATGAACAGTACATTTCAGTCATTGTTGGACCATTGTGGGAACACTTTTGTGCTTGCTTGGATAGACATGGACAGTAGTAAACAAGCAATGACCAGATTAAGTGAATTTAAAAACAGCATTTCGCATAGTGAATGTCCCTCAGAACATAAGAAATGTGTAAAGCATTCACTAACTATAGGCAGGCTTGGAACAAAGTTTAAGCATAGCGTGAATCGCAAACATTTTCTGCAATTAAATCATTAAATACCCTATTGTCATAGGAGCAACCCATACATACAATATTACAAATATTTATTTAGCTTATTTAACTAATATACAATAGAGAGCTGGTGGCATGTATTATAACAAGATGTCATAGAATTTATAAGTCATGAAAAAAATACATAAAAGTGTGGCCAGTTCTCTATTCTAATTGTTTAGTCATTCTAAAACTGGATCTTTGGCAGTTGATGTACTGTGTTTCAAAAGTGCGACAGACTTCATAATTCCCCTTCATCCAGGTCACTTAGTTATCTTTAAAAAAATAGTACACAGTTAATTTGCTCGAAGGCAGTGTCAAAATCCAATATTCTATTTTCTATACTCCTGCATACGAAATGCTTATTGTTTATCGTCTAAATTATTAGTTTGTTGTCAAAATGTCATCATCCATGACATCTTGTAAAAACAGGCTCAACTCAATAGTATTTATTTATCTAAATACTAGTATATCTACATCTTTGTGTGCTGTACATTTCTATAATCTTGTAAATCTAGCTTTCTACCTCCTGTCACTATCCATCCATCTGTCTCTTTCAGTCTCTCTCTCTCTCTTTCTTTCTTTCTCTCAGCAACCCGTCTACGGGAAAACAAGTTACGTTAGCATCTTTAAAATATAATCTAGCCGCGTTTAATGCTAAAAAGCCAAAACAACAAAAACATCACTTATACTTAGAATTTGAAACATTTTGAAATGCCTTCATTTACTCCCAAGACCAAAAAGAAAAAAATGTGTCAGTCAGGAAATGCCTCGGTGTCTTCATTTGCCTGTGTGTTCATCATGTTGAGTGATTCCCACGTGTGCATGGGATCTGTGTTACCGTCCAGTGTCTTCATGTATGTACAACATCGTACTATATGCCTGTGATTGCATGGCAATGTATGCGCTTGTGTATATGTTTTTTCTCTTGTACTACCAATACACAACCAGGGATGCACTGAGAGCACAGCATAGACTCAGTTTGTTTACAACATTTCAGTTGAGTGACTTTGTGTACACATACAGACACATCATATTCAGTGTTTCCTATTAAGACACATATAAAAAAGGTGTTTTTTTATATGTGTCTTGACACCCACAAACGGCAACAGCGGGCCACTGTGCCACCCGTGTGTGTGTGTGTGTGTGGGGGGGGGGGGGGGGGGGTTGTGAGCTGCTGTCAGATCATGTTTTTAGTTGGAGGGTTTTTTTGGCCGAACATGTCGAATCAGCTTTGGCCGACTTCTACAGTTGGGTTTTAGTAGTCGTTGGGGGACTGAAAGAGTACCGTAAAACAATTTAGTTAAAATAAAGCATGAAATGAATGTGCTTTTCTGGAACTAGTCATGTGCTCGTTTGAAACGTACCGACTGTGTGGCCTGTGTTGCTTCTTGGAGCTTTTTTGAGAGCCGCTCATCCAAACAACTTCACACTCAACACTGCACTTCCTTGGGTCCTCGGCAATACACCCGCCATGTGTGAAATCGATCAGTTGGACGGTTGTCAAGAAAATCGAATTAAAGACATTTTTTTAGGGAGTTGCTGTGATCATGACTGGATACCTGGCCACCCCACCTGACGGCTACCAGCCTGCTCTCCAGCCAGCACCCCATCACAATATTACTATTCCATTTACCATTTGTACTTTGTCACTTATAATTGTAATGCTTTGTTACCCCTTTTCATGCCCGTATGACACCCATTGCACTCTGAACCGTCCCTGGAAGGAGGGATCCCCCACTCTGAGTTCCTTCTCCAGGTTTCTTCCTTGTTAATTATGGGAGTTGTTTCTTGCCCTTTAGGGGGGCTATAGGGCTAGGGGGGTGTCATAATCACATGGCCCATAATCATATGGCCCGTAAAGCCCTCTGAGACTATAACTGGGATTAAGGGCTAGACAAATAAAATGTACTTGACTTACACACATACATACATTCACACATACAGAGACTTCTTCCATCGTAGTTAGACACCATCGTCATATTTGATACAGCTAACATAACAGAACCAGATCTTTTTGTTGGGGATCTCTCTGATTCAAGAATTCCTTCGGGATTAATAAAGTTCTATCTTATCTTATCTTATCCATCAGCCATCAGAAATATCACATAGTATCAGCATAGGTGTTAGTAGGCAACAGGTCCTGCATTGTCCCTGGCAATTACTTAGAACATATCCTCTACCAAGTAGACAGCCTAGCCAGAGAGTATCAGTGCATCCCTGCTGTCTATTGCTATGTGCGTGTGTGTGTGCGTGCGTGTGTGTGTGCGCGTGCATGTTTAATGGTCCAGGTTGAACAGGAGGCTGGGCAGTGCACGGAGCTCCATCTGTGGGAGGAGCCAGAGACAGTAGAGCAGCATCCACAGCAGCAGGAGCAGATACAGCTCTCTGTCCAGCAGGGAGCCCTCCCTACACACACACACACACACACACACACACACACACACACACACACACACACACACACACACACACACACACACACACACACACACACACACACACACACACACACACACACACACACACACACACACACACACACACACAGAGTTAGTTTTCTTGTGTGTGTTTTCTTTCCCCTCATGACCTAAACAAGCAATGCATTTACAATTGCTGACATCCACACAATTCTTTCCAGTTCTTTCAGCGGTGCCTCCTATTCCCCCGAGGAGATCAATAATGGAACCAAAGTGCTATTGCTGCTTTCGTTTATGGTCGTGAAAGGCATCACCTCCCATCGACGTGCTTTTGAGCTATAAAGCCCAAAAAACATGGACACTCACACTAAACTTTGTGTTGCGCTTATATAGCCAACGTAATAGCTAGCTTACATACTTACAAATGTGAAACAGCTAATAATAACATTACGTTTGATTGTATGGGTTTAACCGACGACTGTGGTATGCTGATTGATTTGTGTTCTCATTGTATACGATGCGGGTGGCCATGTTGAGATGATGTCAAATGACATTGAGGCTTGAACTGGGGGTTGAGAAATCGTACCCGACTTTCTGACGAGGAAACTCAGGTACACGCCACTGACGAATTGAAGCATCATTTTATTAGATTTTTTCCCAGTAGGAGGTCGGGATTTCCGACCTCTGTGTTATAATTGAACGCAGCATAAATCAATAGAGCAGTAAAAACTGTGGCCTCAAGGTGAAGCAGACATAAAGGGGCTTGTCTTGTCTCATGTGCGCGCACACACACACACACACACACACACACACACACACACACACACACACACGCACAAGTTCTCCCACGCACACACACCTACCTACCTCAAGGCACCTGATTTGTCAAAAACATACAGAAAAATCTGCTTACCCAAGGTCGGCGTTGTTGGAATTAATTTTGATGATGGGCACTATCATCTGCTTGTCCTGTGAAGGAAGGTTTAACATAAAGGGGTTAGAACATGGGACCGCCAGGCTAACCCTACAACCACCCCCATCAGGCTAACCCTACAACCACCCCCATGTCTGTCAGGGAGATGATTCTGACGTGGGTTCAGACGCAGTATCAAACCCACCGCTGAGGTGAAGACGCTGGCTGCCTTCCTGTGGCGCAGAACGGTGGGTACGAGGTCTTCACCGGGCCGTCTGGAACTTTCTACATCACTGCTACGACAAGAAACGGCGGAAAGTTTAGAACGCAGACTGAGTCACGGTTGGGTGACACTGTTGAGTTTCAGTCAGAATGTCGCCGTTATTAACCAAACCAGACCCATCTTGCTACAGAAGTCTGCTACAGATATGGCATTGCTAATCTAAAAACAAACATGATCACATCATACTTTTTGGGGGGAAAATCGCAGATGAAGTCATTTCGCTATATTTAAGGCATTACTGTGGCAGGAACCAGACGTGAACGGAGGCCTAATACGCAAACACAGCCACATATGGTCTGAACATTTGCAATGTGCGCCTGCAGCCTTCGAGGAAGCCTTTTGGGAGGTGTCGCTCACCCCTTGAGACATACGGGCTTCTCTTCTCCTCTATAAATAGCAGGCTTACCTCATGGCCTCCGCGTTCTCCCAGGCAGTGTTGTTCCCCCTCCCGGCGCCATCACCCTCCTCCCCGCTGAGGTGTCCGTCTTCCGTGGGTCCCAGCTGCTCACCTGGCCCCGTTCCTCCAATCACCACCACAGGACAGCGGGGGGCGGAGCCACCTGATGGCTGCCTGGACACCAGCTCTTCTGTTTCCACTCCCTGGGAGAGAGAGAGACAGAGACAGAGAGAGAGAGAGAGAGAGAGAGAGAGAGACAGAGACAGAGACAGAGACAGAGAGAGAGAGAGAGAGAGAGAGAGAGAGAGAGAGAGAGAGAGAGAAAATTAAAGTGGTGGTGGGTAAAAGTAAAAGTAAAAATAAAAGGTGCTAGAAAAATAGGACTATGTATATAATTATTCACAAGGTACAATTCATAGGGGAAAAGGGGGTCCGGGGAGGTTTAATTTTATTTCTACTTATAGGTACTGGTACAGATAATATGTGGTAAAGGAGCCTGCATAAGAGGCTGACCTCAGATGTCCTTCCTAGCCCATATAGAGCCTTTACACAGATTGTCAGTCGCAGCGTAAAGTAAACTTCTGTTCCTGTCAGTTTAACGTCAGGTGGGTTTTATGTACGGTATGTCTGTCGCAGCAGCAGCATGGCATCAGCTAGACTCGTTGTGTCTATACCGGTGCACTGCCAAACCCAACAGACCCATAGTTAATGTTATGAGCTACAGCTGGGTTACTGGTTTATCCTGTGTGCCTTCATTACTCAATGCCCCAGAGGGGTGCAGCCTCACCCAACCCCTAGACTCTAATCAGCCTGACCTGGCCAGGTGAGGCTGTTGTTGTTTATCGAATGTTTCCAACAGGTAGTTGGATCATAACTTGATAGATTGCATGAAGAACCGCAACAATCCGATAACATACACACATAAGACATACACAACACTACATTACCTCTTCTATGTTTTCCATTGCAGATTTCCATCCATTGCCAAAGTGTTCTTCAGGTACCCTGGGAGTGCCCAGGTCTGGTTCCTCCCCCGTGGGCTCCATATCTGGCAGCCGAGGTTCTGAAACCGGCGCTGGCTGGAGAGCGAAGACCCCGAAGACATCGGACAGGCGCTCCGTCTCCGTCTCGGCGGGGTCAGTGAACATGGTGTCCTCTTTGTCTGGGTAGAACAGATCCATGGGCTCCAGCGCTGCCCCGAACAGCTCTTCCGACCGGGAACTCCTGCCCACGTTGGCGTAAAACAAGTCCACCTCGGCTTGTTGGATGGAAGTCTCGTCAGCGGGCGACACCTCGGCGTTGGGCACATTGACACCCGAGTCACCGGACTCAGGCTCTTCTTGTCCCTCTCCATCTTGTCCGTCTCCATGTCCATCATGTCCCATCTCGATAACGGACATGGACGCAGGGTTCAAGACTTCTTGGTGGCCGTTGGACGGATCGGTTAAATGGCCGCTGAGAAAAACCAGGTTGATTTCCGTTGGTTCCTCAGGTGAACCCACCTCCACGTTAACCGTCGAGGTTAGGTCAAAGTACAAGTCACATGGAGACGCGGGCTTCTCTTGGACCTCAGTCTTTTCCACGTCAGCTCCGGACTCTGACAAATACGTATTTGATGAGCACAATGAATTGCGATGTCTCACGTCATCCGACACACATGCCGTTTGCTCCAGATGCGAATACACACGGCTTTCCAGTGTTTCTGAACCTGATTCTGTGTTTTCTTGCAAGGCTGTTTTGGCCATTGAAGCCTCCTTCATTTGTCCCATCTTGTGTTTGTGAATTTTTAAATGGCTCTTTGTTTGTTTCCTCCATTGTTTCCGTTTCCTCCCCGTCCTCAAGGAGAGAATACTTGCTCTGACACGCAGCTTTGGCTTCCGTCTCATCCAAGCTGCTCTCCCTACATACAAGCCTGGTCTCAGCAGGTGGCTCTTCTTCAACAATTTCTGTTTCTCTGCTCGGGTCTTCCACTGTCTTTATACATTCAGTGTCTCCCTGACTACTTGCCTCAACGCCGTCCTGCTCAGCGCCTTCTAACAAAAGGTCGGAGTCCACCTCCGTGGGCTCTGATGAGTTCCCATCCTGGCAGATCCCAGTCTCCGAAAGACGCTCCTCGGCCAAGTCTTGGACCATTTTAAGCTGATCACCGTTTGTTCCTTCATTCTCCTGTTGTGCTGTGTTTTCCTTTGTGTTCTCCATCTGTGTTTTCCTCTGTGTTTTCCTTTGTGTTCTCCATCTCTTCCCCCTCCTCTTCTTCTGTCACCAGCTGTGCTTGTGTTTCGTTGGTGCTCTCCATTGAAGTCAAAGAGTACACTCCTTCATCCACAAACAGCTCTGCTGCCGGGGGTCCATCCGGAGGCGTGTCTGCTGAGAAAGGCGCGAGGCCCCGGTCCGGAGCGGCGGCCTCTTCAGCAGGGGTCTCGGGGGTCACGCCGGCGTCCCAGGTGGTGCCACTGTCACATAGCGAGCCGTCGCTGGGGCTCCCGTCCCACCCACTCTCCTCCTGCCACGAGTCCGGCGAGCCGATGGTAGAGTCGCCGATCGCAGAGGAGGAGCCGACGGGCGAGTGGACGTACGACGGCTGTGGCGAGGTGGAGACAGCGAACACCTCCACCTCCACCTCCGTCACCTCCGGGTCCCGAGGTTCCCCGTCCGCGTCCACCGACGGCCCGGGGTCCAGCAGAGAGTCTTCGCTGGCCCAGGAACGCGCTCCGGCACGGGACGGGTGGTGGGTGAGCGACACGCCGACGCCCCGGTCCTCGGACACGGAGGACACGAAGATCCGGGGCGCCGGGTGCTGCGGCGAGTCCTGCTCCCCGGCGTGGGGCCTCTTCTTCAGCCGGCTGAGACTGTTCTTCAGCTGGTGGTCGGCATCGAGGTCACGCGTGTTGAGGCGGCCCATGGACATACTCCGCTCGATCACCAAGCTGGGCTGCTCCGGCTACCACAGAGAGAGACAGCGAGAGAGAGAGAGAGAGAGAGAGAGAGAGAGAGAGAGAGAGAGAGAGAGAGAGAGAGAGAGAGAGAGAGAGAGAGAGAGGAGACACAGAGTGAGAGAGACAGAGAGACAGAGAGACAGAGAGACAGAGAGAGAGAGAGACACACACAGAGTGAGAGAGACAGAGACACAGAGACAGAGAGACAGAGAGAGAGAGAGAGAGAGAGAGAGAGAGAGAGAGAGAGAGAGAGAGAGAGAGGGAGGATATTAGGGTGGCAGAAATAGGAAGGGAAAGGAAAATAGAATTCATGGCAACATTCAAGGGATTTAAACGTGGATAAATGAGACACTTGATCAATGTTCCGATGGATGCATCCTGTGTTCCTCACCTCCTCCATGCCAGGGAAGTGCTCGAGGAACTGGGACACGTAGGTCATGATGGACTGCTCTTCTGGACGACTGATGGTCACATCTGGACGGATAAAGAACAGGATTTATATCTGCAAGTGGCTCTGCTGTTATATTGTGGACGTAATATGAATAAGATTCTCATATGCACATCCTAACTTGCTTTTTCTTACTTGTCTATCTATACAATCTCAATCATGTTTGGAATTTTTATATTATTGCATCTATGAGACTAGACTTGTTTTATGCATTTATATTTATGCATCTTTCCAAATAAAACTTTTAGAAGCCAGTTAGAATACAACATAAAAGAGTACAAGTGAAATATAGAAATATAAATAAATACATATCCCATCCCCTTATCCCAGCTATTATGCAGGCAAACTAGCAATTATGAAACTCATTCTATTAGCCTTAAAACTATGAATGCTTGAAACCTGCTCTATTCTGCCAAATGCCCTAAATGTAAATGTAAAGATATTCGTTGGTCCATGATGCTAATATGATAGAGTGCGGCGCTACCTTCGGGTTCCAGGAGGCGAGGGATGCCCAGGGTGTAGTGGGCCGTCCTAAAGGCCTCCTCCAGGTTCTCCCGGGGGGTCCGGAGCAGGGCTCGCCTCATGTCCACCAGGCTGGGGTCGATGGACTTGATGACGGCCAGGAACGCCAGCCCACTGGTCCAGCTCTTCCCAAAGTCCTGCACCGCTACACCGTACCTGCAGGGCGGGGACACACCCAGCAGCAAGGTGTGGGTAACTCCAGACCAACAATACACACACACACACACACACACACACACACATATATATATATATATATATATATATATATATAAAATACTGAGTGGCAGTAGAACACAGGCATGTGTTTGATACCGTCTCCCTGTCCTCATTCAGGTGCTCTGGTCTTGGTCTTGTCCACACACACACACACACACACCACACCATCTTTTACTCACCCAACGGACCGGGGGGCCGCCCGTGGTGAGCGTGTCATGTAATGGCTTTGGGCTGATACACGTTGCCGTGTCAAATTGTCCTTGAGCAAGACAATGACCCTTGACGGCTCCCCCGCGGTGAATCACTCTCAACAGGCTGGTGAGCTCACCTTATTAAATGTCAACGTTGGCTGGGTCACTCTTAAGAGGAGACGTCTCGTCCCATTTAATTTGAGCACATCCAATCCGCAACAGAGCTCTTTCTACTGGACTGCTACAAACCCTGAGTGGACGTTGGGTGCTGGGTGGTGCATAGTGCTGAACAATATATGTCTATATTTTAATATTATCGAAATCGCAATATGGCCAAGTGCAATATCCAAATTGCAGGAGCTGCAATTTTTTGATAAGGTTAAAATGTGTGTACGTTTATAACACCATTAGAAACGAAGGACTGTAGTGCTGCAGAGATGTCCCGGCCTACACATTTCTTTCTCCAGATAAGACACAGACCCTCACAAATGTCATGATTAATAAAAAAAAATTCTGTGAAAATATAGAGCCCACACTCGCAGTATCTGTCCAAGTAATCACAATATGATTTTCTTTGTGCCATATCGTTCAGCCGCTTACATCTGCATGCTCACCTTTTACTATAGCACCTCATTTTAACATTTTCTTTGGGAAATAACTTGTTTACATTTATCAGAATACCGGTTTTTAGTCAGCATGACAATTCAATTATGTTTATCCACTTCACCGTGTGCACTCCTGACCCACATTCTGCCAGCTTATAAAGAGCATGCATACTGCCACCTCAACCGCTCATTTACAATTCAAATGTCCAGCCATCAGTCCAAACCACATTCCAGGAAGCGCCTGTCACTCACGTGATCATTTGCAAATGCCTGTAGTCATAGCAACCCGCGACTCAAATTATTCGACAATTGACATACATGCAAGCCAAGCGTGCTGCCAAAGCAAACTGTCCTCCATGCATTCAAAAATAACTACAGAAATGACTTTCCGAGGTCTCCGTCTACGCTAGTGTGAAGAGAGAGCCATGGGGAGTTTTTTGTTGCATTTGGAGTGACGGTGCAACAGAACAGTTGCAGAATAAGTTCTACGGCGTTATTGGCATATTGAACAGGGAAGCGAAATCCCACTAACACAGTGGCTTCACTTGCCGTAGACAAGCACATCTCGGTGCATGTCAACACTGGCTGTCACTTACAATTGGTCTCAGAGACTCCCTAGATATAGCGTGAGTTCACATTCTGTCTCTCTCTGTAGGTCAGTCTTGCCTCCAGCCTGTTGAAAGTTCTTCCAAACAACTTAAAAGTGATCAGACCAATCGGGGCTGGGGGGAGGGAGTTTCATTCAGTTCACAACAAACAAGGCTAACTATAAGGCTATGTCGGAGAATATGTTCACTTTCCACTGGATTCGGGAAGAGCAAAGGGAGCAAATGCGTCACTTACTGATTCAATCTGATTAGCTGTAGTTTTTTTAACCTCATAAGGCCACGGCTCAAATATGTGGAACTGAATTGCTTCCCCACCAAGGCCAGACTGAATCTCGATGGTCTCACGCGGTATGCAATTATCTTCATCACTGGATCGATTTTCACTTAAGACACACATGTCCCAAAAGTGATTTTAAAACAATTCCTAAGAATGAAAAAAAAAATATTTCCAAGAAATACATGTAGAAAAAAAAGAAGGGTTCTTTGGAAAATATTGAGGAATTGCGATTAAGAACATTCTTAAGAAACATCTTAAAGGGACTATGTGCAGGATTTATACATGAATAAATCACTTTAATTGCCAATATATGAGCATGCTGTCATTTAACTTCATTAAAGTTAATGAAGTTCCATCGTGTTCTATTGTATTAGAATTGGGTTGCATTTGCTGGGAAAAAGGAAGGAAGTGACGTGTAAGCGTAAATAATGGCAAAAATATATGTTCTGTCATAACTTTTACATTTGTACAATGTTTATTTCTGATTATAACTGATATAGCTGAGCTCCAACAGGCTGCAGTTCACTTACTGGCCAAAGAGGTCAGTAATGAGAGGGAATTTCAGATTCTTACATATAGTGCCTTTAAGACCTTACAATCTTAAGATACTTTTGTGGATCCGCCCCCCCGGGTCTGAACCCCAACAGCAGTAGCTGGCAGCAGGCCGGTACTCACTTGCGCGTGCGTTTCTGCACCCACTGCAGCAGCTTCTTGATGGCGCGGCCGTGGCCCGAGGGCCCGGCGGCGGTGGCGGGGGTCGGCCGGCGCTCCTCGGAGGCCAGGCTGGAGTGGGAGGTGTCCGAGTCAGAGCTGGTGGGGATGGACGATAAGCTGGAGGTGGAGGGGAACTGGCTGCGGATGTTCCCCGTCAACTCCTTGATCTGTGCGGGTATGGGGGTGGTGCGTAGGAGGGTGGAGGTTTGGAAGGGACCGTGGAGAAGACAAGCGCACAAGATTTACCTTCACATCGATCATATCTTTTTGTCAGGACATGTTCAGGCAAGAAGATGGTGGCAGCAATGCACTGGGCTGTTGCTTCCATATTTACATATTAATTTTGCATTCTTGCAATTCAGGGTGAAAAACTATTTTTTTTCTATTTACGTATTATTATTTCATAAAGGATTATTCCGTTCAGGCTTTTAAAACAGGGATTTTGGAAACAGGCATTACATAAGCACAGAGCAGCGCTTAAAAGCAATTAGGGTAGGAGGACAAGAGACGGCGGTTAAAAAACAAATGCAGCATAACGACACAAGCGCAACACAGGCGACAGACGGGAGCCGGGCCGCTGAGAGAGAGAGAGAGAGAGAGAGAGCGAGAGAGAGAGCGAGAGAGAGAGAGAGACAGAGAGACAGAGAGAGAGAGAGAGAGAGAGAGAGAAGAGAGCTACAACCACACATGCTCACACTCAATGTGACCATACCAGGACGAATCAGGGTGGGCTTACATAAACCCTGACCAAACGGCTCCCCTCCGCTCCCTCCTACACCACCCCCCCACCCCATCGAGATGTGCAAATGAAACACACTACGGACATAAAGACTGCATCCATACATCCCCGTGCTACGCCTACAGAAGTTGAGGAAAAAAGAGCAAGCGGAGAGAGTAGGATGAACATTGAATAAGGGGGGGGGGGGGGTCGTTATTGGAAGGTGTTGCAGGACCATAGCAAAGACAATATGAGGTTGAAGAAATACAAGAGGACAGACGGGTGAGTGCATAACCAGGCAATGTGATTTGGAGTTTGTGATGGTCTCCCTGACAACAATTGGCCATTCACTAGCGTGAATGTTAATCCAACCGTATGAAAAACATGAGGTGTAAAAACTGTACGCCGTTACAATATTGTCCTCCGCGCCCATTTCAGTTCAATCATTCCATTAGCCGAGGTCGAATGGACGTCAACAACAGGAAGCATTAGCAACACAAATAGCAGTAAACAAACAAACAAATAGCCCAGGTTGGTTCACGTCCCAAAGCAATAGGCTGTATACAACCATGCACACCGTTTGTTAAAGTGGCAGGATGTGGCATCACGGTCGATTTCAGCCACATTACACCATCACAGAGTCTATCCGTAATATGCGACGGAGGGCGTCCAATCAGACGCCGGCGCGCGTTGCCGTTACCTGGAAGAATAGGATGATGTTCCAGATGAGGCCCAGGATGATGGATGAGTTCCCGTCAGCGATGTCGGCCGCGTCAATGCTAACTAACTTGACCTGTACGTGACAACACACGCACACACACACACACCTACACACACACACACACACACACACACACACACACACACACACACACACACACACACACACACACACACACACACACACACACACACACGCACACACTTTGATAAACGAAGCGTTTGGAAGGTGGTAGATGGTTTTATTTCTACCCCTCTTTTATTTTTTACCCCTCTATATATATTCCCCATTTTAAATACTTCATTTAAAATGAAATATTTAAAATGGGGAAACATTATAATAGTTATATAGGCTACTTTAGAAGTGACATCTGCAGCAAAGACTTTAAATGGACGTTTTCTCAGGGAAACAAGCAATCAGGAGGAAAATGTCATTGTGGATGTAAATGTCACTTTCTTTCTCGTCAGCGTGTAACCTACGTTTCTCTCCTCCAGGAAGGTGAGGACCTTGGCGATGTTGTTGAGTCTGAAGATGCGGTGGGAGGATTTCTTGAAGCCGTGGAGCTAGACGGGGATTCAGGATGGAGAGCAGACGTCATGCTGGAGCTGCTTTACACAGCGTGGTAGAGGACAGTACATGGGGGCTGGCCTACAGGCACGCAGCACACTGGTGATGAATGGACTCATAAATCTTTCAGAATATGCATACAGTAACCGTGGCTCATGCATGATTTAATGCAGGACTAAGAAATAAACTGGCCACAGTTAAGATTATTATTATACATATTGTTACAAAACGTACCTATACAAAAGTTACTACTATACTGTGTTCCCTCCGGGTTGGGAGTGAGTTGCTGCCTCAAGCGAAGGAGTTCAAGTATCTCGGGGTCTTGTTCACGAGTGAGGGCAAAATGGAGCGGGAGATGGACAGACGGATTGGTGCAGCGTCTGCAGTGATGCGGGCGCTGTACCGGTCCGTTGTGGTGAAGAGGGAGCTGAGCCGGAAGGCGAAGCTTTCGATTTACTGGTCCATCTACGTTCCAACCCTCACCTATGGTCACGAGCTTTGGGTAGTGACCGAAAGAATGAGATCGCGGATACAAGCGGCCGAAATGAGTTTCCTCCGCAGGGTGGCTGGGCTCAGCCTTAGAGATAGGGTGAGGAGCTCAGACATCCGGAGGGAGCTCGGAGTAGAGCCGCTGCTCCTCCGCATCGAAAGGAGTCAGCTGAGGTGGTTCGGGCATCTGATTAGGATGCCCCCCGGGCGCCTCCCTTTGGAGGTTTTCCGGGCACGTCCAACTGGGAGGAGACCCCGGGGCAGACCCAGAACCCGCTGGAGGGATTATATATCTCGTCTGGCCTGGGAACGCCTCGGGATCCCCCAGGAGGAACTAGAGAGTGTGGCTGGGGAGAAGGAAGCCTGGGGGGCCCTGCTTAGCCGGCTGCCACCGCGACCCGACCCCGGATAAGCGGACGA
>PIJE02000563.1:63815-123881 GCA_002895965.2 Coryphaenoides rupestris | reverse complement strand
TGGTAGAGGACAGTACATGGGGGCTGGCCTACAGGCACGCAGCACACTGGTGATGAATGGACTCATTAATCTTTCAGAATATGCATACAGTAACCGTGGCTCATGCATGATTTAATGCAGGACTAAGAAATAAACTGGCACAGTTAAGATTATTATTATACATATTGTTACTATTACTACAAAACGTACCTATACAAAAGTTACTACTACTACAACTAATATATATACAATATAATATTCAAATAATATTAATAACAACAATAAATTGCAAAATATATTGTCAATGAAACTATCTTCCATTGAAACCATATAATTAATCTCCATCACGTTGGTTAATATATTTAGATTTGTGCTGGTCTCACCAACTTGCAGCCAGAGAGCTCCTCCAGCAGGGCCATGAGAATACGGCCATCTTGGATGTCCCGGAACAGGTCCTGGACCTCGGTGGGAGGGTCACACTGAGAACAAACCAGGTCAGCCAGGGAGGCAGAGAGAGGCAGAGACAGAGAGGCAGAGAGAGAGGGAGAGAGAGAGCAGAGAGAGAGGCAGATACAGAGAGGCAGAGAGAGGGAGAGGGAGAGAGAGAGGGAGAGAGAGAGGGAGAGAGAAGCAGACAGTCAGATGAAGAAGCAACTGATCGAACACTGTCAACAAGTAGGTTGCTTCTGCTGTGCAATCAAAAGGTGGCCTTACACCTCGCACTGTTCTAGTTACATAGGAATATATATTAATTATTAATGAGTGATTGCTTTTCGTATTCTTATGCTGTGATACAACATCATCGTATTGCAAATGACCATTTATTGATTCATGGATTATTGATTATTCACCAACGTGTCACGTATGCTGTGGAAACGATGCTGTGCTGAAACCATAACGTCAGCCAATGTATTAACGTCGACATCGAGGGTCTGCGCTCAGCTGATCGGGTGTCAAACGTCTTCATTAAGCCCCTCCCCCGAGAGACCTGCTGCGCGGCAGGCATCTCGTCCAGAGGAACAACATGAAGGCTACCCGAGGCGTGCTACCATGACGACAGAGACAAAGTGCTGACACAAGCATAAATAAACCTGAGTACCGAGTAGAATTGACACGTTTATTTACTCGTCTGCACATAGTGAACTAGGGGGAAAGGGGGAGGGGGGTGGGGGGGGAGACGGCAGAAAGGACTAGAACTTTCCGAAGACGACGGCATCAGACAAACGCAGGATTGTCCGCGATCGGTGGGTCCGAGAATTCACTCCGTGCCCGTTCGTGTACAGAAGAAGAGAGGGGCTTATTGTGTGTGTGTGTGTGTGTGTGTGTGTGACAAAACAAAAGAAGCCTAACCACACACAGAGTCAACAGCGGACTCTACTCCTCATCCCCCCCCCCCTCTCCTCCCTCCTCCCTCCCTGGTTTCGGTGACTGGGAGATGATAAGACAGCTGCGGAGCCAATATGAAACGAGGCGGCGCACACAGAAGCACACGCCAATGTACACAACGATGCTAGGAGGCGAGCAAACAGTGCACACTCTTAAATATCCTCGCCAAGCACATGCACATGCAGACACACACGTGTGCATGTGTTTGTGTGCGTGCTCGCTTTTTATGTGCACATTAAACTCAAGCACAACCGTGTGCAAGTGAATGATGGCGCATACACACACTATGAGAAGGCATCGATTCAAATGAAATGCAGAGCAATGCGCAAGAGTGTGTGAGTGTGTTGTGTGAGAGAGCGATAAGAGCATGTAGTTCTACTCATTTCAGGTGGCAGTGATAATAAAATGATGTAGAAAGATAAGGGGAATTCCACAACACACACACACACACACAACACACACACACACACACACACACACACACACACACACACACACACACACACACACACCACTGCAGCTAGCTAGCGGACGACATTCCCTTAGATTAGCCCTTTAAGGTGAAATAAAACTTTAATGACACCAGTGCTTCCGCAACACAGCATCTATAATTCAAGGGTCTTGGAGGCTGAGCGTGTCGTGGTGCAGGGGCCCAGGCGGGGACTAGTGACGATGATGAGGGCCCCCGGCAGCCGTCCTGGAGGCCATGTCGCATGCGGCGTGTGGGGGCGGGGGCGGGGCATTGTTTGTGTGATCAATTACACTGGGGTGGGCAGGGGGGGGTTCACGACTTGGCCGGCAGTCGAGCAGCAGCCAGAGAGCTTCAGTTTACTTGACACACTTTAAAAGCCCAGAGTCGTCAAGCAGTACCACCACACAATGTCACTGGGGCAGGAGGACTGTAGAGTTGAAGCATTGTGTGCCTGCGCACTGGCCTCTGTTGTGCTGTGCTTGTCACACACACCGGTGTTTATATGTGGTGGTGGAGGAGGTGGTGTGGAGGTGGACGGTTGCATAAGCCGTTGCCCCACCGCACCCGCCCCCCCTCGGCTGGTAACAACAACAAACCTTTCCAAATGGAGGTTCTCCACCGGGTGAAGGTCCTTTCTGCACCCACTTTCTCTTTCCACTGAGAAGAGAGAGAGGAGAGAGATGAGAGAGAGAAATATCACCAGGGTTGCTACTGACTACAGGTTAGACATCCAGATGGAGACGGATGGCTTTATGAGTCACCACCACCAGTGAGAGCAGAGCAGAGCAGCAGGAGAAGAGGAGGAGGAGGAGGAGCTGCAGGGGGAGGAGCTGCACGCCACCGCAGCCCCGCTGCTTGGCTGGGAGCAGGCGTCTGCTTAAACCGTAGCAACATGGAACCCAGTGAGGCACGCAGAGGAGAGGAGAGAGGAGAGAGAGGAGAGAGAGAGAAGAGAGAGAGGAGAGAGAGAAGAGAGAAGAGAGAGGAGACACTCATACGCTACAGATGGAATGAACACATTGTTATTGTTGAAATTTACAACTAATAATATAAGTGATTTTATGATACCTTTTTCACAATGTGTACGTTATTTATTTAATTTACTTTAATCCACCTGTGATTTGCGTTTTACACCCGTATTATAAAGTGTATAGTTTTGCTCCTTGAGATGATTCTCCATTCTTCGATGTTTCTATAATATACAAAGTTTTTTCAGGCAGAGCGGCAGCCATGTAAGCTGGTGAAGGAGGATATGATGGCCACAGTGGTAACCAGGGGAGCCACCACAACACTGTGAAGTCACTCTGGAGGCTACCGCCATGACTCTGGAGTGTGTGGACACATGGGCAAGGGCAACCCAACAGAGGAACCTTCGGTGGGGTAACTTTGGTCCAAAAAAGTCGACCCGTAGGTTTGTCAAACCGCGAGCGTGCCGCCCTGAATGTAAACCACATGAAGGAGCGACCAACTAGACAAAGGGACAGAGCATCCTGCAGCTGTTGCAGCTGCTGCTGCTGCTACCAGGGGCTTTTATCTTGAAATGTATGTCATGCACACGATCAATTATGAGTTCCAGTAGAGGAACATTCATGGCTGCTCAGTGGCCTGCTGCTTGTGCACTATAATCTCAGATCCAGCAGTCCTACTGTGTGTACAGCAGAACTTCTATCAGCAGTCCTACTGTATTACAGGCAGAAACCTCTGATCCAGCAGGTCCTACTGTGTTTACATCAGAACTTCTGATCCAGCAGTCCTGCTGTGTTACACAGAACCTCTGATCCAGGCAGTCCTACTTCTGTTACAGCTGAACCTCTGGAGGGAGGACTGATTCGGCACAGTCTGGGCCACGGAACCCAGAAAAGACGAAGGCGGAGTTATGCCTTTTTCCTGTTTCGTCAGCGGAGATATTCTACCAAAGAGAAACTAATTTGCGTGAGGAGATGAAACTTTCAGTTTTAATACGTGTGTTTCTACATTGGCCAGTGTACAGTGTTGATTTTAAACCTTCACAGACACTTTTTTGTAACAGTTTACTACTGCTGGTGGCTGAGACTCAGGAGAGAGAGAGAGAGGTGTTTGCCACTTACATGCTTACAGATCCCCACCTCCAGCCATATGGTTGAATAAAGTCTTAATTTGTGAGACTACTAGTGCGCTAACGATGCGGGCGACATGCCTGGTACTGGTCGCGACCCAGTCTGGGTTCTGGCCTGCAGTCTGAGGCTAAATGATTTCACTCTCTTCTTCAACCCACTCTCTGTCTCTCGGCATCGTCCTATGCACGAAGACACCAAGCCCAGAACAAATGATTTATTAAAAAGTTAGGAAATTCATGAGTCACACAAATAAGATTACCATGCAACAACAACAACAACAACAACTACTTATGTTTTGCGACACATCGAAAGTCGACATTACATTCCATCTATCGGAACACAAAGTCATCAGTTTTGTATTGTGTCATTTCTGCGGCCAGGAGCAGACAGTTGAAGCCTCCAGTAACATTAAATATGAATTACTGTTAGGGATCATTTGGTCCTCCCTCCGCCTAGTATTGATCGGGATCGATACCGGCCATTCGTATCCAATAAAAAAAAATACGCCCATGTTATGACATCCATCCCAATAATGACAATACATTCTCCGAGCTGCACCCCCCCGTGTGTATAGCGTAGCGGCCGCAGCAGACGGCTGCCGTTTAGCTGTGATCTGTATTCACACGGCACGGCTCACAGAGCTGCGGCGCAGACCATGGGAGGAGATGAGAGGAGAGAGGAGAGGTGAGGAACGAGGGAGGAGAGAGAGAGGAGGAGGAGAGAGGAGAGGTAGGAACGAGGGAGGAGAGGAGCGAGGAGAGGTGAGGAAACGAGGAGAGACGAGAGAGAGAGGTGAGGAACGAGAGCGGAGGGAGGAGAGGAGAGGTGAGGAACTGGGAGTGCAGNGAGGAGTGGGTGAGACGGAAGCATGTTGTGACTGAGGGGGACAGCAAGGAGGAGAGAGCTGGGGGAACGGAGGGAGGAAGTTTAAAAGTTTAGTTTTCATTTGAAATGACGGCAATTATGGCTGAGAAAACAAAATCACCATGAATTGGTTTTTTTGGTGGGGGGGGGGGGGGGGTCTATGGGTTTGTAGGCCAGGGCATCTCTGCTGTACTCCATTTGCTATTATGTTTATATACATTTACACATTTACCCTTAGCAAAACATTGTAGCTGTTGCGATTTGGATTTGCGATTTGGTATGGATCAGCCCTAATGGTGATCCATACCAATTGTTCAATTAATTTCTTTGCACAACATACACAACAACAAAGTCATTGCCATCATTATTAAATACAGTTAAACAGTCTATAAAACCCAACGATGACACTTCATTTATTCAAACAGCAACAGGTTTATACACACAGGAGGGGAAAAAAAGTTAAAATAACCAGACTTTTGGCCACTTTGGTGCGATATATCAACACGGCTCACAAAGTGGCACATAACGGATACGCGCCGAGCTGTATTCCACGGAGACCGGAGACGGTGACCTAATCTTTCATAAAAACGTCAAAACATTCCACCATCACTGGCCTCCTCAGCGTCTCTTCAGGGGCGGACTGGGAACGCCGGGCCAGACCGGAGCAGCGCCCCCGTAACACAGAACACAAGCCTGCTTTGGATCGCGCAGCTGGAAAAATGACATCAACAGGCACCGACAGATTTTGAACCCAAATGGGCATAAAAGCCTTCTTCTTCTTCAAGTTATTGCTTGTTTTATTTTACAACTCCGGCTCTGGACTGTACTTGTCACACCGTGACTTATGAAGTAATTAGTAGTCCCACAACGCCGGCTTTCTGGCCCGTACTAGTGCAGAAAGAGAGAGAAATAAACCATATGTGTAAAGTAAATGGTGTAAATCTTTTTAAATGAGATTTGTGGTGATTGTTTATTGCCTGAGAGGGGTGGGGGTGCATATTGAACGATGGGTCAGTGATTATGCCGTGACTGTTGCTGTAGTCTTTGCGGTGTGTTCAGGTGCTACTTTTTGGTCCAGACACCGGCGTTGTGAGGCGACATGATAGTCGGCACGAGTTCTTAGACGTGCGCAGGGTCGTTATTTGTATGTGCATCTGGATTTTCAACATCTGTGCTTTGGTGTATCGGCTCTTCCAATTTCTGCAATTACAGTGAATTTGCATTAGGGCTGAACAATGTGGTACAAATAAATTAAATCATATTGCTATTATTTTGACAGACGTTGCAATTAGCAATATGATTCACGATGAGCGGAAATGGTTTTCCACTTTTTGCCTTAGAATTATTATTTTCACTGAAAAAACTATCATGATGTGACCTTTGTTGGGGTCTGCACCAAACAATTCTTAAATGTGAATGTTTTTAGTCGAGGGCATGTCTGTAGCACTACAGTACTTTGTTTCTACTGGTGTTATAAATTAACATTTACACATTTTACCCTTTTCAAAAAATGGCAAACTCCTGGGATTTGGATAATGCGCTGGGCCATATTGTGATTTCAATAATATTTGGATCATTTTCGATGGATTTTTCAGCCCTATTGTTGACATGACTTACTTGACACACTTTAAAAGCCCAGAGTCGTGAAGCAGTACCACCACCACCACACAATGTCACTGGGGCGGGAGGACTGTAGAGTTGTAGCACTGTGTGCCTGCGCACTGGCCTCTGTTGTGCTTGGTGCACCGGTGTTTATATGTGGTGGTGGAGGTGGTGGAGATTTTTCTGTCATTGTCCCACAAAGACAAATGGTGGAGAGAGAGCAGAGACCAGGATCTCTCAACACCCACAACACAAACCGGAAGAGGGACAGGAGAGAGAACAGAGTCCAGGGAGAGGAGAATGTGGAGACACTGACATGCGACAAAAAAGTAACAGAATAGAAGTTCACATGAACAGACATTGAATGAGAGACAGCCGTGGATATCTGTCAGGTGAAATCATATCCCAGTGAGACAGTGAGAAACTGTCTGTCCAACATGTTGAATGTAAAAGTAAATGATTATCAATTATCTGGAATGATTGATAATCGGGGATAATTCTGGGGAAGGAAAACACACCAATTTCTGAAGAATGGGATGCAGCAAAGGAAAAATGAATGTAATACTTGGCACCTACTCGTTGATGATCCCTTACTGATATCATATCAATTTGAAACATGATATCTTCATTCCATGTCGATACTAATCAGACACATAACAACATTATTGATAAGTAGGCTTAATCAACAACAGCTATTCAGCAGCAGAATAATGTCTGGCCAAGTGGTAAAAAGACAAGGAATGAATCATCTGACAGGAAGATAACACCTCCTCCCAGGCGTGTACACTGCAACAGGATATTTAGCTTGTAACAACCTCCACTACAATCCATCCATCAATCTTCTTTCATATCTGTGTGAGGTTGTGTTTAAATAGTCCCAACATCTGCACCTCTTGTACCAAATAGACCCCCTTTCACAGATCGTCAGAAGCAGGGTAAAGTAAGTTTCTGTTCCTGTAATTAATTCAGGAATCAATTCAATTTGTGATATTTGTATTGCTCTATTGCACATTCCGCTGGGCATCGCCACTTTTTCATTTCACTGCACATGGTGTATGTGACAATTAAACTTCCTTAATCTTGAATCACATTTTTGCCTTTCATTTATGTCTGTCGCAGCAGCAGCATGGTCCATGTATATTTACTTGACTAGTTGTGTCTCTACTCGTGCACTGCCAGACCTAAACCCAACAGACCCATCGATAATATGATGAGCTGTACCTGGGTTTTTCCTGCTGTGAAAAAGGTCTATTGACACAGTGATTGTGCCGAGGTCTTGTCGGAAACGTGGAACCTGCCCTTACATACGTCTGATTATTAGTCTATGTTCCGTCGCGTTTTCAACAACCTCTGGTTTAGCTTATGCACAATGAACTTGCTTTTTGTCTATCGTGGCTCGAGGGTTGGGGTGGGGGTGGTGGCGGTGTGCAGTCTGTGACCGTCTCTAACTTTTTTGGTATTTCCTTCCCTCAGCGTATATTGTTGCGTGGGCCCCCAGGCTTCCGCTCTGTTGTTTGCTGAGTCACCTGGAATGTCTCCCGGTTCACCTGAGCCGGCAACACGACTCAGGAGAGAGAGAGAGAGAGAGAGAGAGGTGGGGGATTATTGCATAACACCAATGCATCCATCATCCGTCTGTGTGATTATGGCGCAAGCGGCAGCCTACTAACCACCCGTCACCCACCAACCTGACAACATAATATTAATCACCAAATCGCTTTGTTCTGAGAAGGCAGTGGTTGCGCTGCGTCGCCAAAGGTTCTGTTTTGAACAAGGACAAATGTGCAGATGCGGTTTCGAAAGAAAAAGGACAATTATAACATAATTATAATATAACTATAATTGTCAAACACAACAACACTAAAAGAGGGCTACAAATTATTAACAATTATTAGCCTTAAAGTTATAGCATTAGATTTGGCTAAAGGTTTCTAAACTGAAATGAGAACAGTGGACGTCCCTTTGATTCATGAGTCATGAGTTTGTCTCAGACAGGAGCTCACACAATGGGGAGCAGATGGCTTATTTAACCACCTTACAGAATACAATCTTCTGTGTCACGCAAACAATATGTTTGACGACGACTCTTACATCCCAGTGGTATTGTGCAACATAACTTTGCCGTTGGTTAACTTCCATAAGACCATAACATTCATAAAATGTAATGGACACATCTGTGTCACAAATGTGTCGTAGGCTACGAGGTGCTTATTAACGTCTAGTTATGGCGCCAGGCTGAGTCTGATTTGGAGAGGTATGACGGATTGCATTAGTGAGCCATCGGTACAGAATCCACACATGACGACTCCATGCGTGGACACACTCTAGTGCTTGCTTGCTTGGTTACTGTTCATGGAGGCGAATCAAACCAAACTGCTGCCATCATAGCCCTGTAATTGCATTGCCTCAAGGCTAATCATCCAGAAATGAGGATATTAATTTCCGTTAGGATAATAAAAATGTGGCCCATGGAGGTTTTCGTAATGTTTTTATACACATCAGTAATTCACTCAAATTATTATATATAATATATTATATAATTCAAGTAAATTAATTCATAGTCTGATCCCAGAGTTTGCCACTTCCGTACAATATTCCAATCCGAGACGATTGGAATAATACATAGTTTTCCACCACATGCCCAATGCAACTAACTATTACATAATATTATTTCCATAAACAGATTAATCCCAGTAACTCCAGTCTGTGTGTATGGCATCCGTTTGGAGATCAAGTCTGGCGTACGTAAGGGGAACCCAGTGATCTGTTTGGAGACCCAGTACGTGATCCATTTGGAGACCCAGTACTTCATCTGTTTGGAGACCCAGTAGTTTGTGATCTGTTTGAAGACCCAGTATGTGATCCGTTCCAGAAACCCTAATGTCAGGAAAATGTTAAATTGCATTCTTAAGCTTTCCGTTTTTAATTTCATGACATAAAATGATGATTAAGTTATTGAATTAAATGGCATAGAATGTATGAAAAGGAAATCCCTAAGCCCTATTCCATCCTGCATCAGTTGCAGTCCTGCTACGACTGACAGCATGAACTTCCAGATTACACTAAGATTAAGTTAGGGTATAAGTATAAGGCTTAACATCAGAGCCCCAAAGTCCACTTAATGTCTCATCACAAGGCTTTCCCTGAGGGGAGACGTCCCCCCACCCCATCAACCCATACCTTGCTTAACCTGCACCAATCGAAATGATGAGAATGAATAGAATTTATAAAAATGTACCATCTACCCAGTTTCAATCAATCATTTAAAATAATTTAAATAAGAGAGCCACTGCTCTTTGTTTCAAATTGTTAGGCAACCAAAGAGGAAATAAGTGACCGATGGCTGAATTATTATCATAAAACACTTCATCCTTTTCAAAAAGATACATGGTGACGCAGGTGCTTAATAATATACAGTATGTGTTTATCTGGCAAAAAACATATCGGCTACCTAGCGGGCAGTACACTGAATCATGTATGTACACTGAAGCTGTCCATCAGGTGCAGTGTTGAAAACAAGTGCATGGTTCTGGGGTCTGGTCTCATAACAGCCTCATCTCAACACGCCTCCAGATATCAGAGTAGCGCTGCTCCCACGCACGCCATCAGAGGAAGGCTTCTGTGCCTTAAGAGAATGAAAGGCCACGCCATGACTTGCACTGATTTTTTATATTCACTCATTAAAAAAAAAAATAAAGTTCATCCTTCTGTACCGTTTTGTTTTTTTGCCCGTTTCCATGGCGAAGCAGAAAAAGGACATTTTAATTATAGAACACCACGAAGCAGATGGAAGTTAAATTAAAATGAAATAATTCATATATATATATGATATGTTGATATGATATATATATATATTAGGGCTGTCAAACGATTACAATTATTAATCGCGATTAATCGCATGATTTTGTGTAGTTAATCATTTGAGCCAATGTAGTTTATTGGCTCAAACTTGAATGATTTTTCCAAGTGAAAAGCAGTGTATTGTGTTGTAGCCATATGAATGGAAAATATAAGCAGCATCCAAATGTATTTTTTATTACAATAACAAAATCCAATATAAAACCAAAAATATTTGTAGCCACTGCCAGGGCAATAACATTTTCATAGTTGTATCTAGTTAGTTCCGGGGGTGCTCCGAATGAACTTACCCCCCCCATCAGAACCGCAAATTAACGGACCCCCCCCCCCCCCCAGAGACGCTGACTCGGAGCCCGTTGCGCGCCTCACGGTAGCATCATTGCGCATCCTTGGCACAACATCTGTGATGTCCACGGCGTTAATAACGCGTTAACTTTGACAGCCCTAATATATATATGAATGAATTTTGACATAAAACATCATCATCATCGGGTGGTGCATTGTTCTTACCCATTGCACACGTCTTTGGCTGTTCTTGTGACTTTTTGCATTTTAATGAGTTCCCTCCATCTTGCCCATTCATAGTTTTTTTTTTAAATATCCATATAAGGATACAATGAAATACATGCATGTTTATAACAGCCAGTTTCCCTGGAAACTGCTATTTTCTCAATGTGTGTGTCAGCGTCTGTGAAGCCTGGTTACATAAGTAGACTTAACTTTAACAATGGGGCACCGTGCGGAATGTGGAGAAGGAAGTTAGTGGATACTATAAAGTGCATCTTGTCTCCAGCTAAGAAACAGGTTGAACTGAGTCAAATGCTGCTCTCAACCCGCAGGCCTGGGAAGTGACCTCTGGCAATGTTTAACAGTGTGTGTGGAGGAGCATGGCTGACTGCTTGGGAGTCAATCGGGTCAATCACCTCTGAAACCAAGGTCTTCTCACCAGGCTTATCTGCCAGAAGGGATCATGCAATTTTACCAGTTTATCAGAGTTACAATCTTAATGCTATTTGCACGACAAGAGCCTCAAACTGTCACGTGCACAACAAGTAGGGCTGAACAAGGAACCAAAATATTATCGAAAATGCAATATGGCCAAACACAAAATCCAAATCCAAAGGGTAGGTATAAACTACTTCAGTACTGCAATGCTGCAGATATGCCCTGGCTTCCTCATTTATTTTCTCCAGATTCTCCAGAAAACATGTTAGTTTGGTACAGACAGATTGTGAAAGTTTTTTCTCATTGAATCATATCGCAATTGCAATATCTCTCATAATAATCGTTTTTCATTCAGCTTCCTCAACACAAGCAACACTAACTAAAGAGTAATGTACACACAGGTTTAATCTGACTATGTGAGCGAAGGAAGCTTAAATCCAAAGGTCAAGACATGTTATCTATCTTAGGTGGGATCAACGAGGGGTCATGGGAGTCCCCTAGGACCTTTCCGGAAGGAGGCGTGTCTCGAGCGATGAGTCACCCTGCTTCACTGTGCCACCTCCCCTGGGCCCTGCTGGGATAGAGGTGCCTCGTATCCTGGAAGCTCCTGTCACTTCAAATTACGATGAACAAGAAAACCAAAAAGTAGGAGGAGGTTTGTGTTCCTTGAAGCAATAAGATTTGCTGGTTGAACCCAATACAGAGTGACAATATCATCCCACAATACCAACATTTCGAGTCATGCTTTCAAATTTATAAAAAAACAAATAGGTAGTCTCTTAAGCAACAGTGTCATTTCACACCAAGACTAAATGAAATAATATATAGCCTACATAATAAATATATATAGCACAGATTTTGCCATCGACACAATGTTTCCCTGTGAGGTACTCCTTTGCCTCCTGAAAGTGTCGATGACGAAATGGCCCAAGAAATACCGCCAATAAAATCATGAGAAGAAATACGAGAGGTTGAAAAACATTAAGGGGTAAAGACGACCTGATTTGCTGGTATGAAAAAAAAGGTGCATTTAAGTCCCCCATTAGACTAAACTTAATGAGGAGAAGTTGACAGGTACGCACCTTGCTCACATCTCTCAGAGACGATCTCAACAAAGGACCGGAGTCTAGCCTTTTGTTGAAGCCGGGGGGGATTGGTTTGAGCCGAAGGAGGGCATTGTGTATCAGGAATGTGCCAAGGTATCCGATGCATCCATGTAAACCCTCACAGCAAGGTAGCTGTGAGGGTTTAGATGTGGCCCCTATACTCTTTTATCTGCTCTTTACAGGGCACATAAAAACAATGGCTCAGTATGCACAATCACGATGAATATTAGACACGACAGGAAGTTAAAATAATTGCCATTCATTCAACCCCTGGCTGGGTGGATGCTGGGCCTCTCCACCCACCATACCTGCTCAGTTACCACTGTGGGTGGTTGTGAGGGGGCGGGCGGGTAAAGTGAGTTGTGTGAAATTAGGTCTAAAATCTAAATGGTCTCATACAGAGGCAGGTTCACAGTCAACTAGAAACGGATATGGACTCTGTATAGCTTCCCTCATTTACCCCCCATGCCTCTCCTCCCTAACCCTCTCCCATTAGACTAACCTGGGTTACACTGACTTGTACTGTATGTCCGCACCTCCTGGAATGTAAATATAGTATCATGTAGCATCTTATCCAAGCCATCTTGGTGTTCACCAGCAAAGGGTTAACCCAGCAATTATGAGTGTGAGAAACTTGTTCTATTAACATAACAATTACGAGTGCGAGAAACTTGTTCTATTAACATAGCAATCATGAGTGCTTGAAACTTTTTTTTCCTAGGCTATTCAAATCTAATTGTGCCGTCAGCAATATATTGTTGTTTCACTCTATTCAGACATTATCGTAAGTCGCTTTGGACAAAAGCATCTGCGAAATTCCGTAATATGAATGTAAATATTCTCACTGATAGCAGACAGACGCCTATATCGCCTTTCCAACAAATTACACTCAAATAATAGCTCTTAAATCACACCTGCAGCACCTTTAATACCCTAAAGAAAAGTATTGAGAGAGAAATTATAAAGACAATGCTTTTTTTCTTCACTCCTTTATAGGGTACACATTACACCCTACCAGCAGTCAGCACAGATCCGTCTGTAAGGCAGAGGGGCCTGGGGGCCTCGGCCCAACACAAGGTAACCGAAGGCAACTGTTCAATGGAGGGATTTTACGAGGCCGCTTCTTATACCCAGCAGCAGACACACCTGCATCTAATAAAGTGAGGCAAAGAAGAAGAAAAAAGAAAGAGCACCATTGCCCAGCTCTGAAGACAAAGAGTGAGCTCACCCAGGCCTTACGTCACCTTGAGGTGGGACTGTTTACGTGACAGTATAACCACTGACCTTTTAAAAACAACAGCCAGGGTATTTTTAGAGGGGAGGAGGAATTGGCCATGGTTTCATTAAAAAAGAAAAAAACTTTTTGTTGTTCTTTAGCACTTACAGAGTAATTATGCCCACCAGTAAAACCACAGGGCTGGGTTGATTTATATTCCTTACAAGACAAAAGCAACAGACTCGTCAACACTCGAATGCAGGCCAGGAAGACGGCATTGTACTCGTGGGAAGTGAGAATAAATGGAGGTTAATTTATTTTGAGACTTTTAGACCACAGATCACTGTTGAGTTCTGAAAGGGCTTCACATGACCACAATCAAATGAGATTTGTTATACTGACTCCTAACCCTAATGGCTCAAATGGCCATTGGCAATATGGAAAAACTCCTGAAAACCCCAGTGAGAAAAGCCTTAGAATTGACTGACTGGAGGTGAAATGGTTTGAAATGTGCCACTTGAGATCTGGGCATTACCAAGTCCAGGCCTTTTAAGGTTATGTAACAAAATCCGCTCTATTTCATGTTTCCATGAGGTGTTCCAATGAGGTAACTTCATTAATTGCGAAAAGTGAAAAGAGTGGAAAGTTCAGCTAAGACTCAGCTATGATGCAATGTCCTGATTCATTAAGCTTTTAATACTTTGCCTATACTCAGATCAGGGGATCACAATCTTCTTTGAATTCTTAAGTAGCCACGTCTCAAAGTTCTGAGTGCTGACCTGTGCAGCAAAATGGCCGTGTGCATCTTCAAGCCTCTGATCTGTAAAGCACAGCTCCAGCAATGAAGGAGTTAATCGCTCTTATATAACTGACTTGCCGCTTCTCACCTGCGTATTCCCAGGGAAAACATCACCCACATAAACAAGACCGGCAACAACATCGAACGCAGCCTTCAAAAGACATTTCTGATGCTTGCTTAGCACACATAAGAGATGGGCTATCCCTCTGCTAACGAGGAGGAGATGGAAGCCGGAGATGCACCCGCTCATCAGGGTACGACTTCCAACTACAGATGAGACTTGACTTGTCACATGTGTCACCGAGCTAGACATTCATTTCAAGTAAATTGAAGGATGTCATGGAACTTGTCACTTGTACAAATTGTCCTGCACATTAGAGTGGATGAAGAAAGAGTTATGGAGGAAGGGAGAGGGAGGGAGCTCAGATGAATACTGCATGGAGGTCTGCAGATGTTGTCATCTGAAAGACCACGAGGCAGGCGACCGTCATATGGAACCACTCTTCAAGACGTTCTGAGAGAAGGATTCAATGAGCTGTACATGTCTGTCTCTGTAGTGGTCTTTAGTGTGACTTGATGATGGAGTCATCATTCCCTTCCCTCAATAACACAGTGCTATCCATCATAACTTCTATAGGCCTACCTTTAGGGCCGGTTACAATGTGAATGACTGGTACGTGTGAGGGCTTTATTTCACTTTAATTGTGGCTATTGTCGTCTTCTTGGGCCAAACACATTTCAATTACTGCTCTGATTTGACAAGTAAACACAAACACGTATGTGTAAGTTGAATAGAAGAAGCACACAGGTTTACACACTGACACTGCTGCATTGTTTGCATAACTTCACTGATGTCACTTGTTGAAGACTTCAACGCTTTGGGTTACAAATAATGGATGTGTGCGTGTCCAGTTTTTTGCATGTCAGTATGTGGGACGTGCATTGTGGGACTGCACTTCTTTCGAGACTTGTCCACTATAATGAAGAGGGCATCTCTCTCTCTCTCTCTCCTCTCTCTCTCTCTCTCTCTCTCAGACTTGGAGCTCAGTTTTGGGATAACAACTTAATGAAATATAGATAAACAAGATAAACGAGCATCTCACTGCCTTCCCCTACAAATACTAACCCTTCTCCTCATGCAAAATTGATTTTTGCAGCATTTCTAGTGGCGATGATGCACAGACAGGCCACCCTGCATTAGATCCCTTGAATACCAAAGGGTGGTTTTAAATATAGTGATGGTCAAACACTTGTTGCTTTGCAAGTTGATACATTGTCTAAACGTGCCCGTCTAAATTAACTAGTTAGTTTATGACAGGAGAAACCCATTGCCACAGTTCTCATGAAATCAATGACATCCACTTGATGGTTCTAGTGGTTCCTCTCTGTAAGCCTGATAGTTTTGGGGTCACCGGGCCAGCAGCCAATCGGATCCACAGGTGAAGTTGGACACAAGAAACAGTGTGAATACCAGTAGTTATGCTTCATGCACATTTGGTACATGAGAGTTCTGCGTATTTCGGAATATGCAGGCCTACAGAAAAGGCTACCTGTTCAACAACCTGTCGTCTAGCAATGTGCATCTAATCCCTGGATTTCGCGACCAATGCGCATAATGAAGGGGTGAGGACCAGACACATGGGATGACTGACTGACTGACAGCAAGTAACGCATCCTTTCATAAAAGTTGAGTTTCCTTGCATGTGCATTAGGAAACACTTCATCAACCACAGCCAGTACAAGCGTGCAATACAATCGGCTGCAGCACGCATATCATGCGTTGGTCCTGGATCCTGGACCCCGGCTTACCCTGCAGATTCTGCACACGGATGTCGCTGATCTGCCCGATGAACTCCTCCCGCTGGAACCAGTCCTCCCACTCGTGCCCCGCCATCGCTTCCCACGGGGAAAGTTGCAGTGGCACTGGTGGAAATAGTATCCCGGTGGGAGGCAGGCGAGGTGCTGCTGGTGCTGCTGGTGTGGTGCTGGTGGTGTAGTGGGAGCTCCGATGCTATTGTGAGGGTGGCCGAATGGAAGCCATGCGTGTGTGTGTGCGAGTAGGAGAGGAGCAAAGGTTCAAGCGGAGCAGAGTCGCAGCTCCCGCCGGCCGAGATGAGTCCGCTCCGTGGGTTGTTGTCGCTGAGTTTCCTCCCGTGACGTCAGATAGGCTTGGGGGGGTGTAGTGGCGATGAGTGAGAGAGAGAGAGGAGAGAGAGAGAGAGAGAGAGAGAATTATCAGAAAGAAATTTATATATATTTTTTATTATTATTTTTGTATATATATATCTATTTTCTCTCTTTCTTTTCCATTTTTTCTTTTTTCTTTTTTATTGTATTTTCTTTTTGTAATTTTTTCTTTTTGGTATATATATATTTTTTATATTATATATATATATATATATACATATATATCTTTTTTAAGTTGACTTAATTACCTGTATATTATTAGTTCTTTATAAGTATACGTTAGAAACTAGAATATTTATACATTTGATTGCAATATTGCAGCTTTGTGTAAACATTTCTTTGTTCTAGAATATCTACAATTGTACATTTGTAAATCGACAATTGTAAATGAGATTTGTCTTGTTTTTGTTTTTGTTTACCACTCGCCTTGGCAATGTAAATGTACGTTTCCCATGCCAATAAAGCTCTTTACATTGAAATTGAATTGAGAGAGAGAGAGAGAGAGAGAGAGAAGAGAGAGAGAAGGGAGATCGTGGGACGAGAGAGCTGCAGCAGCACCTGGTTGGTGTTTTAGCAGTGGGAGGGGCCGAGCTGCAGTACACGCCCACTGCCGACTATTCAAAGGCGATACAGCACCAGACCATCCTACTGTCGCAGGGGTTAGTAGTGCTGCTGCTGCAGGGGTTAGTGCTGCTGCTGCTGCAGGGGTTAGTAGTGCTGCTGCTTAGGGGTTAGTAGTGCTGCTGCTGTAGGGGTTAGTAGTGCTGCTGCTGTAGGGGTTAGTGCTGCTGCTGCTGCAGCAGGGGTTAGTAGTGCTGCTGCTGTAGGGGTTAGTGCTGCTGCTGCTGCTGCAGGGGTTAGTAGTGCTGCTGCTGCTGCTGGCAGGGGTTTAGTAGTGCTGCTGCTGCAGGGGTTAGTAGTGCTGCTGCTGTAGGGGTTAGTGCTGCTGCTGCTGCTGCTGCTGCAGGGGTTAGTAGTGCTGCTGCTGCTGCAGGGGTTAGTAGTGCTGCTGCTGCAGGGGTTAGTAGTGCTGCTGCTGCAGGGGTTAGTAGTGCTGCTGCTGTAGGGGTTAGTGCTGCTGCTGCTGCAGGGGTTAGTAGTGCTGCTGTACGGGTTAGTAGTGCTGCTGCTGTAGGGGTTAGTAGTGCTGCTGTAGGGGTTAGTGCTGCTGTAGGGGTTAGTAGTGCTGCTGCTGTAGGGGTTAGTAGTGCTGCGCTGCAGGGGTTAGTAGTGCTGCTGCTGCCTGCAGGGGTTAGTAGTGCTGCTGCTGCAGGGTTAGTAGTGCTGCTGCTGTAGGGGTTAGTAGTGCTGCTGCTGTAGGGGTTAGTGCTGCTGTAGGGGTTAGTAGTGCTGCTGCTGCAGGGGTTACTAGTGCTGCTGCTGCAGGGTAGTAGTGCTGCTGCTATAGGGGTTAGTAGTGCTGCTGCTGTAGGGGTTAGTAGTGCTGCTGCTGTAGGGGTTAGTAGTGCTGCTGTAGGGGTTAGTAGTGCTGCTGCTGTAGGGGTTAGTGTTGCTGCTGCAGGGGTTAGTAGTGCTGCTGCTGTAGGGGTTAGTGGCTGCTGGAGGGGTTAGCTAGTGCTGCATGCTGTAGGGGTTAGTAGTGCATGCTGCCATGGGGTTTAGCTGCTGCCTGCAGGGGTTAGTAGTGCTGCTGCTGTAAAAAAAGGGCGTTAGTAGTGCTGCTGTAGGGGTTATTAGTGCTGCTGCTGTAGGGGTTAGTAGTGCTTGCTGCAGGGTTTAGTAGTGCTGCTGCTGTAGGGGTTAGTGCTGCTGGCTGTAGGGGTAGTGCTGCTGCTGGTAGGGGTTAGTGCTGCTGCAGGGGTTAGTAGTGCTGCTGCTGTAAGGGGTTTTTTTTAGTAGTGCCTGCTGGCAGGGTTAGTAGTGCTGCTGCTGCAGGGGTTAGTAGTGCTGCTGTAGGGGTTAGTAGTGCTGCTGCTGTAGGGGTTAGTAGTGCTGCTGCAGGGGTTTAGTAGTGCTGCTGCTGTAGGGGTTATTAGTGCTGCTGTAGTGGTTAGTAGTGCTGCTGCTGTAGGGGTTAGTAGTGCAGCAGGATAATGCACCATGTCACAAAGCTCAAATCATCTCAAACTGGTTTCTTGAACATGACAATGAGTTCACTATACTCAGCAGGCCTCCACAATCACCAGATCTCAATCCACTAGAGCACCTTTGGGATGTGGTGGAACGGGAGATTCACATCATGGATGTGCAGCCGACTAATGTGCAGCAACTGTGTGATGCTATCATGTCAATATGGACCAAAATCTCTGAGGAATGTTTCCAGCACCTTGTTGAATCTATGCCACGAAGAATTAAGGCAGTTCTGAAGGCAAAAGTGGGTCCAACCCGGTACTAGCAAGGTGTACCTAATAAAGTGGCCAGTGAGTGTATATGGCCTACTAGGTTTACAATAGTCTCACAAATCTGAATTTGGAATATAGGTAGCCTATATTGCTGCTGTTACACAACATAAAAGTCACAATTATTTGCACAATGCAAAACAGTACGAATAGCAACAATGGTTTGGAGCAGGGAGTGTGTGAGTGGCTTTTAGTTATATGATATGTAACTGTCACGTTGGTACACCAACCTGCCCTCTTTCAACTGCTTCATCATAATATTATTTTGAACAAGAGACAACTGTGTCAATGCTCAGAACAATATTACATTTTTGCACATGTTCCTCACTGAATTGCAGGAATGAAGTGCCAACAAAAACATTTCAACATTCTATTCACGCAATTTTTTTGTAGGATTTTCTGTACTTTTCCAGATTCACAAATGCACCACAATTGCAACTCTTTAGGTCAATAGGCTATATTGGACACAGACATATATGAAGAAAAGCATATCCGAACATATGCAAATACATACAAATAATAATTAGGCCCATCCTCTGCACCTGAATTTGACTCGAACATTTAGCTCACACTGCAATACAAGTCTATGGATGGGACTGTTCGCAAAACAAGTTATTCTGGAATAATTATTCAGACTCTGCAATGAGAGGGAGCACCGAAATGTTGTCTATCTGTCTAGAGTATGTATGGCAGTCTGTAGTCACTTTGTTAAAGACAGTGGCCCGGGTCTGTCTATAGTCTGTATGGAAGTCTGTCCCGGCACATCACATGTCTCAGTTATTTGCCCTGGACTATGAACATATCTGCATATATATGCAAGGTCAGCAGCAAGAGAAGAGTTGTGCAGAGAGGTCATGACATCATGTTGACTAGTGATGGGAATTACGTCTCTTTGACGGGAGCCGGATCTTATGGCTCTGCTAATACGAGAGCCATTCAAAAGAGCGGCACCATCCCACCAATACCATTTCATTTTGCATGTGTGGACTGGGTTAGCAGCACTAAATTATTCATTTTGCAAGACCTACCTTCAATGAGCGGCATTGTAAACATAACACAAGGTGACGCTATATCATCCTGCTTTGTCAGTTAATTTACGACTTTGAATGTACCCCACAGTCATGACACTCGGCCGCCCAATGGTGTTACATCACTCAGCCCCGCTGTTGTGGTCCAATCAAAAAGAACGACTCTCACCAAGTACGACGCGGTTCCTTTAGAGCTGTTCAAAAGAATTGGATCGTTCACGAACAACTCATATCACTAATGTTGACAGTGGAAAGGCTTTAGAAATGCATCAACAGCCCCTCTGCCTGATTACATTTTGTTATCTTAGAAAACATAAATATTCATGTTAAAAATAGATTTGGTAAATCCAGAGACCAGTTGACTCATTCCCCAACTAGGAAACAGAATAATATAGCCAGAGATGCTCATTAGCATCACAAGGATAAACTAAATCTGCCATGTTTATGATATAAAATTCTAATTTCATTTGACATAACTCATGTCAAAACGATATTATATCCAATTAACTTTCTTCAATCCAAATTGACCATTGTTACACTGCAAATAAATGTAAAACTTACATACAAAACAATTTGTATTGAGTACACTGTGGAATATAGTTCCATATCTACCATATCTGCAATTACTTTAATTTTAGTGAGCTTCTGTGTGAATGCGTTTGTGGAGTGTGTGTGTTTGGTGGCTGGTTTAATGAACCTCACCTGGCCCCAGTCAGGCTGGTTAGTCTGGGGCTGGGTGGGTGGTCATTCATTTTACAACTACAAATGCAACAATAAACCAAATTATTCAACATTCAACTGCCTGTGTCTTTTGGATGTGCTCTGGAAAAGCCACTTTAGTGGTGTGTAGCAGCATCATTTGGTACAGTAATAGACAGTTAGGACTTCAAACATGGAAAATATTTGTGATTAGAAAAAGATGATAGATCCTGTTCAAAGGTCTCACCCAGACGACGGGTTTCATTGTTGGAACACAATAAGTGAGTAAGCCATTGCTGCTGCTGCTGCTGCTAATGTCAATACTATGCTTTGTAGTGTAGCTGTGAGTGTGGCTGAGGGGATGCAGACATTTCCAGGGAAGCAGCATTCCACGCAGGTGCCCCTGTGTTGACACACCACTTTGAGCGCATTCTTTTTCTTACCAGTGGCGTAAAACATGCAGTGAGGTGGGAACCGTGCACATCCTGCATGGCCCTGTTGTAGTCCGGTTGACTGGGGATGTCAGGACACTATAGCAGCCAGGCACCACCAATGATCAACACACGTGATGACAATGGACAGAAAAATGTCCTGCCACTCAAAGCAATTGAATGCCAGATTTACCCAGACTACTGTTGAAGTTAACGCATCACTTACCAAAAACCCTCAGTCCTGGTACAAATTGTAATAGTTTTTTAATGTTGCTATTTTAAAAACACACAAACAAAAAGGGAGACGACTCATGGAAAGCCAGATAATAAAAAACGGAACTTTTACTGGAAAGTTAGTGTGAATATTAAGTGTTAACGTTATAGAAACCAAATAATGAAACTTTCTGTTAACAACACAGTTGGCTAAATAACACGTTTTAATGTTTATTGAATATGCACCAAAAAAAAAAAGAAAAAAAAAGAGGGCTGTTATAATATAAACCGGTGGCGGTGAGCATGCCGTCTGCTCTATGTATTCTGTCGCTCCGCACAGGAAGTTGAGAATTAATTATGAGTGAGGCGTTCACACACCACACAGACACAAGCTCATTTGCCTTTGCAACAGGGCTGGGCCGTGGCGCACTGGCTTATATTGAGGATGTCTATGGGGAAAAAAGCATCGGAAAGAAATGCTCCGCATATTAGCATATATGTATATACATTATGCTATGTTATGTAACAGAATCACAACACACACACACACACACACAACACACACACAACACACACACACACACACACACCACACACACACACACACACACACACACACACACACACACACACACACACACACACACACACACACACACAACACACACACACACACACACACACACACACACACGTACGCTTTACCTTCTGTGGAATATTCTGAAAAAAACCGCAGTGTGTTCTCAATATGGTCAGTGTGACTGATGAGCAAGCCTCGGTATCCCACCCACACGTGTCCCGGTAGCCTACACCACCACCCCCACCCACACGTGTGTAGGCTACTGGGACACGTGTGGGTGGGGGTGGTGTAGGCTACTGGGACACGTGTGGGTGGGGGTGGTGTAGGCTACTGGGACACGTGTGGGTGGGGGTGGTGTAGGCTACTGGGACACGTGTGGGTGGGGGTGGTGTAGGCTACTGGGACACATGTGGGTGGGGGGGTGGTGTAGGCTACTGGGACACGTGTGGGGGTGGTGTAGGCTACTGGGACACGTGTGGGTGGGGGTGGTGTAGGCTACTGGGACACATGTTGGTGGGGGTGGTGTAGGCTACTGGGACACGTGTGGGTGGGGGTGGTGTAGGCTACTGGGACACGTGTGGGTGGGGGTGGTGTAGGCTACTGGGACACGTGTGGGTGGGGGTGGTGTAGGCTACTGGGACACGTGTGGGTGGGGGTGGTGTAGGCTACTGGGACACGTGTGGGTGGGGGTGGTGTAGGCTACTGGGACATGGTGTTCTATTGTGCGTTCTTACCAAGATTCTGCTTCTGATTCGATGCTCAGGTTTCTGTTCAGCATTTTCTAATTGAAAACGAGTGTTAATATTTGTATTTATTTTATTGTGTGTTTCTGTGTTATTCTCCAATCTTGCATTTTGTGGTTCTCTTAGTTTCTTTCGCGTGTGCATGTGTGTGTGCGTGTGGGGAGGGGGGGGGGGCACCACTTTTGATCTCACACAGATGGTTACATAACAACAAGCCTCTGCCTCTGTGTGGGCCGGGCAACAGAGTGAGAGAGAGAGAAGAGAGAGAGTGCAATGGCGCACTGGTGTGTGTGTGTCATCTTCTTCGCTGTGATGAAGAAGGGAGAAGCTAAATGTTTGCTCTCTTCCATTTATAACAAACTTCCTGTAGTCTCTCTCTCTCTCTCTCTCTCTCTCGCTCTCTCTCTCTCATTCCCAGTTGGTGGAACAGCTTGTGAGCGTGGCTTCCTGGGTTACCACACACACACACACACACATACACACACACACAGTTGTTTATTTGTGTGTGTGTGTGTGTGTGTGTGTGTGTGTTGTTTGTTGTTGATTCATAAACTCATTCCAGGAATGGCGGAGATGGAGGCGGGCTGGGTCTGCAGGGGGTCATTAGATGCGAGGCAGGCAGGGGAAGGCAGCCGCTACTGGTTGCTTGCTGTTGTTCTGTCACTGAGAGGACTGGTTACGTAACGCGTCCTCCTGCTCGCTGTGTGCGTCTCGCTGTGCTGTGAGTCTGTGTTTGTTTAATGTTCACAGCAGCGTGACCGAGAGGCTGATTCAGAGGCAACACGTTGTTAGACCGCAGTTGAGAGACATTATAAACTGTCTGAGCGCCACGAGGCAGGTCCTGGTGTGCCATGAGATTTGGTGACAGCCGTACATTATTATTGTGATATGTACAATATATCACAATACTATACAAAAACTATTTATACATTTTGTACTATATGTACTATATCAGTACGTTTTTGTATGCACACATTTCCCAATACAGAGGAAAATTCTATTATTTCTATTCTATTTGACAAAGTAAATATTTTTTTGGCATTAGTAAATAATAAACATTTACTGCGCTATAAGAGTGATACGTGTTATATAGAGTGTATCGGATATAAATACAGATGTGCCTTGAGATTTGACAAACAACATTATGGAAACCAACCACGTTTAGAGTAGTTAGCTTTATTTAACCAAACTAATGTGTGCCTCTTTAACGAGTAGAGGATATTGGGTGGGGGTGGTGTAGGATACCGGGACACGTGTGGGTGGGGGTGGTGTAGGCTACTGGGACACATGTGGGTGGGGGTGGTGTAGGCTACTGGGACACGTGTGGGTGGGGGTGGTGTAGGCTACTGGGACACATGTGGGTGGGGGTGGTGTAGGCTACTGGGACACGTGTGGGTGGGGGTGGTGTAGGCTACTGGGACACGTGTGGGTGGGGGTGGTGGTGTAGGCTACCGGGACACGTGTGGGTGGTGTAGGCTACTGGGACACATATGGGTGGGGGTGGTGTAGGCTACTGGGACACATGTGGGTGGGGGTGGTGTAGGCTACTGGGACACGTGTGGGTGGGGGTGGTGTAGGCTACTGGGACACGTGTGGGTGGGGGTGGTGGTGTAGGCTACTGGGACACGTGTGGGTGGGGGTGGTGTAGGCTACTGGGACACATGTGGGTGGGGGTGGTGTAGGCTACTGGGACACATGTGGGTGGGGGTGGTGTAGGCTACTGGGACACATGTTGGTGGGGTGGTGTAGGCTACTGGGACACGTGTGGGTGGGGGTGGTGTAGGCTACTGGAACACATGTGGGTGGGGGTGGTGTAGGCTACTGGGACACATGTGGGTGGGGGTGGTGTAGGCTACTGGGACACATGTGGGTGGGGGTGGTGTAGGCTACTGGGACACATGTTGGTGGGGGTGGTGTAGGCTACTGGGACACATGTGTGGTGGGGGTGGTGTAGGCTACTGGGACACGTGTGGGTGGGGGTGGTGTAGGCTACTGGGACACGTGTGGGTGGGGGTGGTGTAGGCTACTGGGACACGTGTGGGTGGGGGTGGTGTAGGCTACTGGGACACATGTGGGTGGGGGTGGTGTAGGCTACTGGGACACATGTGGGTGGGGGTGGTGTAGGCTACTGGGACACAGTGTGGGTGGGGGTGGTGTAGGCTACTGGGACACATGTGGGTGGGGGTGGTGTAGGCTACTGGGACACATGTGGGTGGGGGTGGTGTAGGCTACTGGGACACGTGTGGGTGGGGGTGGTGTAGGCTACTGGGACACATGTGGGGGGGTGGTGTAGGCTACTGGGACACGTGTGGGTGGGGGTGGTGTAGGCTACTGGGACACGTGTGGGTGGGGGTGGTGTAGGCTACTGGGACACGTGTGGGTGGGGGTGGTGTAGGCTACTGGGACACGTGTGGGTGGGGTGGTGTCAGTGTCCACCACCACCCCCACCCACACGTGTCCCAGTAGCCTACACCACCCCCACCCACACGTGTCCCAGTAGCCTACACCACCCCCACCCACATGTGTCCCAGTAGCCTACACCACCCCCACCCACACGTGTCCCAGTAGCCTACACCACCCCCACCCACACGTGTCCCAGTAGCCTACACCACCCCCACCCAACATGTGTCCCAGTAGCCTACACCACCCCCACCCACATGTGTCCCAGTAGCCTACACCACCACCCCCACCCACACGTGTCCCGGTATCCTACACCACCCCCACCCAATATCCTCTACTCGTTAAAGAGGCACACATTAGTTTGGTTAAATAAAGCTAACTACTCTAAACGTGGTTGGTTTCCATAATGTTGTTTGTCAAATCTCAAGGCACATCTGTATTTATATCCGATACACTCTATATAACACGTATCACTCTTATAGCGGCAGTAAATGTTTATTATTTACTAATGCCAAAAAAATATTTACTTTGTCAAATAGAATAGAAATAATTAGAATTTGCCTCTGTATTGGGAAATGAGTGCATACAAAACGTACTGATATAGTACATATAGTACAAAATGTATAAATGTGTTTTTGTATAGTATTGTGATATATTGTACATATCACAATAATAATGTACGGCTGTCACCAAATCTCATGGCACACCAGGACCTGGCTCGTGGCGGCTCAGGACAGTTTATAATGTCTCTCAACTGCGGTCTAACAACGGTGTTGCCTCTGAATCAGCCTCGCGGTCACGCTGCTGTGAACATTAAACAAACACAGACGCACAGCACAGCGAGACGCACACAGCGAGCAGGAGGACGCGTTACGTAACCAGTCCTCTCAGTGACAGAACAACAGCAAGCAACCAGTAGCGGCTGCCTTCCCCTGCCTGCCTCGCATCTAATGACCCCCCGCAGACCCAGCCCGCCTCCATCTCCGCCATTCCTGGAATGAGTTTATGAATCAACAACAAAACAAACACACACACACACACACACACACACACACACACACACAAATAAACAACTGTGTGTGTGTGTGTGTGTGTGTGTGTGTGTGTGTGTGTGGTTGTAACCCAGGAAGCCACGCTCACAAGCTGTTTCCACCAACTGGGAATGAGAGAGAGACAGAGAGAGAGAGAGAGAGAGAGAGACTACAGGAAGTTTGTTATAAATGGGAAGAGAGCAAACATTTAGCTTCTCCCTTCTTCATCACAGCGAAGAAGATGACACACACACACCAGTGCGCCATTGCACTCCCTCTCTTCTCTCTCTCTCACTCTGTTGCCCGGCCCACACAGAGGCAGAGGCTTGTTGTTATGTAACCATCTGTGTGAGATCAAAAGTGGTGCCCCCCCCCCCCTCCCCACACCGCCACACACGCACACGCACACACACATGCACAGCGAAAGAAACTAAGAGAACCACAAAATGCAAGATTGGAGAATAACAGAGAAACACACAATAAAATAAATACAAATATTAACACTCGTTTTCAATTAGAAAATGCTGAACAGAAACCTGAGCATCGAATCAGAACCAAAATCTTGGTAAGAACGCACAATATAAACCCGCGACCCCCAGGTTTGAACCCCCAGCCTCTCAGCCTCCATCCTCAGCTCCAGCCTCTAGCCTCCAGCCTCCACCCCCTCCCTCCAGCCCTCAGCCCTCCCCTCTAGCCTCCACCCTCCCACCTCCAGCCCCAGCCCCCTCAGCCTCCAGCCTCCAGCTCCCAGCCTCCCAGCCCTCACCCCAGCCTCCAGCCTCCAGCTCCCAGCCTCCAGCCCCAGCCTCCAGCCCCCAGCTCCCAGCCCAGCCTCCAGCCCTCCCAGCCTCCAGCTCCACCAGCCCCCAGCCCTCCAGCCCCCTCCAGCCTCAGCCTCCCCCAGCCTCCAGCCCTCCAGCCCCCAGCCTCCCTCTAGCCTCCACCTCCCCCTCTCCTCCAGCCCTCAGCCTCCAGCCCCCACCACCCTCCTCCAGCCCACCCAGCCCTCACCCCCGGCCTCCAGCCCCCAGCCTCCAGCTCCAGCCCTCAGCCTCCAGCCCTCAGCCTCCAGCCCTCAGCCTCCAGCCCCCAGCCTCAGCCCCCTCCAGCCTCCAGCCTCCAGCCCAGCCTCCAGCCCTCAGCCCCTCCAGCCTCCAGCTCCCAGCCCTCAGCCTCTAGCCTCCACCCTCCTCCAGCCCCCAGCCCTCAGCCTCCAGCCCTCAGCCTCCAGCCCCCAGCCTCCCAGCCCCCAGCTCCCCAGCCCCAGCCTCCAGCCCCCAGCCCTAACCTCCAGCCCCTAGCCTTCCAGCCCCCAGCCCTCAGCCTCAGCCCCTAGCCTCCAGCCCCTAGCCTCCAGCCCCCAGCCCTCAGCCCTCAGCCCCTAGCCTCCAGCCCCTAGCCTCCAGCCCCCAGCCCTCAGCCTCCAGCCTCCGGCCCGCCAGCCCCAGCCTGCAGCCCCCAGCCTTCAGCCCCCAGCCTCCAGCCCCCAGCCCCCAGCCACTCCAGCCCCCAGCCTCCAGCTGAGCTGCCGTATCTTGACACGCATCAGCCTTGTAATGACTCGCCCAAGAATGTCGAGAACGTCATGGATGACAGGAAGCTGCATGCCGGGCTCTTGACCTCATGAGAGGTCAGTCTGAAGTGCTGACAGAGGAAAACACAAACTCTGCCGCTTTGATGTGCATTCGGATTTGTCCCAGAGTCATGCATTTTTCTTGAATCTTTTGATATATTATTTTACTAATTTAGGTTTACAGTATGTTTCGTGTTTCTCATTTGATACGGCAAGGCAGTGTACGCTAGGGCTGGGCGAAATATGGCCAACATCTTCTATCCCAATATAGGTAACTGAATACCTCGATAATGATATCACAATATAGCATGTTTTCTGGTAATTCAATTAATAAATAGTCAATATACAATAACCACATTGTAAGCGTCTTTGAGTACCTTGAAAAGCGCTATAAAGTTGACTGGACATTGATGATAAATGAACACAGCTTGCATGAGGTTTTTTTTTTCCATTCAGGTTTTCAATTTTTCATAAATTGCTTTGATTATGGAAGCAGCGAGATGAAAGTGTGTGTTCATCCTCGTCAGTCTGCCGGTGTGTGCCCATGGAGCTAACCGTGTGGAGGCGGTGTTGCTATTTCTGACCACCTCGGCTAGCAGCGTCTCTCCAGGAATACTCCTCCACTCCTCAGATGAGGAAAGGGTGAGATCTCTCTCCCCCCCCTCCCTTCCTCTCTCCTTCTCTGTGCAGAGGATAGAGGAGAGAGTGTGAGATCTCTCTCTCTCCCCTCTCTCTTCATCTCTGTGCAGAGGATAGAAAAGAGTGCAGAGGATAGAGGAGAGGGTGAGATCTCTCCCTCCTCCCTCCCTCTCTTGTCTGTGCAGAGGGTAGAGCAGAGAGGGTGAGATCTCTCCCTCCTCCCTCCCTCTCTTGTCTGTGCAGAGGGTAGAGCAGAGAGGGTGAGATCTCTCCCCCCTCCCTCCCTCTCCTCTCTGCACGGAGGACAGGACATATCTGAATAAAGTCTAACATTTCACCCAATCAAAAGCCAGCTGACAGAAGAGAGGCTGGTGCTAAATTTCACCATGTAGCGAGACCTGGGATTGGGGACTAACCGACTCAATAAATGGTTTGTGTATTGACATCCCTGAGTCGTGCCTCTGGTGAGTCACGGCTATGCGGCTGAAGCAAGGGGTCTGGACATAGCAGAGGTCTGGACACAGTGGAGCTCTAAATATAATAAGGGCATGTTTCTGGGGCAGAGATCAAGAACTCCCTCTCTGTGAATGTTCAACAGAGACCTTCATTAAACACGCACCATGGCCGGCGATACATCTTATCCCAAGAAGCCACAAATCCCTGCCTCGCGCAGCCCCACAGCCCACGCGGCGGGCCTGACTCACGCAGATTCCAAGCCTTCATATCTCTGCTTCCTTGGCAGGGCTCGGGCACCCATCTCGCCCATCCATCTGTTGTGCAATGTCCTGCTTATGAAAGCCACGAGCACAGCGGGGTGCTTGAATTCATGCACACACACAGACACACAGACACAGACACACACAGACACACACACACACACACACACACACACACACACACACACACACACACACACACACACACACACACACACACACACACACACACACACACACACCACACAGGCCACCAACATCAACATGTCATAGGCCTATAAATGACAGAGTTATCTTTATATATGCTGATTTATGCGGTTATGTCAGTGAGGGGAAAATCTGTCTAAAGACCATAAAATGAAAATGGGGGTTTTCACACTAAGCCTTTTTTCCAGTCATATTTTTCACAGATTCAAACTTGGCAACAATGTACCCATTTGACTCTGAAATGTGTTATATTATGGAATATAAAATATTCAACCATTTGAAATATGCTAAATATTGTCTTTTAAGTGGACCAAATGTGACTCTTCCCGATCACATTGGGCCAGACTGCTTGGAACCGGAGTGGGAGAAATGTGTGTGTGTGTGTGTGTGTGTGTGTGTGTGTGTGTGTGTGTGGTGTGTGTGGGTGGATGGCGCTGGCTTTCAACACAGAGACTTAGAAATCAAATGTGAAATCTCTCTTCAATAATCTGCCAACTTCCACAGCTCTCTTAGGAGGTGGTTTGTTATGAGGGTAATGAGAACAGTGTTACTAACCTAGAATAGTAGCCTAGAGAGGGCGAATGTTGTGCTATATTATTATTAATATCATGTTATCTCTAAATATTACCTGTAATACTACCTCTCATCTCCTCTCATCATCGTGTGCAATATTCTTAATGTTATGTGCAATACCTCTCCTACATTACCTTTCAACATTATGTGCAATATTCTTAATATTCTCTCTATCATGTGCAATACGTCCCCTAACCATTATTATTATCACAGTATTACACTTCAATTATGCCAAATTGTTTTCGCCGTCTGAATACCTTATCTTGCCTATATATTTTGATATTTTGACTGTACATTTGTAAATCTGTTAGTTTATTTGTATTATTCTGTTGATTTCTCTATTGTTTTATTGTAGGGGAGAACGGGGTTGGTTGTCACACTCATGATATCTCGCTACCAGAAGCCGCTGTTTCCCAAACCTGGTATGGAAACTTCCAGAATTGGGATCAGAGGTCACCAACATAGTTTTCTCTGGAGTAAGACACGTGAACTTGAGTTGAGAGGACTTTTTGTGTATTTCATATCAAATTGTAAATATTCAGCTCCTCTGTATTTTTCCTCGAGGCTTTGACACAATGGGTTTATAACAAAACAATTCCAGTTGGGGTTGGTCGTCACATGTGACCTATGTTGGCAAAATCATGCATGGTGAGATTACTATTCCTTTCTCTCTTTATCTATAAAGAAACATGGGCAGAAACTTTATTCAGAAGACAGAGAAGGGTCAGACTCCACCAGATGTCATGATGAGGGCAGTCAGGGAGGTGAAATTAAATAACAGGTCCATCCGGAGCACTGCCAAGGACTTGGGAATAAATTACAGAACACTGGCAAGATATTGCTCAAAAATAAATGAGCAAGAGGTTGCTGGAGAAGAAGTCCACCCATCTCTGCCAGTAGGCTATGTGGAAAACCGCCTAGTTTTCAGTGAGGAGCAGGAGCGTCAGCTGGAGGAATATATAATAAATGCCTCAGATATTTATTTTGGCCTCTCTCCCATCGAAGTCCGCGAACTGGCATACAGCTTTGCAGTGCACAATAATGTTGCTGTGTGCACAAACTGGGCAGAGAAGGAGACGGCAGGGGCAGACTGGTTCTCCGGGTTTCTGAAGAGACACCCATCGCTGTGCATCAGGACTCCAGAGGCCACCAGCCGAGCACGTTCCAGTGCTTTTAATGAGCACAACGTGGGCACAACGTTAGTTCTGATTGCCTTCTTTTTAAGATTTTTCCCATTAAAATAGCATTGTGACAACCAACCCCATAGTGTGTGACAACCATCCCCATGATGGGGTTGGTTGTCACAATGTGTCAGCGTGTCTTTGATAGTTAATTCCCTCTTTGTTACAATAAGTTGGAAAATGAGAGGGATACACATTTCAAGCAAACACCTTAAGCTTCAATTTAATGTAGGAATGACTATTGAAAGATGTTTTGATGATGAGCAATTCACACACAAAGTGTGACAACCAAACCCCGTTCTCCCCTACTGTATTGCTATGCAACCTGGCACAAGAAATTCCTTTGGGATTAATAAAGTAAATAAAATACAATAAATCTTATCTTATAAAGAGTGACCATGTTGCTGTGTAGAAAGCCATCATCCAGACTATGTCCTGCTAAGCCTTCCGTGCCACCGGCTCCTACAAGGTTGAGTCATTTTCAAGTCACCACAGCATCACTCATCGATGTGAAGACTCCAAGAGGACCCCGATGCAGACCTCTCAAACCACTCATCTGTAAGGTCTTGGGCTCTCGCTGTTGCAGTCATCCATCCTGAGGACAACACCAAACACCACCCTTTGCTTACACTTCAATTATTGCCAAATTGTTTTTGCTGACTCAATATCTTATCTTACCTATATTTTTATACATCTCTAGACTTACTGTAAATGTGTAAATCTGTTACATTATTTTGTATTATTCTACTGTTTATTTCTCTATTGTTTTATTGTATTGCTGTGCAACCTGGCACAAGAATTTCCTTCAGGATCAATAAAGTTCTATCTTATCTTATCTTATCAATGTCCATGAAAATGTACATTCTTCAGTAAGCCTCAACCCACTTAAGTGGATGCAATATCTAGACTATATGTTTATTTATTAAAAAAAACACAACACACAATTACAAGTCTCTCTGTAGTAGACCGGGGGGTAAATATTCCAGATGTAGAAGCAGTATCACAGCATCTGGGTTCCATAATTAGCATAGCGCCATCGCAATGATTTGGTCATTAGCAGAATGTAGAGGAAGCTAATGAGGGGTACGTAATAATCTGTTCTGATCTGGTCTCCGTTTGTCTTCCCCTTAACAGTCCTGACATTCCTGGCCAGCACCAATGCTCGCCGGGCCGATGTTAACCAGGGCGCACCACTGAGGATATAACACTAGCTAGTGGCCTTCACCTCTATGGGCACAGATGTTATTCAGAAGCTAAAAGCCTAAGCATCTGATCAGCCTATCGACTTCTCTATTCTCAACGGAGAATCTACCATCCCCACAGGACAGGCATGGGGTGCTGGTGGTGGTGATAGAGGTGATAGAGGTGGTGGTGGTGTTGATAGGGGTGGTGGTGGTGGTTATAGAGGTGGTGGTGGTGGTGGTGTGATAGAGGTGGTGGTGGTGGTGGTGGTGATAGAGGTGGTGGTGGTGGTGTGTTGATAGAGGTGGTGGTGGTGGTGGTGGTTATAGAGGTGGTGGTGGTGTGGTGGTGATAGAGGTGTGGTGTGGTGGTGATAGAGTGTGGTGGTGGGTGGTGGTGATAGAGGTGGTGGTGGGTGGTGGTGGTGGTGATAGGAGGTGGTGGTGGTGTGATAGAGGTGGTGTGGTGGTGGTGATAGAGGTGGTGGTGGTGGTGGTTGTGATAGAGGTGGTGGTGGTGGTGGTTGTGATAGAGGTGGTGGTGGTGGTGGTATAGAGGTGGGGTGGTGGTGGTGATAGAGGGTGGTGGTGTGGTGTGATAGAGGTGGTGGTGGTGGTGATAGAGGTGGGTGGTGGTGGTGGTTGTGGATTAGAGGTGGTGGTGGTGGTGATAGAGGTGTGTGTGGTGGTGGTGGTGGTGATAGAGGTGTGTGGTGGTGATAGGGGTGGTGGTGGTGGTGATAGAGGTGGTGGTGGTGGTGGTGGTGATAGAGGTGGTGGTGGTGGTGGTGATAGAGGTGGTGGTGGTGGATAGAGGTGGTGGTGGTGATAGAGGTGGTGGTGGTGGTGGTGATAGAGGTGGTGATAGAGGTGGTGGTGGTGGTGGGTGGTGATAGAGGTGGTGGTGGTGGTGATAGAGGTGGTGGTGGTGGTGGTGGTGGTGGTGGTGGTGGTGGTGGTGGTGGTGGTGGTGGTGGTGGTGGGTGGTGGTGGTGATAGAGGTGGTGGTGGTGGTGGTGATAGAGGTGGTGGTGGTGGTGGTGATAGAGGTGGTGGTGGTGGTGATAGAGGTGGTGGTGGTGGTGGTGATAGAGGTGGTGGTGGTGGGTGGTGGTGGTGGGGTGGTGATAGAGGTGGTGGTGGTGATAGCGGTGGTGATAGAGGTGGTGGTGGTGGTGATAGAGGTGGTGATAGAGGTGGCGGTGGTGGTGGTGGTGGTGGTGATAGAGGTGGTGGTGGTGGTGGGTGGTGGTGGTGGTGATAGAGGTGGTGGTGGTGATAGAGGTGGTGGTGGTGATAGAGGTGGTGGTGGTGGTGGTGGTGGTGGAGGTGGTGGTGGTGGTGGTGGTGGTGGTGGGTGGTGGTGATAGAGGTGGTGGTGATAGAGGTGGTGGTGGTGGTGGTGGTGGGTGTAGAGGTGGTGGTGGTGGTGGTGGTAGAGGTGGTGGTGGTGGTGATAGAGGTGGTGGTTGGATGGTGGTGGTAGAGGTGGTGGTGGTGGTGATAGAGGTTGGTGGTGTGAGGTGGTGGTGGTGGTGGTGATAGAGGTGGTGGTGGTGTAGGTGGTGTGGTGGTGGTAGAGTGGTGGTGGTGGTGGTGGTGGTGATAGAGGTGGTGGTGGTGGTGATAGAGGTGGTGGTGGTGGTGGTGATAGGGGTGAGGTGGTGGTGGTGGTAGGTGGTGGTGGTGGTGGTGATGGATGGTGGTGGTGGTGGTGGTGATAGAGGTGGTGGTGGTGGTGGTGGTGATGGAGGTGGTGGTGGTGGTGATGGAGGTGGTGGTGGTGGTGGTGATAGAGGTGGTGATGGTGGTGGTGGTGGTGATAGAGGTGGTGCTGCAGTCTTCTGGAGAGCTCTAGGCTGCCTCAGGGAAGATGCGCTGGGATCTGGGATGCGGTAGCAAATGTGATTGATAGATGAACATTAATGTGATGTACACTGCTCTGGTACCTGAGCGCGCGCACACACACACACACACACACACACACACACACACACACACACACACACACACACCTCGATGGATCGGAGTCATCAGTGTGTGTGTGTGTGTGTGTGTGTGTGTGTGTGTGTGTGTGTGTGTGTGTGTGTGGGAAATGGTGAGCTATTGACATAGTGACAGCTGTAAATTAATATTTTTTTTTGTCCTGCTGTGTTGCACCAATGTGAAGGCCTGAAGCCTTCAGGCGTTGTTATGTTCTCCCACTGGAAGAGACTTGGAAGAGATCATCACTCAGATTACATCACCAGCCAAACCTACTAGATAACCGTGGCATGCCCCCCCCCCCCCCCCCCCCCCCCCCGTGTGACCCTGTTCAATATTAAGCGGCCTGTAGGTGAAATGTCATGAAGGAAGCCCCTGGTTCTCCAACACGGAGTCACTTCTCCGCTGCTTTGGGTGAACAAACAAAGAAATCTGAGCTGTCAGAGATTTTTAAATCCTCCCCGCCTGCGTGTAGCTGCTCTGTCAACACACTCCATGGATTTCTCCATAAAATGAGAGTTCAGATAACACAAGTTTCGTTTCCGCATTCCATCATGGTTCATCAAGAATCAAATCAGAGATTCAATGTTACTTCAAGAATAACTTCTGGATTTTTTTAACCCCATCCTGGTCTAAGTGAGTGATGGATTTAGGCAAGGTTAGATTTTTGCCAGATTGCCGGGGAAAGACTGTCCTCAGATGGACCTACTTGTCACCATTGAGGACATTGAAGTCCCCCCTTCACTGACAGCAACGCCAACATCACCTCTGTGGCGAACTTGTAGAATTGCTCTCTACAACATCCGCAGGATCTGGCCCTTCCTCACACGTGAAGCAGCACAGAAATTGGCTCGTCATCACTCGCCTCGACGACTGCAACTCTCTGGAGTCCCTGCCTCTGCGTTGTAAGGGTTTGATTAGCCCTTACAACGCATCCAGAATGCAGCAGCGCACCTGGTGTTCAACTTACCAAAATTCTCCTGTGTAACCCCCCTCTTCCGGGACCTCCACTGGCTCCCGCTAATCGCTCGCATTAGATTCAAGACACTGGTACTGACCTGCAAGGCTGTCAGCGGAACCGCCCCTACTCAACAACTTCGGCTAGACGACTGGTACCACCTTCACTAAGAACAGGCAAACATCGCTCTGCCAAGTCTCAACTCCTCTCTGTTCTGGCACCACAGTGGTGGAATGAGCTCCCGTCAGGAGTCACTCAGCCAGCTTCCACAAGAGACTCAGACTCACCTGTTCAGAGTTCACCTGGACTCTACATAACCCCCCGCCGTCCCTCTCCTAACCCTAGCACTAACTTGCGTGTTTGTAAGTCTTGGCATTATTAATAGTACTTTGCATTGTTTAGCATATCGTATGTTCTTAGATGTTGGTAATGCACTCAGAATGGCACTCTTATACCAGCTATTACGCAGGCAACCTAGCAATTATGACTCATTAAACAATTATGACTCACTCTATTAGCCTTGCAACTATGAAGGCTTGAAACCTGCTCTATTCTTATATTTATGTACCACAGCGGTATACTGTATATTGCTGTATCCTTCAGCAAATGTACTCTCTGTAAGTCGCTTTGGATAAAAGCTTCTGCCAAATGCCCTAAATGTAAATGTACATTTCAGAGTGAGACTTCTCTGTGAGCGAGACTTGGTCAGACACAATAATAAACAGATCAGATCAAACAACAGGTAAAGAAAAAGTTGGGTTTCTCTGTAGGGATCTTTTAAGGCTGCAATCAAACACGGCGTGATATGAAGCATGTTAAATATCGCTCATTACTTCCCACGAAAATACACCTTCTGTTTCCAAGGAAATATGCCAAAATAATTGACGAGAATTTCACTGACGCTGCATTCAACAGATCATTGCTGTTCCTGAAACCACTCTTTTTTTACACCACGTCATCTCTTCCAACAGTCAGTGACAGGACTATTAAAGGCAGTGCAAGCGTTTAGACTTCCTGTCCGTTTTTGCAACGAACCCTAGTCTTAGTTTGTTCCGCTTGGTGTGTTTGTTTGTGTAAGCCGTTCCTGGGAGCGCTACAATCGGTAACTTTGCCTGTTCCTCCGTGGTCAGTCAAGAGGGAGGACCGCCTCTTTGTGGAGTTCTCTCTCCTGACACCAGAAACCTGTATACTGCAGAGCGGAGGGACTGAGAGACCCATGTTACTGACCCTCTATATCAGTGATGGCGGTTGGAATATAGAGCTGTTTAAGACAGATTTACAAGTACAGTGGCTTTAAGGCAAAGACAAACGCAAGCAGGACCTCTTGTTGACAATTCAATTGTATCTTTTTTCCACTCATTTCCCTTGTGTTCCGCTGCAGTCTGTAATGAGATATGGATGAACCTTGTTACTGTAATTGCATAAATGATGGTCACACAGACGTGCTGGCTAGTTTGGTGGTGATTATAGCCGTCCTCCTGAGCTGCAGCCCGTAATTAGATTTGCCAGGAGATTGCTTTCTGACACATTTAGAGCCATGATTCATGGTCATTTTAGCGTCACTCTGCATCATCCAAATGGCAACAGTGGCCATGACAAGAGCCGCTGGCTTTGTTTTGTTTTCGACCATACGTGGTCAGCTGTGGCCATTTTTAAAATGCTACTTTAAAATTTAATATTTTTGCAACACAAGTTTAACTGTCAGAAAAGAGAAAATAGGAGGGTATTCGGACTTGTTGCTTGGTGAAAACACTACAAATCAATCTTGCGGAAATATTTGCTGTTAGGATTTGAGTGTAAGACATGTTTGGCGAGAGGGCCAGAGGGGGGTGAAATGGATTCTGTGTGTTTATCAGAACACTGTGCACACAGTGTGGACACGGCGGGGGTTGAAGGACAGGACATCGCGCTGCTGCTAGCGTCGGAAGGCACGGGAACAACGTGATTGATGGCAATTGTAACAATCGTCATCCGTGCAACATGTACACGATCTGTACCGTGCGCACAGAACTCCATCTGCACTCCATCATCCCTGCACGTGCACTCCACGGAGGTGTGCACGTGACAGAGCTCGACTCCTGCTAAAAAAAGACGGCACTCCTCAATAATTGAAAGGCCATCACTTCAGCTTGGATGGTCCAACCGTATAGCAGCCGGTCCGCAGAGAGAGCTCACAGCGGCAGGCCTGTACACCAACACATTCCCTCATAGGTGCAGCATGTCTCACGGCACTGAAGAGCTGAGTACTACGTTTAGGATCACAGACTGGTATTAATACATTAACAGCAAATGTAAAAGTCTATTTTGTGTTTGTATGTGAGCATGAGGAGATAGATGGCTCACACACAGACATATAAACATGCAGTACGCATGTGAAGTATGCGTACTGTAGCCATTAACATGATGAGCGTTCATGTGCATGTTGAGACAGGAGGCAGCTTGGTATGATGGTCATATTTGATGGTCATATTCCCAGCCCGAGAAATGGAACCCGACAGCATTAATGTATTAGTATGGTAATGCCTCGTTTCCAGCATAGCAGGACACCTCCGCACAGGATTTCCATTTCATTGAACACTCACACATCCTCACTTCACTTTTTTGTGAAACACGCACGCACACTCATGCACACGCACGCACGCACACGCACACACACACACACACACACACGCTCTCTAACTCTAGTCCGGCTTAATAGCCTCTTAGCCAGGCTCTTTGTCATGCACAAGCACAATTTCAGTTTCATCAACAGTGCATCTCGTGGGTAAGTGCCCTGGCACACTGACAATATCTAATTACTTCGCCTCTTGGTCCATTGGAATAAAGCTGGCACATGGTGAGAGAGAGAGGCGGGGGGTTAGTTTAATGTTAAAGTGGCACTGTTTACCCAACATGCATGTTGATCAAAACAACCCCCCCACCCCCCACCCCCCCCGCCTCACTTCAGAGGCGTTGAAAAAACATTTATTTAGTGCTTTACCTCACATTCACCCATTCATACACTGACAGCGGTGTCAACCATGCAAGGTAACAACCAACACGTCAGGAGCAGTTAGGTGTCTTGCTCATGGGCACCTCAACACAACGCTAGGCAGAGCCCGGGGTTCTATCGTAGAGCAGGTTGCCTGTAGTGTAGCGGTCTGGGCTTTTTTGTAATTCTCCCAGACTCAACTCAAGGTTCTCTGCAGAAGCCTCAGACGCCATCAAGCTTAAATATCTATCCTTGCATGAATCTGACATTTGCAATTGTTTTGACATATTTGTTCTATTCACTATATAATGTGTGTACAATACAATACATAAAACATAATATCTACCAGATATATGATATCTGGTAGATATATATCAATATTAAATGTAATTGTTATTGGCTACAGTTCATAATCTCCATGACAGTGTTGACATCACAGAGTGAGTCATGTCATGCGTGTCATGACTCACTGAGGTAATTTAAAAATGCATCAGAAGATGCAGGACATACAGCGGATCACGCATCTCGCTCGGGGATCGTTGGTTTCAGCATTTTATGTTAATAATAAGCTCAGTTATCCATCGTTGACTCATCTGTCTTATGTTAGGTCACCGTCTCTCTCTCGAATAATCTGGATCGGGGAGTCTCAGTGCCAATTGGTGTGTGAGAGTGAAGTTATAGATGCTGAATTCCGCTGAAGATCACCAATAGACTTAAAGCTTCCATTTGTCCACAAATAATTGGCTTTGATGTGTGTTGCAACTAACTACCATACAATATGGTGGAAAGCCAGTGGAAAGTTTGTTTTTAATTTTTAAGTTTGAGTTTTCTTGGAAAAGATTCAGCAAATGACCTCATCCTAAAAGGACTGTGTCGTCTGGCGATAAAATGTGACAGATTTGACAGGAGTGTATTAGAGCAGGCTGTTAATCACCCACATCTCTCTCTCTCTCTCAAGGTGCTTGTAGAAAAGCCTCAACAGATGTATGAAAAGATTATCCCACACAGGAAGAAGAATGAAGCATTAAGATATATATATATATATATATATATATATATAAACATTTGTGGAATACTGTCTAGCCAAGGCTTTATCACGGCCTAATCATTAAATATAAAATAAACGTTATTTCAGCCCAGTAGATCATTTTCACTGAGGTGTCGTCGTGGCACACATACAGGTGTGAGTAACGGCACTAATGACGGCTGTGCTGCTTTATGAGGGAAGCACAGCTAGTAGACTTACACACTAAACTATACAGGGGAATGTGGCATTTCTGGATAAAAAGCACTACAACGTTTCACTTCTCAATCTCGATTTCAGTTCGTCGTTTTTATATTCAATGGTTTGTGATCTAAGTGGAGTAGAAAATGCAAATAAAAACGTAGATATTATATAACCTACAGGCCATGGCCTCTCTTAAATGGCAGCAACATTGACATACGGGGGTGGAAGTAGCTCAGGTGGTAAGACCGGTTGTCCGGTTGTTGACCTGGTTCGATCCCCGGGCTCTGCCTAGCTAAGTGTTGAGGTGTCCCTGAGCAAGATGCCTAACTCTAACTGCTCCTGACGAGTTGGTTGGCACTGCCGTCGGTGGGTGAATGTGAGGCAACTGTAAAGCCAAAGGTCCAACGGCATCTATGTTATACTGTTTATATATGTCCGTGCATACAAGTAGCAGACGTGTTATGAGCGACACCCGTGTTTGTTCTACGATGACACCTGCAGCATCAATTCTAGCAGCATCGGCCAATATGAAAACAGACAGCAACATTTTCAAGTCATTGACCGTCTCATGGGGAGTGCTTGTGGAACAAATATATAAGAGAAAGAAAACCTAGAAGTACCATGGGTTTTGCAAATCTTTCTTTATTTCCAGTATCAACAGATTACAAAATAGTGGTTAAACACAACCTTCAATCTTTTTTATGAGGTTTAAATACGGTAATAAAATAGAATAATTGCATCATATAACAAAATAAGCATTCAGTCATAAACCTGTGCGTTTTAATTAACATCTCTGTTTGCAAAAAGCGACTAGCAGGCGATCTAGCTAATATGAATGACTTACTTCCTACACTTTGGCCAAGGCTAGCATAAATCATAGCATCCATTCAAAACTAAAGCCAAGATCTTAAAATCTCTTCAAGACATTTAGCTCCCTGCGGATGTGTGCATACGGATGTGTGCGCTATGCAGCTGAGCGGACGTCGATGCTTCGCATGAAATGTGGTATCGATTCCTCTCAGGACTAAACCTGCTTGCTAATACAGTTTCATTATAATAAGCTGAGTTAGCGGTTATACATTAGACATTCTCTTGAATGTGGCCTATGATGCCAGATAAATACTTCTGACAATGGCAGATTACGGATGAATAAACAGTGCATTAGTATTTAAGTATAAGGTCTATAAGTATGCCTTCAATATGTTTTCAGACATGTGCACGCAGATTATTTTTCAGATTGCAGGTCATAAATGTACAACTTCTTGAACAGAGCTATTAATACAACATTCTGGAGTCAAAAAGGCTTTTAAAAATGACAATGATATATATATATAAAATGAAAAAAAAATGTGCCCCACATGCACTTTCATGACAACATTTATATATTTGGACTTTGGACCATTTAGTTAACAATTACATATGCTATTACTAGGGGTTGTTTTGTACCTCCGGGGACATAAACAAAGATACCCATTGTTGTTTAAGGGAGACATAACAGACCAACTCCAGTCAGTCCCCGTCTCCATGGCAACCAAGTCTGTGAAACACAGACTCCAAAGGGATACAAAGAAAACGCCTCCCTGTGTGTGTGTGTGTGTGTGTGTGTGTGTGTGTGTGTGTGTGTGTGTGTGTGTGTGTGTGTGTGTGTGTGTGTGTGTGTGTGTGTATAAAAACTGGACAAAAAGGTTGCAGGGTCATTAAGGGGTCTACGTTTTCAGACAAAAAAAGACATTCTCCCAGGAAGCGTTTCTATTTCCATTTGTCCAACCAAGGCAAGGGGAAAATAAGAGAGCCTCAACTTCACATGCCACGGTCCCAGAGAACGCCAGAGACGGAGCCTTCTGCAAACGGTCGTTCCCATAAGCAGGAGGCCAGGCACCAAAAAGACTTTAAAAAGGGTTTATCTGAACACTAAAATAGCACCCGACACATGTGGGCCCACGAGTCTCAAATCAGGCCAGACGCTCAAATCAAAACCATATACGGTCAAACTGCATAAAAAGGACTAAAAATAACTGGAAGTTAACATGGATGACTTGAACATACTCCAATCTTATCAGGCAGCAGCCGTTACGTGTGTGTGTGTGTGTGTGTGTGTGTGTGTGTGTGTGTGTGTGTGTGTGTGTGTGTGTGTGTGTGTGTGTGTGTGTGTGTGTGTGTGTGTATGAATACAACACGGAATTAGATAATCAAAATCTACCGCTGAAACCACGGCAGTTCTGGCAAGTTTGAGACGCACAACAGATGACCAGATGAGCGTGATTATTACTGCATATCCTCAATCAAGGGGACAGGGCGATTTAATAGCATTACTGTACAAACCCCCTCTCCTTCCTTCAGGTTTGTGTGCCACACGCCACAGTCCAATTAGGTGTGACAAACACTAGAAATACAAGGGACTTCCTCTGCTGTGTGCTTCCTCACAACTGGTGTGGACTTTGGTATTCTTGCTTGAGAGTGGCAGCACACAGCGCCTGCTCTTTGGTGCTCGCTAACTCGTGTGCTGTTGAGATTGCGCGGTGGTCACCGGCTGCCACCGTTCGTTCATCCAGTCTCCCGGGTTGTGTGTGTGATTGTCTGATCAGCGGATTGCTTTTCCCTGACAGCAGCTTGACACCACGTCGGGACCCCACGCCGTGGTCAAAAACCAGTTCTCCATTCTGGAGTTAATCCTCCAGGAGCAGATCTTTGACCCTCAACAGCAGGTTGGGAAAGGGGGGCGGTGTGGTGGGGGAATGGCTTAACGTGTACCATCGAAGCAAGGTCACAAAGCTATTGTCCTGGTCTTGCCACTTCCTCTTTGTCCATACCGGCCATTCAGACCGGCAGTGTGCTACAACGTCATAGTGAAGGGTTGTGATCGGTGACTGTTGGGTTCGGGAGGACAACCGCGTGGAACACAGCCAGACCAGGCCGTGGACGACAACAACAACAATCACTCGAGTTTTGGGGCTATTTTAATATACACTTAAAAAACAAAAGAGTCAGTCCTTAATAATAGAGAATCGCTTAATATTTCTAGTCGCATGATTTTGGTCGAAGGCGAAGAGGCAGAGAGACTTTGGTTGGGACAGGAGAACAAAACAAATAAAACATCCTAAGATATCCTACAGCACCAGGAGAAGGTTTGTGCGGTGGCGGTGATAGTTGGTCCTGCCATCCCACAGATCCACCTCTCCCCCCGGTAGAAGACAGCTTAGCAGAGCATCTAACAAAAGAAAGGAGGGGGTTGCATCCAGGTACCGGGGGTGTGGGGGGTGTGCTGTACCTCCACGCCGTCCCCTACGTGGGGGGCGGCCCGTCGTAGCGCAGCATGAGGTTGAAGGAGCGGGCGAAGTTGTTGGCGAGGGAGCAGCTGGCGCCGGCGCCCTCGAAGAAGGGCAGCAGGCCGGCCAGCAGCAGCAGGGCCAGCAGCAGCAGCCAGAGGGGCAGAGCCACGCGGCACACCCGCTGGAGCAGCCCGGGCTTCTTCTGCTGCTGAGAGCACACACACAGACAGAGACACACACAGACAGAGACACACAGAGACACAGACAGACAGACAGGCAGACACACAGACAGACAGAGACACACACAGACACAGACAGCAACACAGACACAACACAGACACAGACAGACACACACAGACAGAGACACACACACACACAGACAGAGACACACACAGACGACAGACAGACAGACAGACAGAACAGACAGACAGACAGACAGACAGACAGACAGACAGACAGACAGAGACACACACAGACAGAGACACAGACAAGTGACAGACAGACAGACAGAGACACAGACACAGACACAGACACACATACACACACACACACACAGACACACACACACACACACACACAGGAAGTAAGAGGTCAGTGAGCAGCCTGCATGTCTCTACCTGGTCACCAAGTTGAACATGATTTTATCTGCACTGCGAGAGACAATCAACTTGGCAACCATCCCCTTTTTGTTGAAAACCATTTTGAACAATCTAACTATAATGGACGTAGTCTACGAAATGTGATTATCTCAACAAACTACAAAAACACACTTGAATAGTGGAGCTGGTGCATGTTTGTGTTTGCCTTAAATGCCTTTAGTTGTTTATTCCGTATTGCTCATTGCCGTAGAAGAGAAACAACGGCAGAGACATGTGATCGTAGCTCACGCATTGTATACAATTTGATCATGCCGGGGGTGTTTATCCGTGTTTATGTGTGCAGACAAACATTGTTTCGCCAGTGAACCAATAAACAAAGCAAACAAAACAAAAGAGCCAGGAAGCGCCAACGGTGGACTAACTAATCCACCCAGCGTGAAGCGATGCCACCGCTAGTCTGGCCTGTGTGCTGCCGTCATGCCGGGGGGCGTGGTCTACGTCGGAACCTTTCCACACCTCCGCTCCGGTCTGCTGCAGGAGGTTCAACCGAGCGTGCTCCGTTAAAACATTACAGTTCCAATTATTTTGAGGGCCGAGCTGCAAATATGAAGCGAAATTCATGCTCTTTGTGCATCGGGTTTAAGCCATACATAGATGTCGCGGGTACTTTCTATTCCGGGTGTCTGGTTAGTCAGACCTGCACACACACAGGACGAGCATTCAAGCCTGAAGGTGTAAATTGAAGCTCTCGTACCAGCACCAGCTGCAGTACCACACTGGTACCCTGGCATGATGGTGATGTGGACGGTGAGGTGTGCAGGACAGGAAGTGGTGGTGAGACAGTCCACTGGGAACCCGATGAGAGGCTCGTGACGTGCACTGTGTCCCAGTGGAGCCGCTCGGTCAGCAGTATGGACGCCTCGGCGTTGTTCAGGTTCGTCTTTGAAATGCACCTAAGCAGCGGTCACCGGGTTGTCCGGGTCTATGGATGTCCTCCATTCATCAAATTAAACTTATCATATAGAACTTGTTGACGCATAATGTTTAGAATGGAAGGTTTGTGTTGTTCACGAGTGAGGGCAAAATGGAGCGGGAGATGGACAGACGGATTGGTGCAGCGTCTGCAGTGATGCGGGCGCTGTACCGGTCCGTTGTGGTGAAGAGGGAGCTGAGCCGGAAGGCGAAGCTTTCGATTTACTGGTCCATCTACGTTCCAACCCTCACCTATGGTCACGAGCTTTGGGTAGTGACCGAAAGAATGAGATCGCGGATACAAGCGGCCGAAATGAGTTTCCTCTGCAGGGTGGCTGGGCTCAGCCTTAGAGATAGGGTGAGGAGCTCAGACATCCGGAGGGAGCTCGGAGTAGAGCCGCTGCTCCTCCGCGTCGAAAGGAGTCAGCTGAGGTGGTTCGGGCATCTGATTAGGATGCCCCCCGGGCGCCTCCCTTTGGAGGTTTTCCGGGCACGTCCAACTGGGAGGAGACCCCGGGGCAGACCCAGAACCCGCTGGAGGGATTATATATCTCGTCTGGCCTGGGAACGCCTCGGGACCCCCCAGGAGGAACTAGAGAGTGTGGCTGGGGAGAAGGAAGCCTGGGGGGCCCTGCTTAGCCGGCTGCCACCGCGACCCGGCCCCGGATAAGTGGACGAGAATGGATGGATGGATGGGTTTGTGCGGCCAACGAAATATGCAAGAGGAGAAATTTAAAATATTGAGGAGATTGAATTAAGTTTCCGCCCCCATTCTGAGTTTGTTCCTTCTACACAGACGGCGAGGTGGGATAAGGCCACAACATTCCTGCATTGAAAGGGCTGGTAAAAGGAGCTATTGCATCTACATAATGTTAAACTCGCATTCATAACCATGAGTTATAATTAGGCAGTCTGTATGTATGGACCTTAACAGCACCTTTCAAACCTTTGAAATCATGATTCAACTTTTTTTTTTAAATCTAAAATGACTCTATACATCATATCAGGTGCCCTCGAGTAGTGACCAAGGGGGGAAACTTACAGGGAAACAGGTTGTTGTCACGGCAACCCAACACTACAGTCACTGTACTTGATGTTGGAAAGCAAATGAGCACGGAAAGAAGAGGGTGCTCCGTGTGTGTGTGTGTGTGTGTGTGTGTGTGTGTGCGTGCGTGCGTGCGCGCCAGCCAGCCAGCCTGCAAATTCCAGGTTAATGATCTGGGGTTTGAGTGAAACTAGCGTAAGGAAGTGAAACCATGACTTCATGAATGCAAATATTAGCAGGACAAAGACCTGCTTGTGTTAGAGAGACGAGTATATAGAGAGACGAGTATGACTCGGCTCTCTATTCTATGTCCATTGTAATATATATTTTAGTATACAATTTATCGGTCTTATTCTGAGACCGATAGGCAATTCATGTACAATATTTTGAGATTTTCTTTGCCCTGTCTCAACATATTTCTCCAAAACCGCTGCTTGTGACTCCCAGGATGTCTCGGAGGCTGTTTTTGGTTCCATGTGTAACATTCAGGTGGGAGGAGCCACGTCACGCTTTCTACACATTCCTGCGAGTAATAACACACTATGTTACAGCTGAGCTATGGTGTGAGTGACATGAAGTGCCACAGAGCTGATGCAAGAGAACACAGCTGATTCCACAACAAAAGACAAAACATTCCCATAGGCCCAGCTAGGGCTGAACAATTGATCGAAATATTATCTAAATCGCAATATGGCAAGATCCAAATAGCAGGAGCAGCAGTTTTTAGAACAAGGTAAAATGTGTAAATGTAAATGTAATGCACCATTATGAATGAAGTGCTGTAGTGCTGCAGAGATGCCCTGGCCTACACTTTTCTCCAGATGTAAGAAATCACATTTGTTTGGTACAGACCCCAACAAATGTCACACCATGATTTTAAAGGGCTCCTATTTTAGGGTGTGAGTGTGATTAGCCATTGCAAGCTGTTTCAGAATGGTAATTTTATCTAACGTGTTTTACAGTGGCCTCACATTCACACACAACATACAACAACCAACACGTCAGGAGAAGTTAGGCGTCTTGCTCAGGGACACCTGAGAATCTCCCTTTAATGACATCACAAGTGGGAGTGTCCACTCAGATCTATGATCAGACTAGCAGTTCTATCCAGCATACATCTGGGTTGACACACCCACTTGTGATGTCACAAGTGGAAAAGCGATTTGGAAATGGCGTGCAATAGCTAATAACACTCACACCCTGTGGTAAAATAGGAGCCCTTTAATAGGTTTTTTTTGTGAAAATTAAAATAATGATGCAAAAATCTGTGATGCAATACGTTTTTTTTGTACCATATTGTTGAGCCGTAGGCCGAAGCACTAAAAGTACTCTGTACTGCTGTATGGAACAAAACAACAAATAAATACATAGTGATGGGAACTGCCCAAGTCCCCATCATCCCCATCCAACAACGTGGACTTTATGTGCAGCACAGGAGAACGTCTCAAGTTGTCCAACTTCCACCTCCCCTCAGCGGGGTCCCTGTGTAGTGTCCCGAGTCACAGAACGCTTGGTTGCCTGTGTCTTGGGTGGTCAACGGTGGTGGTGTTTGTGTGGAGGGCAGGGGGGACAAGAGGGGGCGCTTGGGGAGTCAAGTGCTGAAAGCCCACAAACCACTAACCCAGTGGTTCTCAAATGGGGGTGCGTGTGCCCCTAGGGGCACTTTGAAGGATTGCAGGGGGCACATGGATCATGACTTTTTTTTATGTCTTAATATTGGTTATGAACAATTGTAAAAGAATTCCACCTTGAGAAAATGTAGGAATACCCCCTTAATATAATTTATAAACAAGTTTGCTAAACCAATAAGAGAATATCACTTTAACTTTAAAAGGGTACTTGGCTGAAAAAATATCTTGGTACACATTAGTCAAAATATTTTGAGAACCACTGCACTAGGATATTCTACAATGATGCAGTATACTTGATGCAATAACAATCTGTATCGTAACTGTTAGACAAGACACAATTCAGTCCATGTAATAGCTGATTGTGTGTGTGTGTGTGTGTGTGTGTGTCTGTCTGTGTGTACCTTTAACATCCTCTTGGCTTTGACAGGAGTCTCCTTAGTGGCACGTACACCCTGCACAGTAGGTAAGACAGGTAAATACTTTGCTATGTTGCACACAGACACACACACACAGACACACACACACACACACACACACACACACACACACACACACACACACACACACACACACACACACACACACACACACACACACACAGTAGGCTGACATTTCTCTAATAACTGAATAGAAGGTTCATTCTATTTTTTTGATGCATTATTTTTTCTTATGGCCAGGAATCCTTTGAAACCTCAAAGAAACTGCTGGTAACCTTTGACACTGATGTACTAGCACCCTCTTCTGGTGAGAAGTACAGAGTGCAAGATGCACAAGGCCCTGTCACAATACAATGATGTGCAATTGAGGTTGAGGTTTCACGGATCCATGAGTTTCATGGGCCAATCTGAATAACAAAATAAGCACAATTATGTATTCTGAACTACACATCTCTTCCAGATACATCCCTTGCATATCTCTTGCAGTTTTGCTTTCACAAACGCGGGCTTTTCCACAGGGCTTTTCTGTGGCACACCAGCCCCTCGTCCTCACCTTGACGCCCAGCCGGGCGCGGAGATCCCCCACCTCCTTCAGCTTGGACTTGTAAAGCATCCAGCGGTAGCGCAGCTCCTCCAGGCCGGTGTCCTCCATCAGCTCCGGTCCGTCCAGGCAGCCGGACCCGGCCCCGGCCCCGGCCGCTTGGCTGTTGTGGATGAGAAGCTGGAAGAGTTCCTGGCCCCAACCCACGTCGGCCCTCAGAGCCTGGGGGTGAGACGGAGTATCGATGTGTCAAATCAGTTCCACTCCCCTCCTGCTAGCCATGCCCTGGCACAAAGACGTGAACCTGACGCACCACATGGTTTGTTACATAGAACCATCTGGGCGGTCAACCTTTTTTAAACTCTTTGGAAAAGGATGTACTGTCAAAAAAATGACGGGACAGGTGATTGGACAGCCCATCACCACACACATAGCTGCCAGTAGTTCCTCACAGAACACTGGTTGGTCCAAACCGCTGTGGTTCAGACACAAGCGGATAACTAGAAGCAGTAGAACCACAGTGAGTGTTACGAGAGACACCTGGGCTTGTCCTACGCCACCTCTATCGAAGGGTCCATTTGTCAAATCATTACTGAGTGGGACTGGACTAAACACATTTTTGTTGTACAAATTTGCCATCGGGAGGTCGATATTTGTCTGTTTCTATACCAAACACATTATTTATAAATCAGGATTATTGGCTACTTAAGGAACACCGTTTTGATTAACAGACAATTGTTTTGCAATCGTTCAATCCCTAACAATTATTCTCAATATTAAGTGTTATTATGATTGTCATTGAGGAGGTAAAAATAGTGTGGTAAAGCCACATTGCAACAAACCCAACACCAACAGATGCTTCATGTTCCTTAACATAAAAAGTCATTAGAAAATGATTTAATAAGTAATCCACAATCCACATTTTCAGCTGTACAAAATGTATTAGCCATTTCCATTAAAAAAATAAGCCTGGCAATGTATGATTATCGCAATGATATTTTCAACAATATTTCATGAACAATATTTCAAATTTCTATAATGGTACACTTGTACTAATCTGTAAAGTTTCTTTCTTTGCCACCGAGCCTGTTGAGACAATTTTTTTTTACTAGATTGTACTATACTATATTCCATAGTACCACTATATTCGAATACATTTCACAATATCATTTCAGAATGTTAAATATTTAAAAAGTAAATGTTGACTTTGAAGGCCCCACCTGCAGCTTGCCCGTTCTGATCTTGAGTTCTTTTGGTCCAAGTGTTGCTCCCTTGGTGCTCAGAATCCCAGAGAGCAGCTCATTTTGTCCGCCTAGCCAGGCTTCAAACTCTCTCCTCCTGGACTCATATTCTGCTGGACTCACGGCCTGTCTGCCACTTCCCTGGAGAAGCACCACAACACAAATCTTAAATGTTAAAGGGCAATTACCACCTAGAGGTCAAACACATCTAAAGAAGCCCTATTATACCACCAGATGTGATCAGCCATTTCAAAATTGTCATTGTGACAGTGACATCACAAGTGTGAGTGCCCACCTAGATGTATGATGTCTAGATCAGTCTACCAGCCTGCCCAGTGGACTTTACCAACTGGTAAACTGATCACGTTGGCAAAAATGGACATTCCCACTTGTGATGTCACTATGTCACAATGACAATGAATGAAAAGTCTCGGAAAGGCCAATCCCACTCCTGGTGGTAAGAAATGGGCCCTTTAATTATTTTATGGATGGCTGTTGAAACAAAACAAGATGAGCAAAACGGGTGAGCAAAAAACAAAAACAAAAAAGGAAAAACCTTTTAAAACCAATCGTTTTAGAGGGAGGCATAATTTCAAATGTGGACGCGGAGACAATTTTGAGTTTTTATACAACCTTGAACAGCCATTTTCTGAAATCTACAGAGATATAATAAAAGTAAAAAAAAAGTTGTGAGATGTTCCATGTCATCTATGAGACAAATGGAAAAAGAAAAAAGAATGTTGCCACTCATTCACACATTCACACACACATTCAGAGGGCGGTGTCAACCATGCAAGGCAACAGCCAGCTCATCAGGAGCAGTTAGGGTTATGCGTCTTAGGCTCAGGGACACCCTGACACTTAGCTAGGGGGAGCCGGGGACAGAACCAGCAACCTGCGGGTGTGTGTGTGTGTGTGTGTGTGTGTGTTGTCTGCCAACCCGAAGGATGGGAAGTATAAAGTCTATGATTCAAAAGCAAAAAGCAACATAACATTCAAAAGTTTTGTTAGTACGAAACTGGTTTAGGTTTGATACATGGACCGAAGATACATTACGGGATATAGCGGTATGGGTGATCAAACCATCAGAACCATCGCTCCTGGCTTCACAGAATCATTCCTTCCCATCCTCTTGAATCAATGCACAACACATTGTGGACAAAACATTGATTTGCCATTGAAGTACTTTATCATGACCCAAGTGATGCTGCTATTGTTTACGATCATGGCAGGCACGCGCACAAACAATGCTCTTGGTAAAACAAAGCACCGGTAACTTCGGAAAATGATGACCCATTCGTAACTGATGTTTCACAATGACTTTTACAATGGTTTCATCCACCTGACCGCTAACGTCTTTTAAGCATTTTCTTGAGATATCGGCCTAACCAGAAACTCTTCAGATGGTACAGTATGTACTGTATTTCCAACATGAACTTCTACTTAACCTTCTACTATAACCAAAGTGCTATTACATTTGTACAAATCCTCATTTGACTCACGATATTCACTGATCTGTTCTGTAATCCCTGTAAATTATCGATATGTGATATTCAGTGGTGATCTGAATTGCGTCCTCGACCCAGCTTTAGACCTGTCAAATCTGAATGCCTGAGATACTGCTGCATGGATCCCTGGTGTTTCCCCTACCCTGACAGCAAGGAGTGTTTTGTTCTCAAGTCCATAATTCTTATTCAAGAATAAGACTACTTCTTTATAGATAAAGCACTCCTCCCTTCATTCAAAAAGGCCAAATATTTGACCATCGTAGAAACCAACCATGCTCCTTCATTGCTTGATAAAATATGTGCCCCTCACTAAACAGTACGCCCTAGTTGGAGACTAAATACAACTCTATATCCACTGACATCCACTCAACTTCACCATCCCCTGTACAGTTCACAGTACAATCTGCTATCGACCGTGAGAACTGAATGTAGTGTATGTCGCTCTAGTGGGTACGTGTATGAACATGGGGAAAAAGAAGGTCGCCTTTTTGCCCATCAATTAAAATGTAAATCCATTTTGCAACTTATTCCACATATGTGACGACAGTGGATCTTGTTGAAATGAATGATATTTTTAAATCTTATTATTCTCAAATATATATACACTTCTTGATGAAATCTTCAACAATGATTGTTTGGAAACTTAAATGAGTTATGATACCATAAGGCATCATCAGAAAAATTAATTGGATGAACCGGTGCTGTTTGGGGAGGTAATCAATATCATGAAGAAGATTGGCAAAAGAGGCTCTCTTGAGATGTTTGAGTATTCTCTGAAACTCTTCAACTCTTCAGTTGCCTCAAACTCTTACTGAAGCATCCATCATGCCTTTACATAAGCCCGGTAAAGACCCACTGGAATGAAACACATAAGTTACAATTTTAGCCAAGCTAATTGCCTCCTTGGAGGTATATCTAGACAGACATCATTTCAACAGATCAGACAGATAATTCCAGGTCTTTCACCAACATCCGCAGGGCCACTTAGCACCATTCACTCCTCCGCCTCCATGGCAGATCCCTTGAAGTGATTGTCTCCTTGGATGCGGATAAGGCGTTGGAGTGGGAATATCTGTTGCAGTGTTGAATAAATGTGATTTCGGCTCAAAATATTGGTTTGTGGGTTCGCTGCTATATATTTCACCCTAAGGAGTGGTTGTGAACAAATGTTCTCAGTTTTCCCACTTTCCTGCTACAAGATAAGGCTGTCATTTTAGTCCCTTTCTAGTCACATTTTCTATAGAACGCCTCTCAATAACTCATTAGATCCTCACCTTTCCACTCTTTCAGGGTATTCAAAGAGGGGGCATAGAGCATAGGGTTTCCCTGTATGCTGACCTTGTTTTATTCGTATTGGATCCTATAATCAACTATCCAGCATATAGTAGAGACCCTGTGCAGCTTTGGTATGCTCTCAGGGTGTAAATAAACCTTATCAAAGAGTGAATGTTTCCCCTGACAATAACCTTGTACCTCAAACCTTTTCCCGCCTGACAAATAAATATTTTGTGCAGCTGGCAGCATCAAACTTGAAGATGGAGTGCCCTGCATTTGTCCCAGGCAGGAGAATCAACTGCATAAAAATGATGGTTACCTACTTTCCTATCAAAGTAATTTTTTATATTCGGTAGACAATCTGATCTCACTCTATGGGGAGGATAACATCGCAGAATATGCAAGGAACTTCTTCAGCAACCTGGCGGAGGGAGGATTAGGCTTCGAAACTTTACAAACATCCATAATATTGTCCACTGGTTCCACTCTCCCAATGTAGACTGGTGTCAGTCAGAAACATCCTGCCTATCAACATCACTCCCAGCATTAGTCAAAGCTTATCTACCCCTTTCTTCCTCACAATATACCACTTGTCCTATCTTCTACATTTAAAATATGTATTAATTTAGATAAAAACAGATTTCAATTCTAGGCCCAATATGTCACAACCATTCCTTCCCCCCTGCTAAACTTGACTCCATCTTTTCACACTGTGAAAAGTTACTGATGGAACCCCTCGCAAATTTTAGTGCCCTTTCTAATGCTACCCCCATCATACTTTTTTTGCCATTTCCAAACATGCCGCCAAAGACTGGGTTGGATCCCATTTCCCCACACCCAAATGGATCTAATTTCCTCTCAGTTTGATATAATTATTGATTCCCTTAGAAATAAGACACAAATTCAGGCAGAAGGACTAGGATTCGGGATACCAAAGTTGAATTAATTCCTGCAAGGCCAGGCTATCTAAAATATACTCAAGTGTTGATGAAGAATGTCACACTGCAAAGGCAGATTAGTTCACATGTTCTGGTCGTAACTAGCACGGTTTTGGACGACTGTGTTCAGACCCCTTTCAGAGGCCTTTCATATTGATTTACAACCTTTAGTCAAGATAGCCATCTTTGGCGTACCTTTTGCATGTAAAATCTCGGTGGCACAGTGCACTGCTGCCTCACAGCAAGAAGGTCCTGGGATTGATTCCCGCCTGGGACCCTATTGACTGTGGGGTGCCCAGGTGGGTGATCTCCCGGCCTTTCTGTGTGGAGTTTGCATGTTACGGAGTAAAAGAACCCCAATTAAAAAAAACATGTGAAGATCGCCTCTCCAGTCCACATCCCTGACCAAGATGTGGACGTAAAACCTGGAGATGTTGGTCCCCGGGCGCCGTCGAGATGGCTGCCCACTGCTCCTGGCTGCCCCTGCAGGGGCAGCAGGATGGGTTAAATGCAGAGGACACATTTCCGCAGGCCACCCTCCCTGCATCACACACACACACACACACACACACACACACACACACACACACACACACACACACACACACACACACACACTTTAGCGGCCACCACTTCCTGCTGTGTGTTGTGTGACCAATATGTGTGGACTAATAAAGATCTTCTTCAAACAAGATGCAATTGCTTTTACCGCTCTTATTCGCAGGAGAAGGATTCTGTTGGTGTGGAAATCTGCTAAACCACAAATAATATCTTTGGCTTCGTGACTTGATGCTTTTCCTCAGGTTGAAAAACTTGACTTTAACCAAAAAATGTCATGAAAAAATATGGATCTATGGAAATTTGGATCTATGATGTCTTTGATGGTTGAAAACCCCTTCACCTAAATTGACTGTTGCACACCACTTTCTGCAAAAGAGAGATGTATGTTACTTTAACTTTAACTTAAATTGCAGCTTGGGTTATAGGGTTGGAAACCTGATGTGGGAGGAGTAAAGGAAAAAAAAGGGTGAGTCGAAACATCTGTACCATAATTGTATTTGTCCACTGCTATTTAGATCTCAAATAAAAAAAAAGAAGAGAGATCTATAGTGGGCTATTCGTTAAACTTCCTTCATAATACTGAATACCATTCAGGAATGAAAAACCAAATGAACCACTCAAACAAACATACTACTTTTGGCTATAAAGGGTTATATGGTTAAATGAGCTAATTTCAATAAATACAATGGAGCATTAAATAATACAATGCGCCATGGTAGATCATTTTTGTACCTTTGGATGGCAGCAAACTCACAAGAAATAATGTGCTTACTCTTTGAAAGATGAAACTTTCTCAATGACAACAAAGTAAATAATTCAACGTGTAATTTCTGCAAGTCATTTAAGATACACAACCAATAAAAGTGAAGTATAAAATGGCCTAAATCAGGCTATAAATATGAAGAATTACCACTACATATATCTAAAAGTGGAGATAGCAGTGTTTAATGATTGTCATTAAATACCTAAAGAGAGAATGACTGATTTCATTCCAAAACTTCACACCATCCTATTGCACTACTTCACACTACGACTAATCCAATTCGCTTTGTGGTTAATCTTAGCAACTGGCCTGTAGCTATTGACGGGGAAAAAAAATCAAACCCCCCCCCCTACTATGATGCAACATGTACATGGATCTTGCTGAGATGAAGAATCAGAACATGAGAGAGAAAGGGGGGGTTATCATACCGTCACGCTCTGATTCGACTCCCAGAGAAATGATGCGGTGGTGGAGCCTGTGCTGGCGCCGACGCCGACACAGGCCATGCTTCGGGGGCCGCTGCTGTTGCTCTGCAGGGGGGATGACGACTGCGGCGTAGTGGCGCCCCTCTGGAACAGCGTGAAGGCTCCTCCCCCTTGGCCCAGACCCTCCGCTGCCGGTCCTCCTCCACTCCTCATCCTCGCGTTGCTCTCCAGGGCCACGGACCCGTCCACTCCATGGAGGCTAGCGGCGCCGCTACCCTGGCCTCTTCCGTACGGCGAGCGGTCGTCACTTATCCAGTCGCCGGTGGCAGAGGAGGAGCCTACAGTGCCGCTCAACACGGACGTCCCCGTGACCAGAGCCTTCCCTGGGCTCCCGTTGCTGCCGTCTCTAGATCCGCCCTTCACGCGGTCCTCAGTCCAGTTGAGCGAGCGGCGACTTCCGAGGCTGTGGCCAACGTCTTCCGTACCGAATACAGGCGTACTTTGCCTGTACGATTCAAGTTCCCCCTCCGCGTCGTCGACCTCCGTATCCACACGCAGCCCGACATCCACCTCATCCCCCCATTTGAGATCGGTTTGGATCTGGGATGCCCAGGGGCTGTGGCTCTGTCTGGGGGCGTCTTCATCTGAGCCTTCCTCTCGACTGGAGGCTCCGGACACAGCCAGCGTGTATTCGGTGGAAGGTGCGCTCTTCTGCTGCCCCGCTTGTCCGTCAACCCTCCACAGGTCAGAGTTGAGCTCTTCTGTGGAGCTGTTCAGCAACCTGTGACACGCACGCATGCACGCACGCACGCACACGCACACGCACACACACACACACACAAAAACACAAACACTAAAGCAGTCAGAAGAACAAAGGCAGTGAGAGGGATACATTTCTTCTTGCACTTTCTCTCTTACAATCTACTTTTGATTCTACCAAGAGGCTACTTTAAGAGTCTTGCTCATTGGGGGGCTCATTAGATAGGGTGACCTTGTTTAGAGCGCCCCATCTATCTGCTCTACCCCTGCAATATCTGCAATATCTAACTGGACAGCAGCATATCAAGTGTTTTCAACTGCATTTCTTATACTAAAATCATCATATCTCAGGCACAAAAGAAATACATTTCTTTGAAGGCCATTTCTAATTGGCTGCAATTCATGCCAATTCACAGCCTGTGGCGATCAATTGCCCCCAATTACAAGATTAGAAGAAGACGGTGTTTAGCTTCGTCTCCTTGTAGTCGGGTTCACTCTCCTCATCCGGTACCTGTAGAGGTTGAGACTCAGGTCGTGCAGGGCCGTCCAGGACTCTCGCAGGCGTTCCACGTCTCGCAGGATGTGCACCCTGCCCTCCTCAGAAGTGTGCTCCAGCACGGCCAGGCCCCGCCCCTCCACCTGGTGCAGCTGCAGCTCTTTCTCCGGGAACTCCCCCAACGTCCTCTGATGAAACACAGGCCGCGTCAGCTACTGGCAGACCAAGCGGTCAACGTGTGATGAGCCCAGAGCGGTAGCGGCAATGCTAGGTCGGGCTTCAATGCTCAACTCCACAGTAATACATTTGGAACGCAGAAAGCTCATCACGTGTTTATCACTGAACACGCAAACGTTGGTTCATTTATTCGCTTTTTTTTTCATATCAATTCACAGTACATTTTATCGAATGTCATGTAATGGGAAACACCATCACAATTTGCCAGAGTCTAAGTGATGTCTTAAACGTGCTCGCTTTGTCTGACAAGCAGCCAAGAACACTATTATGTTTTTAATGAGCTGTAATAGAAAAGCAAAAAAACAGTATATCTGAAGCTATAAGAAGTTGTTGACTTTTTGAAATGGGTCCTGGGCAAATGAGTGAAACAATTAACAGGCCGTCAAAATTGTAATATGATACACTTGCACTTGAATTCACTGTGTATATTCTGCCCGCCTTTGTGCCAACACACATTCTTTTGGAAACATTCTGACTCCCAAGAACCCCTCCTGGGATCCTCCTAATTAAGAGTGAAAAGCCTATGAGTAACGGATGGCATTAAAGGGGAAGAGAAACTCACTGTACTGCAAATAAGTCCGGCTAGCCATGATCACAGTTAGGGATGCACCGATACCGATACCAGTATTCGGTATCGGTCCGATACTGTGCTCATGTACTCGTACTCGTTGTTAAAATAGACCCGTTCATTGACAGTGCGCCTTATAATCCGGTGCGCCTTATAGTCCGGAAAATACGGTACTTGTACTTGTACTCGGTCTGAAAAAAAGGGTTATGGTCTTAGGCTCAGGGACACCCTGACACTTAGCTAGGGGGAGCCGGGGACAGAACCAGCAACCTGCGGGTGTGTGTGTGTGTGTGTGTGTGTGTGTGTTGTCTGCCAACCCGAAGGATGGGAAGTATAAAGTCTATGATTCAAAAGCAAAAAGCAACATAACATTCAAAAGTTTTGTTAGTACGAAACTGGTTTAGGTTTGATACATGGACCGAAGATACATTACGGGATATAGCGGTATGGGTGATCAAACCATCAGAACCATCGCTCCTGGCTTCACAGAATCATTCCTTCCCATCCTCTTGAATCAATGCACATCACATGCAATATTTGTGGACAACACATTGTGGACAAAACATTGATTTGCCATTGAAGTACTTTATCATGACCCAAGTGATGCTGCTATTGTTTACGATCATGGCAGGCACGCGCACAAACAATGCTCTTGGTAAAACAAAGCACCGGTAACTTCGGAAAATGATGACCTATTCGTAACTGATGTTTCACAATGACTTTTACAATGGTTTCATCCACCTGACCGCTAACGTCTTTTAAGCATTTTCTTGAGATATCGGCCTAACCAGAAACTCCTCAGATGGTACAGTATGTACTGTATTTCCAACATGAACTTCTACTTAACCTTCTACTATAACCAAAGTGCTATTACATTTGTACAAATCCTCATTTGACTCACGATATTCACTGATCTGTTCTGTAATCCCTGTAAATTATCGATATGTGATATTCAGTGGTGATCTGAATGGCGTCCTCGACCCAGCTTTAGACCTGTCAAATCTGACATTATTTCAACCTTCATGCCTGAGATACTGCTGCATGGATCCCTGGTGTTTCCCCTACCCTGACAGCAAGGAGTGTTTTGTTCTCAAGTCCATAATTCTTATTCAAGAATAGACTACTTCTTTATAGATAAAGCACTCCTCCCTTCATTCAAAAAGGCCAAATATTTGACCATCGTAGAAACCAACCATGCTCCTTCATTGCTTGATAAAATATGTGCCCCTCACTAAACAGTACGCCCTAGTTGGAGACTAAATACAACTCTATATCCACTGACATCCACTCAACTTCACCATCCCCTGTACAGTTCACAGTACAATCTGCTATCGACCGTGAGAACTGAATGTAGTGTATGTCGCTCTAGTGGGTACGTGTATGAACATGGGGAAAAAGAAGGTCGCCTTTTTGCCCATCAATTAAAATGTAAATCCATTTTGCAACTTATTCCACATATGTGACGACAGTGGATCTTGTTGAAATGAATGATATTTTTAAATCTTATTATTCTCAAATATATATACACTTCTGATGAAATCTTCAACAATGATTGTTTGGAAACTTAAATGAGTTATGATACCATAAGGCATCATCAGAAAAATTAATTGGATGAACCGGTGCTGTTTGGGGAGGTAATCAATATCATGAAGAAGATTGGCAAAAGAGGCTCTCTTGAAATGTTTGAGTATTCTCTGAAACTCTTCAACTCTTCAGTTGCCTCAAACTCTTACTGAAGCATCCATCATGCCTTTAAATAAGCCCGGTAAAGACCCACTGGAATGAAACACATAAGTTACAATTTTAGCCAAGCTAATTGCCTCCTTGGAGGTATATCTAGACAGACATCATTTCAACAGATCAGACAGATAATTCCAGGTCTTTCACCAACATCCGCAGGGCACTTAGCGCCATTCACTCCTCCGCCTCCATGGAGATCCCTGAAGTGATTGTCTCCTTGGATGCGGATAAGGCGTTGGAGTGGGAATATTTGTTTGCAGTGTTGAATAAATGTGATTTCGGTCAAAATATTGTTTGTGGGTTCGCTTGCTATATATTTCACCCCCAAGGAGTGGTTGTGAACAAATGTTCTCAGTTTTTCCCACTTTTCCTGCTACAAGATAAGGCTGTCCTTTTAGTCCCTTTCTAGTCACATTTTCTATAGAACGCCTCTCAATAACTCATTAGATCCTCACCTTTCCACTCTTTCAGGGTATTCAAAGAGGGGGCATAGAGCATAGGGTTTCCCTGTATGCTGACCTTGTTTTATTCGTATTGTATCCTATATCAACTATCCAGCATATAGTAGAGACCCTGTGCAGCTTTGGTACCCTCTCAGGGTTTAAATTAAACCTATCAAAGAGTGAATGTTTCCCTGACAATAACCTTGTACCTCAAACCTTTTCCCGCCTGACAAATAAATATTTTGTGCAGCTGGCAGCATCAAACTTGAAGATGGAGTGCCCTGCATTTGTCCCAGGCAGGTAGAATCAACTGCATAAAAATGATATTTTACCATATTTTTTCAATGGTTACCTACTTTCCTATCAAAGTAATTTTTTATATTCGGTAGACAATCTGATCTCACTCTATGGGGAGGATAACATCGCAGAATATGCAAGGAACTTCTTCAGCAACCTGGCGGAGGGAGGATTAGGCTTCGAAACTTTACAAACATCCATAATATTGTCCACTGGTTCCACTCTCCCAATGTAGACTGGTGTCAGTCAGAAACATCCTGCCTATCAACATCACTCCCAGCATTAGTCAAAGCTTATCTACCCCTTTCTTCCTCACAGTACACCACTTGTCCTATCTTCTACATTTAAAATATGTATTAATTTAGATAAAAACAGATTTCAATTCTAGGCCCAATATGTCACAACCATTCCTTCCCCCCTGCTAAACTTGACTCCATCTTTTCACACTGTGAAAAGTTACTGATGGAACCCCTCGCAAATTTTAGTGCCCTTTCTAATGCTACCCCCATCATACTTTTTTTGCCATTTCCAAACATGCCGCCAAAGACTGGGTTGGATCCCATTTCCCCACACCCAAATGGATCTAATTTCCTCTCAGTTTGATATAATTATTGATTCCCTTAGAAATAAGACACAAATTCAGGCAGAAGGACTAGGATTCGGGATACCAAAGTTGAATTAATTCCTGCAAGGCCAGGCTATCTAAAATATACTCAAGTGTTGATGAAGAATGTCACACTGCAAAGGCAGATTAGTTCACATGTTCTGGTCGTAACTAGCACGGTTTTGGACGACTGTGTTCAGACCCCTTTCAGAGGCATTTCATATTGATTTACAACCTTTAGTCAAGATAGCCATCTTTGGCGTACCTTTTGCATGTAAAATCTCGGTGGCACAGTGCACTGCTGCCTCACAGCAAGAAGGTCCTGGGATTGATTCCCGCCTGGGACCCTATTGACTGTGGGGTGCCCAGGTGGGTGATCTCCCGGCCTTTCTGTGTGGAGTTTGCATGTTACGGAGTAAAAGAACCCCAATTAAAAAAAACATGTGAAGATCGCCTCTCCAGTCCACATCCCTGACCAAGATGTGGACGTAAAACCTGGAGATGTTGGTCCC
>PIJE02000563.1:11315-61315 GCA_002895965.2 Coryphaenoides rupestris | reverse complement strand
ATCATATCTCAGGCACAAAAGAAATACATTTCTTTGAAGGCCATTTCTAATTGGCTGCAATTCATGCCAATTCACAGCCTGTGGCGATCAATTGCCCCCAATTACAAGATTAGAAGAAGACGGTGTTTAGCTTCGTCTCCTTGTAGTCGGGTTCACTCTCCTCATCCGGTACCTGTAGAGGTTGAGACTCAGGTCATGCAGGGCCGTCCAGGACTCTCGCAGGCGTTCCACGTCTCGCAGGATGTGCACCCTGCCCTCCTCAGAAGTGTGCTCCAGCACGGCCAGGCCCCGCCCCTCCACCTGGTGCAGCTGCAGCTCTTTCTCCGGGAACTCCCCCAACGTCCTCTGATGCAACACGCAACGACAGGCCGCGTCAGCTACTGGCAGACCAAGCGGCCAACGTGTGATGAGCCCAGAGCGGTAGCGGCAATGCTAGGTCGGGCTTCAATGCTCAACTCCACAGTAATACATTTGGAACGCAGAAAGCTCATCACGTGTTTATCACTGAACACGCAAACGTTGGTTAATTTATTCTCTCTTTTTTTTCATATCAATTCACAGTACATTTTATCGAATGTCATGTAATGGGAAACACCATCACAATTTGCCAGAGTCTAAGTGATGTCTTAAACGTGCTCGCTTTGTCTGACAAGCAGCCAAGAACACTATTATGTTTTTAATGAGCTGTAATAGAAAAGCAAAAAAACAGTATATCTGAAGCTATAAGAAGTTGTTGACTTTTTGAAATGGTTCCTGGGCAAATGAGTGAAACAATTAACAGGCCGTCAAAATTGTAATATGATACACTTGCACTTGAATTCACTGTGTATATTCTGCCCGCCTTTGTGCCAACACACATTCTTTTGGAAACATTCTGACTCCCAAGAACCCCTCCTGGGATCCTCCTAATTAAGAGTGAAAAGCCTATGAGTAACGGATGGCATTAAAGGGGAAGAGAAACTCACTGTACTGCAAATAAGTCCGGCTAGCCATGATCACAGTTAGGGATGCACCGATACCGATACCAGTATTCGGTATCGGTCCGATACTGTGCTCATGTACTCGTACTCGTACTCGTTAAACTACTCCGATACAACCGCACCGATACCACTTTGGCAACGCAACGTTAACCTTGTAATATTCTTAGCCAAGGAATATTGAAATAAAGAGATGCAACCGAGTTGTCGTTTATGGATGTTTAATAGCAACTGCGCATGGTACCGAGCATGGGCGTAGAATTTAGTGGGGACGCTGGGGACATGTCCCCACCAATTAACGGAGCACCCCCCCCCCCCCCCATTAGAACCGCGAATTAACGGAGCACCCCCCCCATCAGAAACCGCAAATTAACAAGAGCCCCCCCATTCAGAACCGCAATTACGGAGCCCCCCCCATCAGAAGACCGGCGAATTAAACGAGACCCCCCCTGACACACCCCCGCCCCATCAGAACCGCGAATTAAACGAGCACCCCCCCCCCATCAGAACCGCGAATTAACGAGCCCCCCCCCCATCAGAACCCGCGAATTAACAGAGCACCCCCATCAGAAACCGCGAATTAACCGAGCCCCCCCCCCATCAGAACCGCAATTAACAGAGCACCCCCCCCATCAGAACCGCAAATTAACGGAGCACCCCCCCCCCAATTAGAACCGCAGAATTAACGGACCCCCCCCATCAGAACCGCGAATTAACAGAGCACCCCCCCATCAGAACCGCGAATTAACAGAGGCACCCCCCCCCACAGAACCGCGAATTAACGGAGCACTCACCCCCATCAGAACCGGCAAAATAACAGAGCACCCCCCCCCATCAGAACCGCAATTAACGAGCACCCCCCCCCATCAGAACCGCGAATTAACGGAGCCCCCCCCCCATCAGAACCGCGAATTAACGGAGCACCCCCCCCCCATCAGAACCGCGAATTAACGGAGCACCCCCCCCCCATCAGAACCGCAAATTAACAGAGCACCCCCCCCCATCAGAACCGAAATTAACGGAGACCCCCCCCCCATCAGAACCGCGAATTACACGGAGCACCCCCCATCAGAACCGCAATTAACGGAGCACCCCCCCTCCCATCAGAACCACGAATTAAAGAGCACCCCCCCCCATCAGAACCGCGAATTAACGGAGCACCCCCCCATCAGAACCGCGAATTAAGTACTTGTACTTGTACTCGGTCTGAAAAAAAGTGGTATCGGTGCATCCCTAATCACAGTTGTTAAAAATTTACATTTGTATCATCTGTTAATTTATCCTTAATTAATCTGTTAATAACAAGACCACCCACACAACTGTGAAACTTCACGATACTTCCGGCGCAACTTTCTCTTTACCTCCACCTTGCATATTTGTCTTTGGCAGTCGGTAAGTTCACCTCCAACCCCCAGGCATTAGTTACTTTGTTTACGCTTCATAAACGAGGACGCCATTTATAAACATGCAGAATATTGCCGTTGAGGACTAATTAACAGTGTAGAGTAGCTTACAAACACATCAAAATAATAAACAGTGAGTGGAAGGTAAAGCTCTACGGACGACCCGTGCAGAACCAGTCAGGGCTAAATTGAAACAAGCGCACACACACACACGCACACACACACACACACACACACACACACACACACACACACACACACACACACACACACACACACACACACACACACCACACACACAACACACACACACACACACACACACACACACACACACACACACGCTGAGGCAGTTTTTTTTTTCAAAGAACGAAGCATTGTGGCCAATTTTTAAGCGATGAGGGATTTCCCCCCCGTAAATATTAATTTATTTTGCTGTTTGGAATAAAAGAAGCCGCGCAGCCACTACGGCTTCCCTCAGGAGACCACCCTGATCTCGCCAGTTCACCTTGGTTGCACTGAATCTCATGTTTTTGCTTCACTGCCGACCGGATTGAGTCACAGCAATGAGAACAAGAGTGTCACTTGGTTATTTAATCTGATTGGCTGGAGTTTGTTGAATACCACAACGCCTACGTATATGCAGAAATCAATGCCTGCCCAGCCAAGGCCCCATTCACATACTGAGTTTTGTCGGTTTCAACTCGGGATGCACAATAAATATCAGTCCGATAAATAATCGCCCAATAACCGGAAATTTGTATTTTTATGTATTATTCAGATAATTATATTGCAAATGAATGGTGATTGAATGAATTGAATGAATGATGAATATGCAATTCCAGTATGTTCCGCAAGGGTTCCGAGATTAGGGGAAAAAGTATACAACTTTTAACACAACAAATCTTATAAGTCACCTGAAAGGTTGTCATGGCAACAAATTATGTTTTGAAGGAAATACGAAACACTAGCAGCAGCAGCATTTTGGATGGCGTGATGCGCTCTACTGCTATTAAACTGTAATTAAAGCATCGACAGCTTATGTCAAAGCATTTATTAGACTTTTTTGGAAAAGAAATCCTTGGATTTTTATAAAATTTGAATCAACTGTGTTTTTGTGTGAACAATAGTGATGTCAATTAGATTGATTGAGTTAGATTAGAGCTAGGCTAGATAGGTTAGAACTAGCCCCCCGCTATGGAGCTCTGTGGCTCGTCTGCTATGCGACCGGCTTTACGTTGAAGCTCTGCTATAACAGAGTGGGACTTGGGCCAAGACAAGAGTGAAGTCGAAACCCATTGAATTCCTCCACACAGCACTTACTTGTGATATTGTAGTTCTGCTTTTTGAAGCATTATTCAAATAACAGGTGTTTTAACAAATTCGGAAATTAAATTACATTAAAACAGAAAAGAGTATTCATCCAGACCACGGTATAATGCCAAATAAACTGGGTGAAGCACAACCCTGGCTCGGCAGGCCTTCATGCTCCCCCTTGTGGAGCATGTGTGTACAGGAGTCGCCCAAGGGTATTATGGTCATGCACATTAATGATGCATTTGATGTCAATTATATTTTATGTATATTTTACACTAAATATTCAAATGTTTTCAAATTTCAATTTGTTTGGAATACAATATTCAATAGATCAGCTACTTACCAGTCTGCCAAGTTCAAAAAATGACACCACTTTACTGTAATGCAGTCTTTAAAACCAACAAAAGACAACACTTACGCTGTATCCCGATATTACGATATCCAAAATCTAAGATGCTGTCTAGCCTCATGAATTCGGTGTAATATCGTGCATCCCTCATTTCGACTGGAGCGAGGCCAGACTGCTTTTTAATAAGAGACTGAAAGGTGAACTCACAAGCTCAGGACGGCCTCACAAGGATATTCTCTGGCTGACAGAGCACATGATCTACTGGAGCATTAAAAAACGTTTCCCAAGGCTACTAATATCTACAAATCAACCCTTTTATTTCCTGGATGCCCCTTTGTTTACCTCAATTAATATCTATAACCCAGCACCATGGCTTGTCTTCTGCACCATGTCTATCGACAGGATTCATCAAGTCGTGCTGGGAGACCTGTGCTGCTAGTTGCTATCTGCTCATAGCGAAGTCTAGCCTGTCCATTTTATACCTCTCCCTGTGTGCCGAGACTTTTGATTGGATCAGGTAGCCCCAGAGGTAGCCCGATTGGTGTATACATCTCCACTTCCATTATTGGGTCATTTCCAGGGTGTAAGACACAGTCAGAGCCCTGCCCTGGGTCTGACCTTGATAGCTTCTCACCCAATTGTCAGCGTAGAGCCACCGACATACACACACACACACACACACACACCTAGCCACCAGGCTTTCAAACCTGACTTGGTTGGTGACAAAGGTACCACGGTGAAAAGGTTTGTCGGTTTACTTCAATAAAGTGAAAAAAACCCCCAGAATCTTTCACATTGTCCACTTCAACTAAGAAAACAGGGACTGGCTTACGAAACGTATCGAATACAGTGAATTCAATTAAAGAGCACATGCCATATGTAAAAGATAGAAAAACCAGACCAGTGTGTTGAAATAACTCATCAATAGGACACACACACACACACACACACACACACACACACACACACACACACACACACACACACACACACACACACACACACACACACACACACACACACACACACCACACACACACACACACACACACACACACACACACACACACACACACACACACACACACCTCGGCTTCGTGTGTCCGTTGTTCCACGCTCCAGTCGCCCGAGGGCCCGCGGAACGACTCCAGCTTCTGCCGCGTGACCATCAGCCACTTCTCCACGCCCAGCAGGCTCTCGAGGAAGCCCTCGTGCTCCGCGATGCTCTCCTCGCTCTCGCCCACTTTCACCTGGGACAAAAAAAAGAGGACTTTGCGTCAAACTTTACACAGTGGAATTTTCGTCTCACATTTTTTATTCTGTGCGGATGCTGATCCTCACTTTTGTTCTGAATAGTTCTGAACTTTAATCCCGCACACCGTGCAGCCTGCCCGGCATGCTGTACTCCAAATGATTTGGACCTAGGAGCCGTTGACATAATGAAGGCCCCTGGCACGGCTGAACTGTGCCCTGGGATTGGTTGATATAAAGCCTGTTCAGTCTGTGGAGAAACGGGAGCATGGGAGAATCTCAAGTGTGAGCTCGGTCGCAGGCAGCGTTGAGTGATGAAATGAGAGAGCATGTCTTCCTTATAAAAGTGCTGGATGGGTTTTATTATTAATATTATTTTTATTATCGCAATACATCATTTTAAATAGCTTTTAATGGTGGTGTAATGGCGCCGTGACAAAGTTAGAGTGCAGGTTTAAAGCCAACACAGATGAACTGCGTCCTCTTCCTCTGTTTGGTATGAGTGCAGAGTGTGTTTCATGGATCGTAGGAGTCGAACGAGCATTGCTACTCATCCCGCCAAATATGGATGGATGAGGCGTCTGACTGAGTATTGAGTCTGACTTGTGAGAATGTACAGCATATGTATATCCAAGGACGCTGTGAAGCAATGCAACATCGGTGTAGCCAGCGAAACCACCATGGTGGTGGTAGCGGTGGATGAAAAGAGATCTGACACACCAAGTAAGTATTCCCTCCGAGAACAGTAATCCTTTTTGGTTGATATAAAGGGTTGAGGTTTTGGTGGGACAAACAAACAAACTGAGGGTATTGCATGCATATCAAAATGTTTCTGTTGAAGAATAGAAAATAATATTTAATACAACATTTTTTAATACTATTAATATTACCATATGTAAAAGATAGAAAAACCAGACCAGTGTGTTGAAATAACTCATCAATAGGACACACACACACACACACACACACACACACACACACACACACACACACACACACACACACACACACACACACACACACACACACACACACACACACACACACACACACACACACACACACACACACACACACACACACATATATATATATGTACACACACATATATGCACACACACATTTACACACACATATATATATAAATATATATACATATACAGTATATACACACAGACATATACTGTATGTACAAACACAAATATATATATATATATATATATATATATATATATATAGCATTGGAATGCATCAGTGCAGATAGTAAGTAAGAGTAGCTCAACATGGTTAACATTACTCGATTAAAAGTACTGTCCACCCCTGTGTATACACAAGAGTTGGATATTGGATAACGTTGGAGAGGAACACTGATCAAGTTGTTTTTGAGCATGATGGCACATATTACCTGTTAAGTCTCGGGCCGGTCACTGTTCGTTATTACCATTATCTATTATTTACAGAGACAGCCAAATCTTTATGCAGACAAAGCCAACTTTGCTCCCAAAAGTTCTACATTACAAGCGACACCCATTAAATGACAGTGAATAATTGAAATAATATTCGGGTTTGGCATTCATCCGAGTAAAATAAGACAGTCAACACCCAAACACAGCAGATGCTGCGAGGCATTGAAGACGTCAGTGATCAGAATCATGTTGGTCTCACTCTGACTGCGTGTCATCACCCGACACACAGCTCTTTAGATTCATGTCAGCAAAAGTCTGGGAATGAATAGCGCTAAATGGCCTGATTAAAGTGGAGTTTCTTTTCCTTCATTGCTTATTTGCAAAAAAAAGATAAATACACTCCTGTATATACAATCTCGAATACACTCTCACTCTCAAATACATTCACTTATCAGGTTTGTTTTGCATAACATGGTGCTTTTCTATTTTTTTTTAATGGACCCTTCAGAATGTACTGTCGTCTGAACATATAGGAGCACTTTTAAGCGTTTTTTTGTAAACGCTCTATGAAAATAAAAAAAGAATAAATAAATACTACACAGATCCCCTGTGGATCACCGTCACCCAGAAATGCGTTCCTTTAAGATGCTCTGACAGCAGCGAGATTTCACACACACTTGAGAAGCAATCACTCTGAAAAACAAGGTGACGATTGTGCAGTTGTTTTGTTGCCCTCGCCACCAACCACACTAACTCAGCCAATGTTTTATTTTGTTGTTACTTTTTCCAGACAATAAGAAGAAGCTTAAGGCAGGAGATGACTCCACGAATGTCAATGTTCACACCCAGGGGCCTGGTGCTTGTCAATGTTCACGGGGTGTTTTGGACTCTTTGGACAGCTGTCAGATTCTGGGGGTCAAACCTGGCGGCAGCCTACTTCGGGTATTGGGATGTCCTAAACGCGACCTCCATTCATGCATATGAACTAACAAAATTAGCTTTAGACCAAAGCGTCTGCCAAGTACTAAATTGTAAAATGAAATACTGAAGCATTCACGTCCATGTTTTAAAGGGGCCCTATTGTACCAGCAGGTGTGTGTGTGATTAGCCATTATAAGCAGTTTCTAAATTGTCATGTGACTAAAGTTGTCATTGTGACATCACACGTGGGAATGTTCACCTAGATGTATGTTGACTAGATCAGTTCACCAGTTGTACTGTATTGCTATGCAACCTGGCACAAGAATTTCCTTCGGGATTAATAAAGTTCTATCTTATCTTATCTTATTGGTACAGCACGCTGGATAGGTTGGCACTCTGATCTAGTCATACATCTGGGAGGACACTCCCACCTGTGTGTGGGGAGTGACAATTTTCCAGTTTTAAGATTTCCTGCTGTGATCAACGGTATCCATTCATTAGAAGTGGTCTCTCCCTTTCTCTCCCCCTCTCCTTAATATGGCCTTACCCATACTGTCTTGTAGAGGAGCTTCCATTCGGCGTAGAGTCGATCAAACTGGGTCCTGTTTGGCGGCGCTAGAGGACACCAGGGTCTCCAACGCAGTGATGTGGGCCTCGCAGTCTTCTAGGTCCTTCAGGATGACCCTGAGGAAGCCAACCCACATGCACAATAAGCCACCTTTCTATCCGTCAATGGACGCCTTCTCCCCAGAGTTGCCGTCGCAGGACAAACACAAGTGTCGCTCATAAACACTTATGATGGGCCTGCTCCTTTTATGTAACCAGGGCAGCACGTGTAGTACAATGACCTCTACTAGTTTAGTCTACCAACCGTGCCCTGGTACCATAAAAGGAGCAAACTCCTAATTAGTGTTAAGAGCGACACCTGTGTTTGTCCTGCGATGCTGGCTTTAGTGAAAAGGGTCTACATTGCAATTTAGCAACTCTCCATTCAGTTGTCTAAGGCTTTATTCTCCTTTAAATGAATGCTGCTGAAGTGGCCCATTCACCCAGGGTTCATTAAAAGGAGAATAGGACCTGACAAATTGTTTAGCTGGGGATTATCAGCTCTAAAGTTAAAAGCAAAATGCTCTCAAAACGTATTACTGTCAATCTAGGGATGCAAAAAATAATAAGGATCAAGGAACAACATGTGGCACAAATGTACACATGTCAAAGTCATTTTTTGTCCATGTGTGTTGCAACCACACTGTAGTGGTCACACAGTTTAGAACCTAGTGTTGTAGAGCTAGCGGGATACCCTTTTGGAAACAGCCATTTTGATGTTATATCCATTGGGGGAATTGAAACGTGACACATCCAGTAGATTGGGTGTTAGCTTAGGGCAGGGAAGGGTACTTTGTAATTAGCCGATTGTGTACAAATATTGACCAATCGATAGCTTTTGTAGAGAGGGGTGCTGCTTTACTGACGGCTTTCGCTTGGAAGGCCCCGTCTCCTGGGCAGGTAGAGACCACTAGACACACAGGACTCATACCGCCTGGCCGATAATCGGATCTGATATTCATAATTTTTCCAATTATTGGAATCGTTATTTTGTATGATCTGATTGCCGATTAAATGAAAAAAAAAATTCTATGCGCTCCTTGCGGCAAAATGCAACTCCTTGCAGGCGGCTCTGATGCAGTCGCATCTCTCTGCTCAATGTCCCGCCGCAGCATTATTGATTGTGCATATAACACCACGAGGTACAAAATAGCCAATCTGTACTCTGGCGAAGGAGTACAAATCTTGGAAAGAGGTCAGACCAATTCAGATCTGCAGGTGTTGTGTCTCGGGACACGGCCCCATTCGCGTAACGGATTGGCCATATGGCGGCGCAGCCAAGAATAACGCGACAAAAGGCAATCGGTCTGTCAGTGATTTTGGGCCTCAACACGCCCATTATTAATAGTATAAATAGCCAGTTGTCCATTTAGACTTATAAATGAGACCCGTATGTCGAGGCCAAAACACTGCAGACCGATTGGCTTTTTGTACCCGTGATGTATAGCCAATCCAATAATGCTGCCGGCGGGACATTGAGCCAGAGAGAGGTGACTGCATCAGAGCCACCTGCAAGGAGTGCATTTTGCCGCAAGGAGCGCATTTTTATTTTTTTTCATTTAATCGGCAATCAGATCATACAAAATATCGATTCCAATAATAGGAAAAATGATGAATATCAGATCCGATTATCAACCCCTAATTACTAATAATCGGTATCGGCCCAGAAAAAACCATATCGGTCGACCCCTACTCTAGACACACAGGACTCATACCATCTCCTGGGCAGGTATACACCGCTAGACATAAGGGACTCATACCATCTCCTGGGCAGGTATACACCGATAGACATAAGGGACTCATACCATCTCCTGGGCAGGTATACACCGCTAGACATAAGGGACTCATACCATCTCCTGGGCAGGTATACACCGCTAGACATAAGGGACTCATACCATCTCCTGGGCAGGTATACACCGCTAGACATAAGGGACTCATACCGTCTCCTGGGCAGGAATACACCGCTAGACATAAGGGACTCATACCGTCTCCTGGGCAGGTATACACCGCTAGACATAGGACTCATACCGTCTCCTGGGCAGGTATACACACGCTAGACACGGGACTCATACCATCTCCTGGGCAGGTATACACCGCTAGACATAAGGGACTCATACCATCTCCTGGGCAGGTATACACCGCTAGACATAAGGGACTCATACCGTCTCCTGGGCAGGTATACACCGCTAGACATAAGGGACTCATACCGTCTCCTGGGCAGGTATACACCACTAGAGACACAGGACTCATGCCGGGGTCTTATGTTCAACGCTTCAGACAACTCATTTAGAGCATTAATATTCTATGATAATATCTTCCCAACTTGTTCAAACTTAGTCTGCATTAAATGCTACTGAGAGTTTATTTTGAGGATAACCAAACTGAAAGTGAATTTTGACATCTACCAGGAGGAGGATACACGAATGAATGGTGGTCGGGTGTGGTCTTACAATAATTAAGATGGCAATAAACCACACGCACACGCACACGCACACACACACACACACACACACACACACACACACACACACACACCACACACACACCAAATGCAAGTTCCCATCTTTCTAAATTGTTAAGGTTTCAGTGTGTGAGCGTCGGCGACCCGTTTCCTCCTCAGCTGAATTCTTTGGGCCATTTCTCTTCCCATCAAACACTATCATCAACACTGATAGGCTCTGCAGCACCACCAAACAAAACACACAACCCATGCACAACATTTTTTGGCAGCAGGAGTACCAATGTGCACTTGCACTGACATCAATGGTCAAAAGGTCCGGAACAGGTAATCCAGAATAGGACTGCCAGGGGTGAACAGTGTGGTAAAAAGACAAATGAATCATACAGCAATTATTTTGACAGATATTGTGATTGTGATATTATTCAGGACCTGTTCCTCCTGGAAGTACAATCAAACTAAATGGAAGGAGAGACAGCAATGTGTCTCGCTTTCCTTCAAGTTGGACGTGTTGTACTCCAAGCCGAAGCGAGGCAGTCGGCAGTGCAGACGTCTGAACACGGAGGACACGTGTGTTCGTATTTAAAGCTCCCGCTTTGTTTGAGTGCAGTGGCAGTAAACCCCAAAACCATTTCTTTTTACTTTTTAAATGTATTAATATAGATTTGAGGATCGTCAACACAGTAATATATGTAATGTTGTCCCTGGTACTCAAATAAGCGCTTAATTTAGAGAAAATATGTGTTTTTTGCCATTTCCCACCAAACACATTGCAACTTTCCAAAGTGTGTTTTTTTGGGGGCCAAAAATTATACTTTTCAACGTCACCAACATAGCGCCACCTGATTGGACCATATAGGCCAGTCAGCAATTGAATTGTAGAGACACCAGAATACACTTCTTCACAGCGATTGTAATGTTTTATCCATTGGGGAGATTCTGAAACGTGACGTGTCTAATTCAGTTGTGTTTTAGGGGAGAGGGTCTTTGTAATTTACAGACGGCTTTGCTTGGAAGCTCCATCTCCTGGGCAGGTAGAGGCCGCTAGACATAAGGGACTCATACCATCTCCTGGGCAGGTATACACCGCTAGACATAAGGGACTCATACCGTCTCCTGGGCAGGTATACACCTCTAGACACACAGGACTCATACCATCGCCTGGGCAGGTATACACCGATAGACACACAGGACTCATACCATCGCCTGGGCAGGTATACACCGCTAGACACACAGGACTCATACCATCTCCTGGGCAGGTATACACCGCTAGACATAAGGGACTCATACCGTCTCCTGGGCAGGTATACACCGCTAGACATAAGGGACTCATACCGTCTCCTGGGCAGGAATACACCGCTAGACATAAGGGACTCATACCATCTCCTGGGCAGGTATACACCGCTAGACATAAGGGACTCATACCGTCTCCTGGGCAGGTATACACCGCTAGACATAAGGGACTCATACCATCTCCTGGGCAGGTATACACCGCTAGACATAAGGGACTCATACCATCTCCTGGGCAGGAATACACCGCTAGACATAAGGGACTCATACCGTCTCCCGGGCAGATATACACCACTAGAGACACAGGACTCATGCCGGGGTCTTATGTTCAACGCTTCAGACAACTCATTTAGAGCATTAATATTCTATGATAATATCTTCCCAACTTGTTCAAACTTAGTCTGCATTAAATGCTACTGAGAGTTTATTTTGAGGATAACCAAACTGAAAGTGAATTTTGACATCTACCAGGAGGAGGATACATCAATTCAAAAGAACACACACGGCACACGCACACGCACACACACACACACACACACACACACCAAATGCAAGTTCCCATCTTTCTAAATTGTTAAGGTTTCAGTGTGTGAGCGTCGGCGACCCGTTTCCTCCTCAGCTGAATTCTTTGGGCCATTTCTCTTCCCATCAAACACTATCATCAACACTGATAGGCTCTGCAGCACCACCAAACAAAACACACAACCCATGCACAACATTTTTTGGCAGCAGGAGTACCAATGTGCACTTGCACTGACATCAATGGTCAAAAGGTCCGGAACAGGTAATCCAGAATAGGACTGCCAGGAGACCGTCATAGCAGGGGTGAACAGTGTGGTAAAAAGACAAATGAATCATACAGCAATTATTTTGACAGATATTGTGATTGTGATATTATTCACCATTAGTGGGAATGATCATTTTTGCATCACCATTTCCATTTACACTGGAAAAAAACCATCATGATGGGACTTTGTTGTGGTCTGTACCAAACAAACATGTTTTCTTACATCTGGAGGAAAAAAGCATAGGCCAGCTGGGCATCGCTGCAGCACCACAGTACTTTGTTCATGATGATAAATGTACATTTACACATTTTACCCTCGTCAAATAATTGCAGCTCCTGTGATGTGGATATTGCATCTGGTGATTTATCATTCAATATTTATTATTATTATTTACATAAATTGTTCAGCCCTACTTCATTGTCAGCACAAAGACATATCCCACAGTCGCTTCTGGGAAGTACTGCGTTTGCTCGGTCACTATTTGTTTTTCTGTTTGTTTTGCCTGCAAATGCTGCGTTTCTGTCTCTTCTTGACCCTGGCAAGCCTACCTGTCGAGATAACGAGGATCTAAATCAATAAATAAGCACAAAACAGACAAAGGCCTCACCGCAAACTGGTCCGCCCTGCTCTTCTTGGCCAGGATGTCTGGCTGCAGGACGTCAGCCGCCGCCAGTCGCTGCTGGAGCTCACTCAGCGTGCAGCGGATGGCCTGGTGGGCGTCGGCAAACTGCTCGGTCCTGGACAGCATGCCCTGAGAGAGAGAGAGGACAATACAGGCTTAAAATCGCCTTTCAATAAGACCTGAAAAACAACAACACTCCTCGATGCCCACCGATGACTTTTAGGTTGACGCCCAGCGGTTCTCCTCGGTAGTCAAACACAAACCCACGGTCCAACATTAAGAAACCGGATGTCATACTCTCCCCCAATTACACCCCATGTCCTGGACAGGGTCTAATGGCTCAACCAAAAGGGCTCTGCTCATAGGATGCATTTTACGGCCTGTTGGCGACCTGTCTGGGGGGGACAGCATGTTAAACAGGGTTTACAATACGCGACAGAGACGTAGCCACGGATCCGAAAAATCCTATTTTTTCCCAATGAAAAGAAAGAGGCAGAGAAGACACTGTGGGGTTATGATGTCAACAAAGCTCGACCTTAGACTGAAGGGTTGGAGGTGGTGAGGGAGTCACTGTTTTTTCATGCACCTGCTGATATAAACATGTAGCTTCTAGTGGACATCTGGAACCATGCAGAGCAGCCTGTGCTGTTCTTGTAAAGTTTGAGTGCAGCAGCAGCAGCAGCAAGCGCAGCAGCCAGCAGCAGCAGCAGCCAGCAGCGAGCGCTCCACAAGAGCAGAGCGTGGAAAAGTAATTGGTACGACCCGTGGCCGACGATTTATTGACTTATCCTCGCGGACATTTAGACTACGAAAACCTCCCCTTTATCTCCTGCCTCTCCTCTCTACCTTGGAAGCTGGCTCTTCCTCTGCAGGAGCTGGGCGTGCAGCATGGTCGCGGCTTGTGTTGCGGCGCCAGTCGCCAGCCAGTCAGCTCGCCCCCCAGGCCCTCTGCGCGCTGGGGCCCGAACACCGGGGCCAGCAGGTCGGCCCTCGCCTGGAGCAGGCTGAGACGCTCCTGCAGCTGGATGCTGTCCTTCAGGAGCGGCTGAGAGACAGAAAGAGACATTTTTACTATTATTATTAGAATAATTACGATTATTATCTTCTGTTGCATCTTAGTTTACTTGTGCTTTGGCCACCTAAACGTATGCTTTGCATGCCAGTAAAGCACATTGAATCCAAATCCGAATGTAAGAGAGAGACAGAGAGAGAGACAGAGACAGAGACAGAGATAGAGACAGAGACAGAGATGGAGATGGGGACAGAGACAGCCAGGAAGGTAGTGTCTTAGATTAACAATGGACGGTGTGTCAAATAAACAAGCCAGGCAATTATGGGCTGGAGCCGTCATCAGTAGTGCTTTTCAAGTGAGGATGTGTGTACCTTAGCGCAGCCCCGCCGGCTGCCCAACCTGACACTCATCTCATCTCTCTGGTTGACTTGCTTGATTTTAGTGCATTACAAACCTGATGTACCACTCCCACCCATTATAATGTGCCTGTGTAAATGTGTTGGGTTCAGCGATGAAAAGAAAGCGATCATTAGGAAGTAAATACTTGTTTTTTTATGTCAAAGTACACAACGGGATGCCTCATTAACAAACAAGAGGTTATGGAGAATCACATAATTGTATCTGATTTGCATGATTTTGTATATGGGTACTTGTACAATGACAAACCCATTTGTTTTAGACTACGTGTCTGTGTCTACGTGTGTCGGTGTCTACGTGTGCATGTGTGTGTGTGTGGTCCCTCAACTCCCCAGCAATTCAATTCCAAGTAATTCAATTAGAACTATAGGACGTTACTCAGAGACAGCTTGAGTTTGCTGAACCTTTGCCTGTAGCGGAACCACTCTGGTCCAGTTTGGCTTTCTCCACCTATTGAACGAGCAATCAGACTGGGCTCTTAACAGAGGTCCTCTGTTTCACACCTTGCAGTAAAGCCGTTATCACATCACTTTCTACTGTACTTTTTACTGTACTTTCTAGGTACCATTGCGAATTGTTTAGTGGTGCTTAGAATTTGTTTAGAAGAATACCACAGGAGAATGGGCGAATGGGCAGAATGGGCATTCCATGGTACTTTTTACAAATGGCAACTAAGAAATCTTGAATCACACTAGGTTGTTGTTATATGGTAGTTTGTAAAATACAGATTTATGTTGAGAAATTAGGAAAGCCGTTGGCGTTTTATGACGTCAGACAAAGCTGTAATGTCATTGAACGCGTTTCCAGAGGTCAGTATCAACTGGGCCAAAGTTGAAATTGTTACAATTTGAGCAGCCCAGGTAGCATTGCTGCTAGGTTCGGCTTCAATGTCCAACTCCATAGGGAGAGATTGGCAACTCAGACACTGAGAGCTCATCATGTGTGGACGGCTTAACAAGCAAGTGTGTAAAAGGGAGGGGGGCTAAACAGTGTGTGTGTGTGGGGGGGGGGGGGGGGGGGGGAAGGGAGGGGGGCAATTAACTGAACTAAATAGCTCAATGTGGCTTTTTTGAAAAGCCATTATTTAGTCTGGAAGTTTCACACAAAGCCAGAATGGACTTGTGTGACTCCACTTGTGTTTTCAAATGGCAGTGATGACTTCACTCAGTAATAAGCAAACCATCCCTTCCATTAGTCTGGCTGCATATCTTTCCTTGATTGTGCAGTTGGGAACCAAAATTATGTTGTGTGCTGCCAAAGGTCGAGGACAAAAACAACTTCGGTCATTGCAGGCACAGGTTTGTTGTGGTTAAAAAGCTTTTTGGACAGGCTAGTACCATCACCATCCATTGCCCTGCTACTCGCCTCTCGTTGAAAGACGTCTGAAAATAACCCGGACCCCGCTAGCCCTGCCCACACGGTGATGGGATTCCATGGTGTCTGCAGGGCATGGCGAGTTAAATTAAAAAAACACTTCCCCAAGACCTGTCTGCGCCCCTTGAATTTCAATTTAAATGAATTACATTTATATAACTTTTATTAGTGGTGACATAAGCCACGCAGGTCACAGCACCCAAAGCCATGGTGGCACACTGAAGGACAACCTGGATCAATCCTGTGCTGCTGACGTGGCCACCCATACAGATGCTGTTTCACCAAAAAGCCTTTCACTTAAAAAAATAAATAAATAAAAGTCACTGCTGCTATAATTTTCTAAAAGAAAAATAGAAATCTACTTAAATCAAATTGATAATCAAGGCTTCATAATACAGGATCAAGGTTATGGCCAAATAAAACATCAAACTGATTAGTATTAATATTATTATTATTATTATTATTTACAAATCTTTAAATCCTTTTAAAATGTTGAAGGCTTTTTTGTATTATGAATGGCAGTCAATTCAGTACACTTCAAAATAAAAGGAGCCCAGGACACTCGCGGGTGGTTTGTCCAGCCAGAGCATGTAGCTGACTCCCACTGTTAGCTCAGCTCCTTGTTAACTCCCTGCTGCTTTCCACCGCATGGAAAAAAACACTTTCGTTTTTGAGGAGACGGAAGGCAAGGTCAACCAAGGCCACAAACACAGACGCATCATCAATATTAATGGATGTTTTGAAACGGGAGGAAGAAACATCTCAATTCAAGCATGGAAAGCCACTTGACCATGGATCTTTTGATTTCCTCTTGCCTTCTCACAGTAACGAGGGAATTGTGAAACATTCATTTTTTTATTATTATGAAATTGCAGTGGTGACCAAGAGCTATGTCTAAACCCCTGGTATTCAGTGTCACATTGTGTTGTTTTCCTCTCCAAGAACTTAACGCCAAATCACAACGTGCACAGCAGACTCAGTGTTTTGTTTTCACAATTCTATGTTTACATACATTTTGTCAAATACATTATTTTACATCTTGTGCAGTTCTTTTCCATTAAGTATTTTTTTTGTATATTGTACTTCTGCGCTAATACACCACTGCAAAATTCCTCCTTCCTGCAAAAAAATTAAAGGTGTATTTGGCAATAAACCTCTTTCTGACTTGATTCTGATTCTAAAGTCAAGCTGGCCAATACTTGAGTTTTAATTAACCTTTACAAAAGGTGATCCATTACAATGTTAAGTGGAAAAATGTCACACAGAGAACAGGGGCAGAGTGGTCTAGTGGCTAGGGGTGGTCAGGTGGACTCCTGGTCCAAAGGTTTCAGGTTCGAACCCCAACGTGAGCTGTAAGAAAGTCCACTGGACTTTGGATAAAAGTGACTGAATAGTGTATTTATGGTCATAGTAAAAAAGCCAGAGATTAAAATACTAAGAAATACAAATTGACTGTGTATGGTAGACCTAGACTTTACGTACAACTATGACTAAATTGCCAGCCAAATGACATGCACTTGACACACATGAGCCAAAATGGGTGACAGCAAGAAGGTCCTGGGATCAATTCCGGCCTGGGACGCTATTGACTGTGGGGTGCCCAGGTGGGTGATCTCCCGGCCTTTCTGTGTGGAGTTTGCATGTTCTCCCGTGCTCCGCGGGGTCTCCTTACTGAGTAAAAGAACCCCAATTAAAAACATGTGAAGATCGCCTCTCCTGTCCACATCCCTGATCAAGATGTGGACGTAAAACCTGGAGCTGTTGGTCCCCGGGCGCCGTCGAGATGGCTGCCCACTGCTCCTGGCTGCCCCTGGAGGGGCAGCAGAATGGATGGGTCAAATGCAGAGGCCAAATTTCCACGGGCCACCCTCCCTGCATGCGCGTGTGTGTTTGGCGGCCACCACTTCCCGCTGTGTGTTGTGTGACCATTACATGTGTGGATTGATTAATAAAGATCTTCTTCTTCTTCTTACTATTCATCGACTCTTTATAATGATCAAAATCGCCATCAACTTGAACAGAATCACTTGATTAGACGCACTGCTTACACTCGGCGATGTGGATAGACACGTAGAAAGTTGAAACAACAAGCGGCTGTCTGCAAGCCATTTGGCGTGCTGCGTGCGTTCACCAAAAGAGCATTGGTGAACACTGTTGGAATATTTGCATACCATGATTGGTTTTAATCCATTTGCATCACAATTTGCACATATGAGCACAACAACCGCTCAAGTGAAAAGGATATGAGTCTCCAGAAGGACAATGTGAACACAGTTTTAGTGAAAATAAGTATGTGTGACGCATCACATTCAAGTCATGCTACCAAAATGTTTTAATCATAAAGTACAAGCAAATACATTTGACACAGTACCATAATCTGCATGTTTTTCTACGCATCATCATTCCTTCCTCACGGTTTCCTCATCGATAATCAAGGGGGTTCCACCCCAGGCATGCCAAAGTCAACACGCAGGAGAATGGACGTGAGCACTAGGGTTGCTCGCCAGGATCCTGGGATTCCGGGGAAATCTTCAGTCCCTTTAGTACCGGGAATTCCCGGTATTTTTTTTTTTTTTTTTGGAGGGGGTATTTGTTAACTTTTTATAACTATGTTGCATTAATAGTTACCTAAACTAATAATACATACTCAATATATTGTGCAAATATTATTATTTTCTTGTTTAGATAGGCAGGCATACGAACTACCTGTAGAAGGTCTAAAAATAATCACTTGCGCGGATGTAATGAATTGTCGCGAACGCCACGGAGGAGCTGAAGAGACGAGACGCGGAGTGTAGTTGTGTTGTTGCTCTGTGGCCCAGACACCACCCAGAGTCTACCTTTTATTGTGCTTTCACAAGGAGACGGATTGTTATTTTGGACATTAATCCGTTAATTTGCGGTTCTGATGAGGGGGGGGGGGGGGGGGGGTATATCGCTGGATATTGGTGGGGACATGTCCCCAGCGCCCCCACTACATTCTACGCCCATGTGCTTTCCCATAATATATTTCCTATACATAACATTCCTCATCATCCCTCCGGCCCCCACGTCATCTGCGTGGCCATGTGGTGGCCCCGCCCCCTCCTGGCCGCTACAGAATGTAACAAAGATAGTTTTGTTTTTTTTCTTCATGAGAATTTCAACAGAATTGCTGCATGTTCTTCATAGAAATAAAACATTTGTATTTGATAAAATAGCGTTGTTCTGTTGCATTTATTTATATAGGCCTAGCATTAAATTAGTATTAAAAGGCACTTCCGGTTTCTACGGGAATCCCGCGATTTCCCAGAAAGGGGCTCTATAATCCCGGGATTTAAAAAGGGTCAGATTCGGGAATTTTGAGCAACCCTAGTGAGCACCCATCCATGCGAGATTAAAAAAGCCCACCCAGGAAGGGGATGGCGAAGCCTGCGGTCCACAGAGCCGCCATCCAAACCCAGTGTCGCCAGATAAAAGTGAATCAGTCATAAGAGCTCCAATGTGAAATATTACTGTTGTCTGTATATACAATACTGTCTGTATATATTATATACAATAGGCCTATACCAATATGTCTTTCAAACGAATGTCTCTCAAATTGTACTTTATATATAGTCCTAACACTGAATACAATTACGCTCTTGTGTCTGACGCATCGCTATGCACACGCATCGCTATGCACAGAGTATGGGGTTTTCAACCGCTGGATTTGTTATTAGTCCTATAACTATACAGGCCTAATTAAAAAGTAGAATGTAGGTTTAGTTTGACAATATTCACTTTTAGTTTGAAGATATTCAATAAAATAGCTGGGTGAAAAAGGACAGTGGGTGACACTGAATTCTTCATTGAGGAAATAATTGGGTGCGTTCCCTCTGCCTGAACCAAACGGAGTATATTACATGTCTCTTAAAGAATCAATCAAGTTTTATTATAGGCTAGAATATACTGCGAAACTAAAAACAATAAGTGTGTGTGTGTATCCAGCACACAGCTGGATACACAACATCATTAGTGAAGAGTAGAATTCTCAACTGCTGGATTAGTTTTTATTCATCCTTTCATAGAATTATATAATTAAAAACTTTTATGTAATTGTTGCCTTTATTATATCCTACAATATCTCCTAACAATGTAGGCACTTCCTTACATAACCTCTCAAATAAAGAACACCAGTTCTGTCTGGAGCATAATCTCTACTAAACTAAACTACTCTACTAGACACAGTCTCAGTTAGCCCATGTTCTCAAAATGAAAATCCACAAAATAAAGAAATCAATGAAGTATTTCAGCATAGCACACCCCCTCACAAAATAAAATATTTAAGCACAGCATGCGCAAACATGAGTGGGTGCACATGAATTACGGGATTTTTCCTTTTCTCTTTGTCGGGTCTTAATAAAATGTGGCCTGTAAAGCCCTTTGAGATAGAGTGTGATTCAGGGCTATACAAATAAAATGTACTTGACAAGTGCAGCCCTGAAACTTCACAATTTCAATAAAAAAAAAAGCAGTTGGTTTTTACCTCGATGTTCAGAACCAACATGGCGATGTGGGAGGAGTCTGTGGCCCCGGCAGAGTCCTCCAGGACCCGGGACACGCCCTCGCTCCAGTGGGTGAAGAAGTGCAGGGGGTCTTGCAGCACCTGTCTCAGGCTGGACTCGGACTCCGAACACAGTCTTGCTGCCCGACATTTCACGCTGGAATTACATTTAAAAAAAACAGAATTTGCCAATGTATTTTTCCTCCACCAAATCAAAGCATTCATTTGTATTGAGCTGGCATCATATGAATGAACTAATGACTGGTGTTGGGTGGGTAGTATAAGAGGCATAGCTGTAATTGACACAAGTGGGTTAGCGTATCTTGCATTAAGCTCATCTTTCCATGTTTCATGCTTCCATGGCATCCCACACAGCAAACGCTATTATAAAAAGCAAGGTCACATCTGTTTGCTCGCAACACCTTGGTGTTTGTGTTGGTTATTTAAACCAAAGACACGTTTCTGCTGCCATCTCGTCTTGCTTTTAGTTTTTATGGCATGAACAGTGTCAAGAGGTGATAACTTTTAATTACACTCGTGAGCCTCTTGAGCTTTTGATGGTGGGAATACTTGGGAGGGAACCTTAAGATGGTGACGCGGGACTGGAGCCATCTGCTCAAACACTGGCTTTGATGCAAGCCTCGTCCTCGAGTAGGAGGCGACAGAATTATGTAAATATACTGAGGGCAGCTTGGTCTGCCAAATCAAAATGAGGGTTAGCTTTTTAGTCCCGGCTTAAAGAGTAATACAACACAACAACAGACGGACAGAACAGACATGTTGCTGCCAAATCTAAACCCACCAAAAACGATTTAATAAATGCATTAACATGTACCCAAGATAATGCGGAGCCTGATGTTTGCTTCTCCGGGTTGGTTAATCGACAAAGCAAATTAAGGACATCCTGAAACTGTGTTCATGCGAGTATGTGTCACATGAAGCCAACTCTGGATATCAAGTTGTCAAGTGTATAATATGATGTCATATTGTGCGTAGTTAAGATACACTTCTGTTCTGCCAATAGCTCATTTCACATTAGAAGTGTGACTGAGCACTACTTATTTCTCAGCCCGTTTCCTCAACGAAGCCCCCTGAACTAACGGTGACTTGAATTCAGACTAGAGATCTGCTGCAATTGCCTTTCTCCATCGTCTCAGAAGGTTTTCAATCTCTAAGAATATATGAATACACTTGACTTCCTCTTCCAGTACTAATTCTTAGAAAAAAGAAAAAACATACTATATATTGTTTAGTTGAACATCTAGTAGAGCAACATTGGCATAATGTTTATATATTCATAAATATTTTTACGTGGGTTTCGAAACAACACAACAGCAACCTTTGCAATGCATTTGTGATGGATATAATGGGGAGACGACTCCTACCTCTGGTGTTCCTTCACCACGCCCAGGACGTCGTCCGACAGGTGGCGGGAATCCTCGGAAAAACGGAACAGGCCCTTGAGCTGTGCCTTGAGGTGCTCCACCTGGGGCTCCTCAGATGTCAAGGTGTTTCTTACACCCTGACAACAGACAAAAACAATACGCAACAAAAGAAGAAGACAAAAACAGACATTAATCCTTTGGCCTGAGTGACTTTCTCCATCATTTGTAGTACCTTCGTGTGAATGTATATTTATAAAATGAAGCTGCCAACCAAGGACGACAGGGACACCAATTCTGGGCATCTGCTGAAGGAGGGTGACATGGACGGGGAATACTCATCTTGTGTTTCTAACGGCACTCTGCACACATTTAGTGTGCACACTTTATGAGTGTGGCCAGCACCGAGGATATTATGAGTTGTAGTTATAACATTGTAATGAATATTTGAAAAGTGAGGCTTTCTTTTCCCTGAATGATCATGTTTTACAGGCTTGAATGAAAAATTTAAATCAAAAGAATAATCCAACATATCTTCCTTACCATATGGAAAAGAATGAAAAGAAAAGAAAATATTAACAACTTACATGTTCTCATAGTGCCCTGTCATAATTAAAGCCATGTCATTTTAGAATAACTTATAGTGGCCATGTATTGCTAGTTCTAATGGAATTGGCCCTAACAAGCAATATAAAAGTCATAATGCAGAAACTCTTTTTTCTAATTGACTCCATTCCGTTTACATAATTGGAATTAATGTGGTATATATATTTCATAACTACCACAATAGGAGCCATTATGAGCAAGTTGGCAAACCAAGTTTGGATGGATAGCTGCATCTTAACCGAAGATGTTGAAAGATGGTTTACAAATACAAAACACACAAATGAAATTTGTAGAGGAATTGCTGCAAATTAATCTAAACAGAGAGCAGCTGCATCTTCCAACCTGAGGGACTGCGAAGCCATTATCCCATGCCGCACTTTTAGAAAAATGTGTGGAAAAGGATTTTTAAATATTTTTCTTCACAATGCATCTCCATTTAAATGTAGCCTTTATTATATCCATTTAGTCCCTTGGTGGACATAAAAAGGTGTCTCCTAATTAATTGTCGGATATTTTTGTCCCACTTTGTCTGTTATTTTTCAGACAAAAAAGAGGTTTTTTTTTTCTTCATAAATTGCAGAGGATTAGTCACAGAGATGTACTACCATTCAGAATTATTTTCTGAATCATGTTCAATAAATGGTATTTAACTGGATCCCCCGCATACATGTGGGAGGCATTCGCAAATACTGCAAATGAGTTTGACACTGGAAGATGTTCAATGGCCTACTCCTTACAGTATGCAAGTCATTAGACTGCTCCTGCTCACCTCAGTTAAAATCGACTCCTATGATTTATTCCCCCTTGCTTGTTAATATGCAGGGCATGGAAAAGTATAATTTTTTTTGCACAGGGGTGGGGGTGTCTACTCCAGGGCTTGCTACATATCCCAGCTGTAATCGTAATTGTTAAATTAATGGATTTTAGGTATTTGCAGAAAAACAGCTCATCCAAAAGGAAGACACATAATGAAGCGCATTCCAAACTGACATCCAAAAACCCAAACCCAGCTCCCGCAACATGTGCCATCATGTCTTTAGAGATGTTCATGACAGTGTATTCTATCCTTGGAAAAGTTTTCTCGTGTTTTCACCTGCCATCTCAGGTCACTGTGCGTCTCTTATACTCGGTGCAGAACTGACAAAAGGTGATAACTCTCTCTCGCTCTCTCTTCACAGTATGTAATTACATTCCCCAGCAGCAGCAGTACCACCACTGCTGCTGCGGTGGCTGGGCGGGAGGCAGCCCTGACCATGAACCCTCCCCATGGCTAAGGGGGGGAAGCGGTTTCAGACGAAACTCTGCAAGGTTCCAAAATCCTCTCACACACACACACACACACACACACACACACACACACACACACACACACACACACACACACACACACACACACACACACACACACACACACACACACACACACACACACACACACACACACACACACACACACACACCAAAACAGAGGAGGTTTAACACAGTGAGTGCAAGGATTATGCATTTATTCATCATCGTTACTCCATGACATAGATACTATATGGCTCCATGCATATTGCAATTATTTTTGATGGGTAGTGTGAGACCATGTGGATATGACGTCACACTCTGTACAACCTTTGTGTGTAACTTTGGATGCAAACGTGGTGGCCGATGCTATGCAGCAGCGCGCCTCGATCGAAGTTGAGTCCCTTGTCCGGGCTGCTGTGCAGGAGAGTCAAACCTGCCATTGTCTAATCTCACTGTGTGGGCCCCGACTACGCTGTAAAGCCCTGCATATCTGGCAACCGGACGTCTCGACATTGGACTCCTCTTGTACCCAACCCAACTCCAGTGACACACAGACACACACACACACACACACAGACACACATACACACACTTGTTTTGTCAAAGATATAATCAGAGAAGCTACGCTCTGTGTGGTAGACGTCACATTTAGGCACGAAAGGAATGTGAACGTTAGTCTTCACGAGTCGAGTCAGGGTTGAGTTTTGGAACGCTGTATAGGAGAATCTCAAAGCGGTGGGGCATAAAAAGTCTGGAGGGGAGGGGCACGGTGTGGGGTGCGAGCTGTTTACATGAAGTAACGTCGGCGGGAAGCAAGGGATTAGTCCAGTAAGCTGGTGCTAGTGAGGATAAGTAGGTAAACAGAGAAAGAGGGGGTAAGAGGGGGTAAGGAGCACACAGAAAAAAAAAGAGAAGGCATTTGTATGCTGAAAGGGCGCCGTGCGGTGCACAGCGGGACGTGTTGCAGCAAATAAAGGTAGAGGGCAGAAACCCACTGGAAAGAAAGTATACAAAAAACAAACAAACAACGGCCCATACATACATTATATAGTTGGATTTGAAAACCCCGCTAGGAGCATGAAGAGTGAGAGAACATTTGCCCACAGAGGGTTTTGTGCTCTTTTCTGCTGAAAAGAAAAAGCTGATCACAGGTTGAGGAGCACGGCCACCGGGGGAGCGAACAAACCGCCCAAACAGCACTTTTACACACGCTCTTTTATTATTTTTTTATAATGGCCATCGTCGACACCGGAGAATGATTGCAATTAAATAGTGGAAGACACAAGAACGGCTCTCAAATGTTTTGAAGAGGCAAGCCAGCACGAACAAAGACAAAAAGAGAAAAGAAAAAGTGCAGTGCTAACTTTGCGGTTGTAATGTTAGGTTTTGAATGAATAGCTGGCAGGCAGATGGCGCATCGCCAGTCCTTCATCATCACCTTGCGTTTAAAAAGCCAATAACCCAAGCAACTATTTACTACCATTGTTTTAGATCCATGTGATGAATGAGCAGGGAGAGGCTCAGGGGATCTTGCTCAGGGGTGCCTGCAGGTAGACAATGGACATTGGTCTTGGAACTAGGGCTGGGCCATATTATATTATATATATATATTTCAGAAAAAGACTTCACTTTAAAGTAATGCAGCCTGCATATTTGCCATATCACTATATTCAAAATGTCATGATAAAAGACTATATCTAGTCTTTTATCATGACATTGATATACTATCGATGTATTGCCCAGGGAACCGAGACCCAGGCTGGGAGTCCAACACACTATAGCCAGTAGAACAGGCCTATTCATCATTATGATCTGGCCTGCAGATTTATTAGAACATAAATTAAAGCTGTTTCTGAGCAAGAATGAGAGCCAGTTCAATATCCTCCATTTCATCCATGTTGATGCACCCTCTCTATGCATGCGCCTGTCTCTGTTGTGGCAAAAAGTTTCGAGCTAAAAAGTACACTTTGAGAGCTACAATGTCCACATTGGCCCGGTTGTGTTTGGAACAAGAGAGAAGTACCGTAGCCTACCTCTGTGTTGCATGGATTTTTGGTGGAAAAAAGAAAGAAAGAAGAAACCCGCCCCCCTTTAACTTTAAATTCTCATAACCTGCCATCATAAGAAGTTGAACACTTGACACTCCTGCGCTACACGAGACACTCCTGCGCTACACGAGACACTCCTGCCCTACACGAGACACTCCTGCGCTACACGAGACACTCCTGCGCTACACGAGACACTCCTGCGCTACACGAGACACTCCTGCCCTACACGAGACACTCCTGCGCTACCACAAGACACTCCTGCCCTACACGAGACACTCCTGCCCTACACGAGACACTCCTGCCCTACACGAGGCACTCCTGCGCTACACGAGACACTCCTGCGCTACACGAGACACTCCTGCCCTACACGAGACACTCCTGCGCTACACGAGACACTCCTGCGCTACACGAGACACTCCTGCGCTACCACAAGACACTCCTGCGCTACACGAGACACTCCTGCCCTACACGAGACACTCCTGCCCTACACGAGACACTCCTGCCCTACACGAGACACTCCTGCCCTACACGAGACACTCCTGCGCTACACGAGACACTCCTGCGCTACACGAGACACTCCTGCGCTACCACAAGACACTCCTGCGCTACACGAGACACTCCTGCCCTACACGAGACACTCCTGCCCTACACGAGACACTCCTGCCCTACACGAGACACTCCTGCCCTACACGAGGCACTCCTGCGCTACACGAGACACTCCTGCGCTACACGAGACACTCCTGCGCTACACGAGACACTCCTGCCCTACACGAGACACTCCTGCGCTACACGAGACACTCCTGCGCTACACGAGACACTCCTGCGCTACACGAGACACTCCTGCCCTACACTGGAAACCCACCGTGTATTTCCTCCAGCGGCCCACCAGCTGCTCCTCGTTGTGGTCGGCCCCATCTCTGCCGGGCCCCCTCCGGCCCTCCTCCAGCTGCCGGCCCAGCTCCAGGAGCACCTGCTGCAGGCGGCCGATGTCCTGGCCCAGACGCTGCCGGCGCACCAGGTACTGGCTGTGGGCGTCTAGGGTGGTGCGCAGGCCCTCGCCCGCCTCCCGCAGGTCATGCCGCAGCCGGAGCCAGCCTTGCCGCAGCTCTTGGGCCTCCCGGGCCACCTGCTGGGCCCCGGCCGGGGAGGTGTGGCCCTGCACCGCCTCTGCCACGCCCTCCACGTGCTGCAGGGTCATCTCCTCGCCCGCCACGCTGCTGTCCAGAGCCTAGGAGGGAGTAACATTTCGAAAAAAGTACAAAACCAAAAGCTTTCTAGTGAATGCAAATTAAAAGAGGGGCCACTCTGTCAATGGTAGCCTTGTGAGATCTTCCACATAATGAAGTTGCGTGTCGGCATGAATCCATCGGGCCTTGGGCAGGCAGCAATTGACTCCCATATATTGGAGCAGCGCTTGGAAGTATATCAGTAACATATTCTCCTCTGAGAAAGCCTTCCGTGTGGATTTAAAAAAAAAAATTTGACATCATTATCCATTGGCTGTTTTACAAGATGAGAAGTAAAATACCCGAAGAAACATTTCTCCATTTACCTCGGCATGGTTTGGTTGCTCGCCAAGCAACACGAGCATCAAAGTGTGGCAGTGGGATTGTACAAACTGAAAACTTTATCTAAAAGCTAAATATTCAGTGATCAACTCAAAATGGAGCTATAACGATGTAGCCGTGTCCTTATTTAGCTTGTGGCTCACCTGTAAGGCTCGGAAGCGGTCCTCGGGTGAGTCGTCCCTCTCCTGTAGCTCGGCCAGCTCCTTGGTCTTGGACACCAGCCAGGTCTGGAACTTGTGAAGACAGCCCAGATACGTCTGATGCTCCTCGGCTATCTTCTGCAGCAGGGAGAGCCGCTCCTAAACAATAGCACACCAAGGCACCGAGTACCATTATTAAACTTGTCCCGAATGTTCCACTATTCTGTCTGCATCTTTATTTTATTAATGTATCTTTTGAATTGTTAGCATTCAGGTGGTTGTTGAATAAACGTGATTCCCATTTGGAATACATCAAAAGGTTGCTACCGCACAATGACAAGATAAAAAAAATCGGACTTGTGCATTCTTGAAGTTAGCAGGTGGTCACTATATTTATACAAAGGTTGGGTTGAAAGGACTGGGTTGAAATGAATAGAATAATATTCCCCCTTCCTCAGGACAAAAAAAATGAAGACTTGAAAGGTGTGGGTGCCAATCCTTCCTCTTTTACTCCACTACGTGTGGACAATAACAATACAGATGATCATAAGGAGCAGAGCAGTAGCTGGTGAGCGTTTCCTGATTTGGCCAAGTGCTTGTCCAGAGACCAATAATTTGTATCCAACGGGCCGGGCGCCAACTACCGTAGACAATCAGCATTTGTGATGTCCTCGAATGTGGGGATTATAAACCACAGAGAGAGTGAAACACCATTGCATCTGGGGTGAAGCTGTAAAAAGGCTTAGGCTTCAAGGCTGGGGATGCAATTCCACCCCTAACGCTGGCCAAAATAGCGAATACCGTAAATCCTCTAATATTGGCCGGGGCCTTTATTTACTGAGCCGCAAAGAGCACCAGGCCTTTGTTGGAGGCAGGCTTATATTAGAGGCAGGCCTTTATTTCTTAAAATTAAACTCTCATGGACATAATCCCTTCATTTCCTGACTTTTATTGCAAAACATTGCACACATTGGCACATGAAAACAAAACAGTAAGATTCAGCTGCAAGTAACGTATGGTAACAAAACAGCACCGCAGTCTCACGTAGGGAAAATACACCCACTGTACAATAAAACAACCCTGAGGTAGGAAGAAACATTACTGGAATACGGTAACTGTCTCTTTAAAAGTCACGTCAAACTTTCGTCTGGTCGGCGCCATGTTTGTTTTCTCTTCTCTGGTAGCTCTGTGTTACGTAGACACATTGTGTTGTGGGACATTCAGGCTTGCACAGGTCATTCAAACTACCGTAGTTACATTACCGTAGTTACATTACCGGTGTATAACAGGCACCAGGAGTTTACCGGATTAACAGTCAGATTTTTTCTTCGTTTTTTGACCCGGCCTGTATTGGAGGCCGGCCTTTATTTGTCCGTGTTGACCACACCCCCGGCCATTATGAGAGACCGGCCTTTAATGGAATACAGGCCACTATTAGAGGATTTACGGTAACTAGCCTGTGTCCGTGTCATAGAACAGACTGGGATTTGTATTTGCACTCTTTTCCTATGAAATAGTTTTTAGAGCGTAAAATCCTCAATTAATACTTTGACTGGGGACCATACTTCCTCCCAACTAGGGAGGTATATGCACTAAATTAAATGCAAATCTTGTTTAATGAAGGACACGCATTATACAGCCTCGCACCGCCATTAAAAAATGTTACAAGTAAAGCCTAATGGCATTCCTTTTGAAAGGGTACAGTCATCCATGGTGAATAATTTACCACTGCCTTTTAAAAAGATATCATTAACATAAATGGTGGAAGAGAATCCTTGCACTATACAACCCCCCCCCCCCCCCCAAAAAAAACAACAACTCACTCAAGCAGCACCAATAAAAGTAGACAAATAGCTTGTTCCAACCTCGTCCCAATGTGAGCTTTGCTAGCACGCTAGAATAGCGTGCTAGCACAGCCTTGGTTCGCCAGTCACCTGGATTGTGTGAATAAACGAATGCCACTAATGAAGTGAGTTTACCCACTAGATACCAGCGGGTTGCGAGCAAGCATTCACGTGTGCTGGCCTGAAAATGTCTGACATTATCAAGAGCCGCGAGAATGGCAATGAAGTGAACATGGTCATTGTGACTGGCAATTGATAAGGGCAACTGGCACGAATAAGGCACTGCATCTGTGCTTGCCAACATGACGTGTGTGAAATTGACTACTGATGGCGAACAAACATGCATACATAACGCTGCAAACTAAACGTGCTCTGTTTGGTTGGCAGCGCACACACACACACACACACACACACACACACACACACACACACACACACTCACTCACTCTTCCCTTAACCTACTGGAGATGTGGAACTGTGATATCTTGCAGAATAATGCAGACGGCAGTTATAAACCCACGGGTCTCCGCCTCAGACCCTCAATAATGACAAGGAGCTCCTCGAACAGAGACCCACATACACATTTAATAGCCTACTTCACTCATGGGCATATAAGGCCTTTATCCATTGCTTGCGGTCGGTTTACTTATTTAGAGTACAGTAATGCATTGTGGGCCATTTCCGTCACAACCGTGTATCTGCTCGCCCGGCTTTCACAACAATTTAAAGGATAACTTTGGGAGTTTTAACCTGGACCCTATTTTCCCATCATTTGGGGTCTAACTGACTAATACGGACAAGAAGCTGGTCCAGTATTGAGCGAGAACGCAGCCGTGAAACCGTGGGGAAATTCTGCCTGACCATGTATGCTAAAGTGCTTGTTTTTGCCACTGACAGGCTCAGATTGTTACAAGTGTTTGACAGCATTATGGAAAGGGTCCCTACAGAGTAATATAACTTCTTTTTTTCTTTACCTTTTGCTTGATCGGGTCTGTTTGTTATTGTGCCCAACCAAGTTTGCTGACGGAGCAGTCTCACTCTGACACTCGTGAGAGTCGAGTTGTTGGAGGGAGAGAACGGTGGAAACGTGTTGGAGAGAGGCATGATGGAAAGAGTTTGTTGTGTTGGACTACAGAAGGTGTTGCTTAAAAAATGTTCAGTGTCACGTCCGCTACAAGTACTCTTGGCTGATTTTGCTGGTGAGATTTTGCCACGCTTGGTTCACAATAACAAACAGACAAAGAATAAAATATGAAGCAAAAGATAAAGCAAAAGGTAAAGCCAATGCCCAAGTTTCTCTTATTTCACTCTAACCCTTTCCATTATGTTGTCAGACACTTAACAATCTGAGCAATCTAACACATCTAACACTAACACATTAGTGGATGTATATTGACAATGTATAAATAATATAGAATTGTGGTATGCAAGGGTTCATGGTTTAGCTCTGGCAGTGAAACAAGGGACATTCAGGCTTGCACAGGTCATTCAAACTACCATAGTTACATTACCGTAGTTACATTACCGGTGTATAACAGGCACCAGGAGTTTACCGGATTAACCGTCGTTTTTTGACCCGGCCTGTATTGGAGGCCGGCCGTTATTTGTCCGTGTTGACCACGCCCCCGGCCATTATGAGAGACCGGCCTTTAATGGAATACAGGCCACTATTAGAGGATTTACGGTATTTATACTATACTTTTGTCATGTTATTTTGGCTGCACCAATGGCCAATGCGCCAACCGCCTGCAAGGAGTGCATTTTGCCGCAAGGAGCGCATTTGAATATTTTTTCATTTAATCGGCAATCAGATCATACAAAATAACGATTCCAAAAATAGGAAAAAATTATGAACATCAGATCAGATTATCGGCCAATTATCAACCCCTAATTACTAATAATCGGTATCGGCCCAGAAAAAACCATATCGGTCCACCCCTAATATTGCCGCACTGGATGAGTTGCCCATCTCTGATGTAAGGGAACACATGTACAGACTGCCGGTCATTATTGCAAAATAACCTTACCCCACAGGGTGATGCAGGACCTCGACGTGACCAGGCTACTGGTGGACTCGATAAATAGCTAAATGATAAATGATATTAGCAGAATCGATAATGAAATTGTTAACAATTAAGTCTTCCCATCCCCATACCCAAAGCAGACTGTGTTAACCCTACTGCCGGCTGACTGACGTCACACAGTCAACACTGTGTTAATCAGAAGTGAGGTCCACAAAAACAACACCTGCAAAGAACACTGCTCGCCGTAGGTGCCGCTAAAGAGCACTAGATGGAAATCTTTGAGAATGCCACTGTGACAATAGAATTCAAACAGACATGGAAATTACTTTGTCGCGTGTTCTTAGGGTGCTTTCACACCTATAGTTCGATTGCTTTGGTCCGCACCAGGCAAAACAATGTTACAATGTAGCAAACAGACGTTGGTACGGTTCGGTTTCACATATGCATGTTTCTAAACGAACCAAAATAGACCAAACGAAGCTTTAACGTTGAAGCTTTAACGTGAACAGAGAGGGCGAGGTGAAATCCCCGCATCACATTGGCAATACATAGGCTAGTTATGAAATTGCACGTCATACAAGTATGCTCATCACAGCATGGCTCATCACAGTTGTCCAAATTGCATTACAGTGTAATCCGCTTATAGTGATCACGGATATAGTGATCAACCGCTTATATGATCACAGAGCCTGGGACAGAATCGTTCCGATACAAACACTGTTTAAATAATTCACTTATAGCGATCAAGCAGTCCGCTTATAGTGATCATTTTGGGTCCTTTTATACAGAACATATGTGGGAGAAATTAATAAATTACGGTCATTTATAGCGGCTCGCGCGAAGACGTGCTGCATGCACATCGCGAGCACATCGCGCGCACCTCGCGCACCTCGTCGGGTAAAAGAAAGTCACTTTCTCTGAACGAAAAACGGAGACTCGTCGAAGCTTACAGTAGCCTACTGTAGTGTATTTGATTTATAGCTACACAGTGCAATGCTGTCATTTAATTTGCTATTTGAATCGCGTTTCAAACAGCTGTACTGTAACGTTAATGTACGGACTGTACAGTATTTTTCAGTTAACTTGCTGTAATAAAATCCAGTAAATAGCAAAGCTGTCCGTTTCATTACTTTATACATGTATTAATGTATTATATATACAAATGTCAATTGGATGGTAATCAGCATAAAAATAAAGAAAATTAGAAAATCTCGGTTATAGTAATCAACCGCTTATAGTGATCAATTTGACCCGGACAAACGTGATCACTATAAGCGGATTACACTGTATTGACATTAGGTTATTCAGTTACACAGACTATCCAAACAAGAAGTAGGCTATTATGACAATGTTTTGGGAATCAATGGGGGGAATCAAGTCTAATGAATTTAACAGTCGGCTATTAATGATCGCATTGTCAATCGCATTGTCAATTAGGTAGCCTATGATATTTTACTGAAATGGAGAGTCAATTAATGATTAACAACACCCACAATGCATCAAAACTAGATCGTTGTGGACCCATTTTTTTCGGTTGCTTTCACCAGAGGAAGCGCACCAAATGTAGGGAGTTGGAGCGGATCGAGACCACCTCTTCAGGGAGGTCTCGGACGGCTGATTTGGTGCGCACCAAAGTGCGGTGGTTGCATTCACACCAACGCAAATGTACCGAATCAAGGGACCAAACTCGTTTAGTGCGCTCTAAATGCTGTATGTGTGAAAGCACCCTTAGTAAACACATTAACCTGGATCTCCTTCTGTGCGCTGGATGGATCTGATTAGAGGCACCGAATAATTATTAGTAAGGTTTTCATTTGTCTGCATCCCCAATGTGAGGACACAGCAGGTCGTTTCTGAGGATATTGTGTTCAAGGCCATAACAGGATAAGGGAACTCGTCTAGAGACCAACAAATCCCCCGGCTGACCTGAGAGCATTGGACAGGAAAAAATCAAACAACAAAAAAATAAGCCATAAAAACAAACAGAAGCCCACACACCCTCCAGCACGGCTAGGGCCTCTCAGAGCTCCACGGCAAGGAAATCCATTGTACTTGAGCAGGCCACCCACGTGCAAGGCATTCACTCTCAGAACGATTTACCAGTTGCAAGTTAAACGTTGAGTGGATCACATTAATCAAAACATCTAGCTCAACCAAAATAGTTGACAAACATTTTTTCTGAATAAGAGCATGCAGTGACCAGAATGCACGCACAGACACGCACACGTACCCAGCAAACACACAAAAAATGTAAATATCAAAATATCAATATAAACAATAAGAGGAAAAAAACACAATGCATCACACAGACCAACACCACCCCAGCCCCGCCTCACCTCGGCCCCGTCCCGGACGTCGTTGTAGGCCTGCTGCAGGGCCTCCTGCACGGTCGTCTCCACGCTGGGGTCCTGGGTGCGCTCGTAAAGAGCCGCCGCCTCATCCAGAAGCCGCTCCAGCAGCGGCGCCTGGCCGCAAACGTCGCTCAGCACCACCCGCTGGTGGTCCACCTGCCACAGCTTCTCCCGCACGCCCAGCTGCAGCTCCACGTCCGTCGCCAGCCGGGTGCGGAGCCGCACCAGCCACGCCTCAAACTCCTCGTGGGCCTTCAGGTACTCGCTCCAGTGCAGCCACACCCACTCGATGCGGCTGCATTCCCCATGTTGCGTCCAAGTGATGCAAATGCAGCCAGAGTAAGGTTGACATGGGTAAACAAAGAAAAAAAGAAAATATGGATACAACATAACGCAAATATATACAATAATATATATTTGGCATCCCACAACTCCGCACCAGAGTCTGATTGCTTGAAAGAACTGAACAAGGGAGAGAAGTACACCAGGGTTCGGCACCAATACTCAGAGGTGTGTAAGCGAGCAACCTAGTGGTGAAATGCTTGTAGATGGCTACAGTGTCATTAAGCAATGTACATTACATTTAGGGAGATTTACATTTGGCAGATGCTTTTATCCAAAGCGACTTACAGAGTACATTTGTTGAAAGAGACAGCAATATATTGCTGTGGTGAGCAATATATAAGAATAGTGCAGGTTTCAAGCATTCATAATGGCAAGGTTAATAGAATGAGTTTCATAATTGCTAGGTTGCCTGCATAACTGGGATAACAGCAGAAGTGCCATTCTGAGTGCATTACCAACATTTAAGAACGTACAATATGCTAAACAATGCCAATACAATTAATAATGCCAAGACATACAAACACACAAGTGCTAGGGATAGGAGAGGGACGTCAGGGGTTGTTATGCAGTCCAGGTGAACTCTGAACAGGTGGGTCTTGAGTCGCTCACCAGCTCAGGCCTTGAGCTGGTGAGTGACTCTGCTGTCCTAACGTCAGCCAGGAGCTTGGCAGAGTGGTGTTTGCCTGTTCTTAGTGAAGGTGGTACCAGTCGTCAAGCCGAGGTTGTTGAGCGGAGCGCTCAAACAGGGGCGTGGGGTCTGACTTCACAAGCATGTTGATGTTCGTGATCAGTCGCCTCGTCCCCGATGTGCTTGGTCGTAGGCACCAGAAAGTCGGTTGAGCGATTTTTCTCTCTCTCCGAGAAAAGTATTTCTACCGATAGCGGACGCATGCCATGCATTAAGACTATTGATAGAAATACACATAATTAGAAAATGATTTTAAGAGGCCTAATTAACCAACATTAAACAATGTTTAGTTTCTCCAACACATCTGATCAAAAAATTAACAATTTAATTTAATCTGGTTCACAATTTTCTATTTAAATAGGCCTACCTTTAATGTAGACTAACAACCATGGATGTATGAACAAGCTTATGCTCCTGCTGAAGGATTGAGCTCTGCTGCACACACACGGCAATGCTCAGCTGTTCTAGTAATTCGGGAAGCACATCGCTGGAATGTCAATCAATTCAGTCTGCTTCACAGTAAAAACTAAACTTTCTTTAGGCGTACAGAGTTTGAGTGAACGGCTTGATCATGGGAACGGCTTGCTCACTAAACGGATTTGTAAAATCAATGAGACTGTGATCATTTTCATCACGACAATCATCTTTTGGATGATTATTTAAATGTACACTTCCACAGCTAGACAATTCCTAATTTTGACTTCTTGAACTTAACTACAATGATCCGATAGCAAGATGTCAACAGACGTAAACCGTTTGAACAAAATCCATGGCTGAGGAAATATTATAATCAGCAAAGAACGGCGGCGCAGTGCTTGCACTGCTGCCTCACAGCAAGAAGGTCCTGGGATCGATTCCCGCCTGGGACGCTATTGACTCTGGGGTGATCACCAGGTGGGTGATCTCCCGGCCTTTCTGTGTGGAGTTTGCATGTTCTCCCTGTGCTCTGCAGGGTCTCTTTCCACAGTAAGAACCCCAATTTAAAAACATGTGAAGAATCGCCTCTCCTGTCCAGTCCCTGACCAAAGACGTGGACACAAGACCTGGAGCTGTTGGTCCCCGGGTGCCGTAAAAGGGCTGCCCACTGCTCCTGGAAGGGCAGCATAAACAGGATGGGTCAAATGCAGAGACTACATTTCCGCGGGTCACCCTCCCTGCATGCGTGTGTGTTTGGCGGTCACCACTTCCTGCGTGCTGTGCGTTTTGTGACCATAAAGTGTGGACTAATAAAACGTTCTTCTTCTTCTTAAGAAGGGAAGAAAAAGTTGTTAATTTGTAGAGATTCTTGTGCATCCCCCATGGATAATTAAAAACAAACCTCCTGCTTGCCAAGCACATACAAATTATACTTTTGCTTAAATTAGTTAGTTAAGCATTGTTAAATGTGTAAGCTTTAAAAAAAAATATATATATTATTCAACTCTATAATACATACATATAATACGTATGGATCTGGCTAATAACAATCTTCACTATTTGTATTTTTATTGAGAGCTTGATCAACATTTGGCCTATGTTTTTCACAGATCTGATACTCAGCGCTCAGAGCTATACCCAACTATCATCCTATCTCTCTCAAATCAACCTGCTTGACCCTCATCAGTCAGGCTTCAAGGCCGCACACTCCACAGAGATGGCCCTGCTCCGTGTCCTTCCGTGTCACCAGAGGCTCGTACCTCATCTGTGCTCATCCTTCTTGACTTGTCTGCCGGGTTCGACACAGCAAACCACCAGATCCTCCTCCCACTCTGGCAGAGCTTGGCATTGCTGGACCTGCGTTACCGTGGTTCACTTCCTAACTGACAAATCAGGTCACATGGAATGGATCCCTGTCGAGACACTGCACCCTTGATACTTGAGTCCCCCAAGGCTCAGTACTAGGACTCCTTCTGTTTTGCTTATACACAAGATCTCTAGGCTCTATAGTTACATCCCATGGCTTCTCCTATCACTGTTATGCAGACGACACCCAATTGTTCCTTTCCTTTCCCCCCCTCTGACACCCAAATCACAACACAGATCTCTAAATGTCTGGCTGACATCAGCAAATGGACGACTGCCACGACCTGAACCTTAACCTAGACAAGACTGAGCTTCTCTTCATGCTGGGAAAAGACTGCCCCCAGATGGACATACTTGTCACCATTGAGGACCATTCACCGACTGCAGGGTCAAGGAACCTTGACGTGGTCCTGGACGACCAGCTGTGCCTCTGTGGCCCAAGCTTGTAGAATTGCTTTCTACAACATTTGCAGGATCCAGCCCTTCCTCACACGTGAAGCAGCACAGGTCCAAGCACTTGTCATCACTCGCCTTGACTACTGCAACTCTCTCCTGGCTGGACTCCCTGCCTCTACAATCAAATCGCATCCAGAATGCAGCAGCGCACCTGGTGTGCAACTTACCAAAGTTCTGTGTGTAACTCCCCTCTCCTGCAACCTCCAGTGGCTCCTGGTAATCACTCGCATTAGATTCAAGACACTGGTACTAGCCTCCAAGGCTGTCAGCAGAACTGCCCCTACCTACCTCCAAACATTAGTCAGATCCCACGCCCCAGCTCGACCAGCTCAACTTCGGCTAAACACCACGCCAAGTCCCAACTCTTCTCTGTTCTGGAACCGCAGTGGTGGAATGAGCTCCTGGCTGACGTCAGGACGGCAGAGTCGCTCACCAGCTTCCTCAAGAGCCACCTGTTCACCTGGACTCTGCATAACCACCCCCCCCCCCCCCGCCTTCCCTCTCCTAACCCTAGCACTAACTTGCGTGTTTGTATGTCTTGGCATTATTAATAGTACTTAGCATTGTTTAGCACAGTGGTCGCCAACCCGTCGATCGCGATCGACCTGTAGATCTTTGGGACTTTCCCAGTAGATCCCGAGAATAACAGGAAAAATAAAAACACTATCACCAAATTCCTGTATGTTCGCCAACGTTTAATATGAGTGTCTTGCTCTTTCATCAGCTCCAGCTGTAACCTACCAGGCATAGTAGTGAGAGTGACCAATAAGATTGGGGGGAAATAAGTTAAAACTTTATTGACCAATGAGAGAACAGAAGGTTTCTCACGGAAGGTTTGCTAGGTTAACAGATAACAGCTAACATGGCTGAGGCGCCTTGTAAAAAGGCGAAAACATATTATTTTCATCCTGAATGGGAAGAAGAATTTATTTTTACGTTAGTGAAAGACAAGTGCGTGTGTATGTTATGTCACCAAACTCAAGCACTGAGTAAGAGAGGAAATCTGGAGCGGCACCACCCGAAATTCAAGGACATCTTTCCACTTAAGAGTGCTATCCGTGCTAAAAGAGTCGTGGAGCTAAAATCGGGGCTAAAAGCCCAGCAGTCTCTTTTCGTTAAACCTGTCAACGTCTTACGGCTGCTACAGAAGCATCATTTCGAGTAAGTCACCTTTTGGCTCAACACAAGAAGCCTTTTACAGATGGCGAGTTGATCAAAGAGGCTATGGCTATTGTCGCCAACACAGTGTTCAACGATTTTAAAAACAAGGACGACATCAAGGCAGCACTAAGCAGTGTCCCGCTCGGCCCTGCGACGGTGACAAGAAGGGTTGAATCACTGTCGGAAGACGTGGATCAGCAGGTGTTAAGGGACTTGGCACGTTGTGAATATTTTTCAGTTCAATTGGATGAATCGCTGGATGTTACAGGACACAGCCCAACTCATTGCGTTCGTCAGAATGGTTTTCCAGGATTTTACAAGTAAGGAGGACTTTCTCACTCTTTTACACTTAAAAGGACAGAACAAGGGTGGGGATATTTTTAAAGAGTTTTAAAAAATATGTCCAAGACAACGAAGTTCCCATTATTAAAATGGTAGCAATCACTACTGATGGGGCCCCAGCGCGGTGCGCTTGGGTTTTGTAGCACTGTGCCGCAATGATCCCGCTTTTCCAGAATATATGACTTATCACTGCGTTATTCACCAGCAGGCCTTGGTTGGGAAGGTATTGGATTTTTCGCACGTTATGTCATTGGTGGTCAAATTGATCAACTCCATTCGAGCTCAAGCTCTTCAACATCGCTTCAAGGCATTGATGGATGAGCTCGACGCCTCTTATGGAGACTTGATTCTCCATGCTGATGTTCGTTGGCTGAGTCGTGGCAAAGTGCTACAGCACTTTGTTGACCTGCTGCCAAATATAAAGACTTTTCTGTCAATTGTCCAATGATGCATGGCTACTTGACCTGGGATTTATGACAGATATAACGACGAAACTGAATGCACTCAACACTGACCTCCAGGGGAAAAACAGACATCTGTCCCATATGATAAGCGCAGTGAATGCGTTCAAGGCCAAGCTCTGTGTTTGGACCACACATCTAAAAAGCAGGAAGCTAACACATTTTCCCAACCTGGAAAAAATGTCTCAAGCCATCAAAGACAAGGATGCTTTTCACCCAGATCAGTACTGCGCCCATCTGGACAAAGTTGCAGTGGAGTTCAGTCGGCGTTTTGGTGAGTTAGACATCATGGAAGACATAGCTACATTCGTTTCAAACCCATTTCAGTCCACTGATGCGGAAAAGGTATCAGCCAAATTCCAACAGGTATTTGGGTTGCAAAGTCGTGTAGATATGGAGATCATTGATTTGCAAAATGACATAGAACTGAAGTCAAGATCAAGGGACAGTGATTTTTGGGGATTTGTGAGCAGAGAGAAGTGTCCCCTCCTGACTGCATGTGCACTAAAAGTGAGTGCCTACTTTGGATCCACTTACCTCTGTGAAATGGCATTTTCACAGATGAAAATAATAAAATCTAAGTATAGGAGCTGCCTCACTGATGGTCACCTCACAGACTGCATCCAGACTGGCTGTCTGCAGCTATGAACCAAACTACAAAGAACTTGCAGACAGTATTCAGTCACAACCATCACACTGACTTGAGTGGACATTAGGCCTAACTGCAAAAGCTTTACCTGTTTGTATTGTAAAAGTGTGGATGCAGATGAGCCAGAATGGCATTTAATTTGTATTGGTCCAAAAGTAATTAGTAAGTTTCATAGTTACTGTTACAAATAGCAATATGTTCTGTTCATTACAAAATGTGTTGTTGTCAGTATTCATGTATTCAGGCTACTGCATAAGATGAGCCAGAATTTTAGAGCAGTGGTCGCCAACCCGTCGATCGCGATCGACCTGTAGATCTTTGGGACTTTCCCAGTAGATCCCGAGAATAACAGGAAAAATAAAAACACTATCACCAAATTCCTGTATGTTCGCCAACGTTTAATATGAGTGTCTTGCTCTTTCATCAGCTCCAGCTGTAACCTACCAGGCATAGTAGTGAGAGTGACCAATAAGATTGGGGGGAAATAAGTTAAAACTTTTATTGACCAATGAGAGAACAGAAGGTTTCTCACGGAAGGTTTGCTAGGGTTAACAGATAACAGCTAACATGGCTGAGGCGCCTTGTAAAAAGGCGAAAACATATTATTTTCATCCTGAATGGGAAGAAGAATTTATTTTTACGTTAGTGAAAGACAAGTGCGTGTGTATGTTATGTCACCAAACTCAAGCACTGAGTAAGAGAGGAAATCTGGAGCGGCACCACCCGAAATTCAAGGACATCTTTCCACTTAAGAGTGCTATCCGTGCTAAAAGAGTCGTGGAGCTAAAATCGGGGCTAAAAGCCCAGCAGTCTCTTTTCGTTAAACCTGTCAACGTCTTACGGCTGCTACAGAAGCATCATTTCGAGTAAGTCACCTTTTGGCTCAACACAAGAAGCCTTTTACAGATGGCGAGTTGATCAAAGAGGCTATGGCTATTGTCGCCAACACAGTGTTCAACGATTTTAAAAACAAGGACGACATCAAGGCAGCACTAAGCAGTGTCCCGCTCGGCCCTGCGACGGTGACAAGAAGGGTTGAATCACTGTCGGAAGACGTGGATCAGCAGGTGTTAAGGGACTTGGCACGTTGTGAATATTTTTCAGTTCAATTGGATGAATCGCTGGATGTTACAGACACAGCCCAACTCATTGCGTTCGTCAGAATGGTTTTCCAGGATTTTACAAGTAAGGAGGACTTTCTCACTCTTTTACACTTAAAAGGACAGAACAAGGGGTGGGGATATTTTTAAAGAGTTTAAAAAATATGTCCAAGACAACGAAGTTCCCATTATTAAAATGGTAGCAATCACTACTGATGAGGCCCCAGCGCGGTGCGCTTGGGTTTTGTAGCACTGTGCCGCAATGATCCCGCTTTTCCAGAATATATGACTTATCACTGCGTTATTCACCAGCAGGCCTTGGTTGGGAAGGTATTGGATTTTTCGCACGTTATGTCATTGGTGGTCAAATTGATCAACTCCATTCGAGCTCAAGCTCTTCAACATCGCTTCAAGGCATTGATGGATGAGCTCGATGCCTCTTATGGAGACTTGATTCTCCATGCTGATGTTCGTTGGCTGAGTCGTGGCAAAGTGCTACAGCACTTTGTTGACCTGCTGCCAAATATAAAGACTTTTCTGTCAATTGTCCAATGATGCATGGCTACTTGACCTGGGATTTATGACAGATATAACGACGAAACTGAATGCACTCAACACTGACCTCCAGGGGAAAAACAGACATCTGTCCCATATGATAAGCGCAGTGAATGCGTTCAAGGCCAAGCTCTGTGTTTGGACCACACATCTAAAAAGCAGGAAGCTAACACATTTTCCCAACCTGGAAAAAATGTCTCAAGCCATCAAAGACAAGGATGCTTTTCACCCAGATCAGTACTGCGCCCATCTGGACAAAGTTGCAGTGGAGTTCAGTCGGCGTTTTGGTGAGTTAGACATCATGGAAGACATAGCTACATTCGTTTCAAACCCATTTCAGTCCACTGATGCGGGAAAAGTATCAGCCAAATTTCCAACAGGTATTTGGGTTGCAAAGTCGTGTAGATATGGAGATCATTGATTTGCAAAATGACATAGAACTGAAGTCAAGATCAAGGGACAGTGATTTTTGGGGATTTGTGAGCAGAGAGAAGTGTCCCCTCCTGACTGCATGTGCACTAAAAGTGAGTGCCTACTTTGGATCCACTTACCTCTGTGAAATGGCATTTTCACAGATGAAAATAATAAAATCTAAGTATAGGAGCTGCCTCACTGATGGTCACCTCACAGACTGCATCAGACTGGCTGTCTGCAGCTATGAACCAAACTACAAAGAACTTGCAGACAGTATTCAGTCACAACCATCACACTGACTTGAGTGGACATTAGGCCTACTGCAAAAGCTTTACCTGTTTGTATTGTAAAAGTGTGATGCAGATGAGCCAGAATGGCATTTAATTTGTATTGGTCCAAAAGTAATAGTAAGTTTCATAGTTAACTGTTACAAATAGCAATATGTTCTGTTCATTACAAAATGTGTTGTTGTCAGTATTCAGTATTCAGGCTACTGCATAAGATGAGCCAGAATAGCATTTAATTTTTATTGGTGCAAATGTTCATAAGTAATATTAAGTTTCAATAATCAATGTATAAATAGCAATATGATCTGTTCATTACAAAATGGGTAGTTTTCTCCCCACTATGGAACAAAGAAATGCAGTCCCTTGCATGAAGCAAGTTCTTAAGCTTCACAGTTAGCTTCTTAAGCTTCACAGAGTACTATGTGCTCATTACAAAATGTGTTTTCCCCACTATGAACAAAATAATATAATTTGAATAATGCTGTGTAATGTAAGAAAACCTTTTGGCCTGATACATTTGTCTTAATAAAAGGCCTTAAATTGGAAGTATTTTGGCTTTGCTTCTCTTTTGACACTTCATGGTAGATCTTGCCTTTGTTCAGGGCCGAGGCAGGGATCTTGGGTTCAAAAAGGTTGGTGACCACTGGTTTAGCATATTGTATGTTCTTAGATATGCATAAGATGAGCCAGAATAGCATTTAATTTTTATTGGTGCAAATGTTCATAAGTAATATTAAGTTTCAATAATCAATGTATAAATAGCAATATGATCTGTTCATTACAAAATGGGTAGTTTTCTCCCCACTATGGAACAAAGAAATGCAGTCCCTTGCATGAAGCAAGTTCTTAAGCTTCACAGTTAGCTTCTTAAGCTTCACAGAGTACTATGTGCTCATTACAAAATGTGTTTTCCCCACTATGAACAAAATAATATAATTTGAATAATGCTGTGTAATGTAAGAAAACCTTTTGGCCTGATACATTTGTCTTAATAAAAGGCCTTAAATTGGAAGTATTTTGGCTTTGCTTCTCTTTTGACACTTCATGGTAGATCTTGCCTTTGTTCAGGGCCGAGGCAGGGATCTTGGGTTCAAAAAGGTTGGTGACCACTGGTTTAGCATATTGTATGTTCTTAGATAATAATGCACTAAAAATGGCAATTCTGTTCTTATACCAGCTATTATGCAGGCAACCGAGCAATTATGAAACTCATTGTATTAACCTTGCAATTGAATGAATGCTTGAAACCTGCTCTGTTCTTTATGAACCACAGCGATATATTGCTCTCTATCAACAAATGTACTTATTTGTAAGTCGCTTTGGATAAAAGGAAATAAATGATACATATGGTGGTGGTACATTATTCACAACATAAGCGCACCTGTGTACAACATAAGCGCACCTGTGACAGTGGATGATGTAGGTGCTGGTCTCCTCCCATTGGGCCTTGAGGTCTTTGAGTTTGGCGTTGGTGTCCCCCCTTAGGTCCTGGTCACTGGCCTGGAGGAGCATGTCAGCCGCCACCAGCACCACGTCCACCAGCATGCGGCCCTCGTGCTCAGAGCTGTGGATTTTCTGGATGACGTGAACAAGAAGCCGTTAAAGGGAGCGATACGTCATCTGTCTTGTGTGTGTGTGTGTGTGTGCGTGCGTGCGTGAGAGTACTCTACATACTTGACTATAAACATTGACTGCTCCTTCAGCAAGACTTGGTTGGGCACAATCACAAACAGACTTGATCAAGTAAAAAGGTAAAGATAATTTCTGTAAAGGGGCGTTTCCATAATGTTTTTGAACACTTCTAACAATCTGAGCCCATCAGCGACAAAAACAAGCTCTTTGGTGTACATGTATGGACAGGCTGTATTGGCCCAAAAACTTTTTATTTGCCACTTTTACCGTGGCACCATGGAGAGCGTTTTGTCGTGTGGTGTCACTGTGTGGTGTGGCGATATCACTGCACAGGACAGGAAAGCCATCAGGAGGGTCGTTAGGATGGCGGAAAAGATCATCAGGTGTGCACTTCCAGCTATCCAGGAGACCGAAAGGTCTCTAGTGTTTAACCACAGCCAACAGCTAATCAAGAAAGCTAATTATTAAAGGTTATCTTGACCTGCACTTCATCTGTATACACATAACAATAGAGCATATTGCAACGTTTATCAAAACAGGGCCAGAAATATATTGCTGAATCTTGCCCAATGTCATTACAAGTTCATACTGCTCCTCCAATGCTTTAACTTAAAGGCCATTCGAGGAAACATTACACAGGGTTTCTCTCTTTGAAGACAAAGATTATCGATAACTACATTTCCATTAGCTGATACCTTAACTGAAGCTGCTCTAAGAACAAAAATCTATGCAACAATGAGTCACAATAAACATGCTTAATAAAAAAGCATTCAGAGCACCACTACATTTTCTTTTTGTGGTTACTGCCACAACCGAATATGAACTGAACTCTAGTTGCAGCCAGTGGAGTAGAGGCAGACAAGTGAATGAGGATAAGTGGCAGAAATGTCATCACCTAAGGCAAAACTTGCTGAAAAGAACAGTGCCAATAGCCATGAGTAGAATTATGGTATGCTAAAAAGGTCACATTTTGACATTCATTTGTCAAAATGTGGCAGTGCAGCTAATGGATTAAAACCTTAACTGTTTAAACTGCAAACCTGAAACACCATGGAACTCTATCAATTCTCAACAGTCATTGTATTGTGACAGCCCCCTTTCATAGAGTGATGTATAGAGGGCCAGGTGTGTGTGTACGTGCACGGACGGCCAGGGTGTGTGTGTGTGTCCATGTGAATGTGTGTGTGTGCATATGATGAAGAGAGCAAGTGTGTGTCCATGTGCGTGTGCATGTGCGTGCGTGCGATGAAGAGAGCCAGGGTGTGTGTGCGTGTTCACCTCAGTCTCCCTGAGCCTGGCCTCCAAGGCATCTCGGGGGCCCTGGGTGTTGTCGTTGGCACGGAGACCCTCCTGGGCCACCTGCATCCACGACAGGGCAGCCTCAAGGCTCTCCCTGAACTCCTGCTGTTCTTGTTGGGTCATGTGACCTGCCTGACCAAACGGGCAACAATAGTTCAGACAGACAGAGAGAGCAAGCTTTTCCATTAGTACCAGTACAGCTACAACCCGAGGCCAACGTTGGTTCAGAGCACAGTCTTTGCACTTCCTATTTTGGGAGAAGGCAATTGTGATCGCGCGTTGAGAGGTTCAAGCCATTGATTAACGCGGAAGCAACAACTCTTCAAAACATCAACAGTTGGGCTAGTAGCAGCGAGAGCGGGATATGGAAACAATCCGTCCTGTCCGGACCCGGACCTATAACGGATAAATTATATAACGTGGCATCTTTTTTAGTCTTTCTAGACAATTAGATCGGTGCAGTCAGTAAGTGAGTAGAAACAAATATACACACAGAGAGACGAGAAGAGAGAAACAGTCGGAGTATGCCGTGCTCTAAAAAGAGAAAACAGAGCTTTTAAGAAGAATGGACAGACTCTTACATTCTTCCCGCAGGCAGTTAAAAACCAGTATGTCTCATTTGTTCCGAGGCTGTGGCATATATTAAAAGCGGCAATGTGAAGCGCCACTAAGAGACAAAGCACACATTTAGAGCTCACTTCTCTCACTGAGCAAGAGAAAGTGAGGAAATGGGATATAGGGCTGGGCTATATGGCAAAGACTATGATCACAATTTTATTTCCCATATTAATCGATCTTGATATACATCACGATATACAATATATATATATATCCTGATAATGACTGATGCCTGGAGAAAACAAAGGGTTTATTAGTTAAACTTTAGAACATACCGTAAATCCTCTAATATTGGCTGGGGCCTTTATTTACTGAGTTTACCGTATTAACCGTCGTTTTTTTTCTTCGTTTTTTGACCCGGCCTGTATTGGAGGCCGGCCTTTATTTGTCCGTGTTGACCACGCCCCCGGCCATTATGAGAGACCGGCCTTTAATGGAATACAGGCCACTATTAGAGGATTTACGGTAGTTTATGAATAAAAATTAAATTTCAATGTAAACTAAAATCTAACTGTGCAAACATGACGTATCTGCCTTAACAAAACAATACAAGTTCAAACATGAGCAAACATCTCAAATGTTTGTAGAGGAACAATCAAGACAAAAAGAGTAAACAAGTGAATCACAAAGGCCCTGTACATTTAAGTAGAACTGTAAGATAAAATAATGTAGACGACTCATAACATAATTCACGTTGTGTGTGTGTGTTCTACATGCAGTGTTATGATTTGCCTGTCAGTGTTTAGAGAGACAGGGTCATTAAGAGGTGTGACGTAAGCACCGATCAATTTGTTGTGATTGGGTGTGCCTAGGGCTGGGTATCGGACTTCGATACCTTTGGACAGTGTGTGTGTTGTGTGTCGTGTGTGTGTGTGTGTTTGTTTGTGTGTGTGTGTGTGGTGTGTGTGTTGTGTGTGTGTGTGTGTGTGTGTGTGTGTGTGTGTGTGTGTGTGTGTGTGTGTGTGTGTGTGTGTGTGTGTGGGGGGGGGTTGCGTTTGTTGGGGGGGAGGGGGGCGTGGGTTAAGAACTGTAAATGCACAGAGTGAGTTCACGGAGAGGAGATTGCGAAGGAACGAAGCGATTGTGGAAAAGAGGAGCAAGAATGCACTCGGAGACAATCACACAGAGGGCGCGGAGAAGACGAGAAGAGGCAGGCATGTAGAAAAGGAGGGAGAGGGGGAGGGAATGATGGAGGAGGAGGAAGGGGAGGGAGAGGAAGAGCACTTGAATGTACTAAATGCACTTTTCGGACGGGAATTAGCTCCGAGTGCCTTCCGTTACCGGGCTTTCTTTTAAAGCTTACCTTCGGAGACGTGATTGACAGTGAGTGGCGGAGGTAACGGGCGTATCTGCCACCTGTCAAACGCTGACAGGCGCCTGTCTGCCTGCGTGCGTGTGTGTGGGTGTGTGTGTGTGTGTGTGTGTGTGTGGGTATGTGTGTGTGTGTGTGTGTGGGTATGTGTGTGCGTGTGGGTGGGTGTGTGCGTGCGTGCGCATCCATCCGTTTGCAGGTGAATGAGAGTGCACTCAAGACATTGGCCTTCCTCGCCAAAAAACAATTTGCATTCATGACAAAATGTGCACGTGAAGGAAGGCACTTGATGGATTACCAACAACAAAACGGAAAAAGTGGATGCATGAAAATCACATTCAGGAGGCTGATGGGCGCAGAGACAAATATAAATGTTTGAGGTTTTGTCAAAAAAATGACCCACGACTGATCACGACTGTATTCACTGGCCAGTGTCCTCGGAAAAGTTCATGGGAGAAAATAAATGACGATTTCCCCTCGCGAAGAGAAATCCCTCACGAGTTATGCCGTTCTGGGTGGCAGTGGCTCAGGAGGTATAAGAGCGGTTGTCTGGTAACCGGAAGGCTGCTGGTTCGATCCCCGGTGCTCCGCCCCCTCCTAGCTAAGTGTCGAGGTGTCCCTGAGCGAGACGCCACCTAACCCTAACTGCTCCTGACGTGTTGGTTGTTACCTTGCATGGTTGACACCGCCGTCGGTGTATGAATGAATGGGTGAATGTGGGGCAAATGTAAAGCGCTATATAAATGCAATCCATTTACCAAGAGTGAGACAACACAACCTGTCACATGTTTCTCTTGAGGCGGTCTTGTCGTAGATCGAGTCGCGTGTCACTATACAGTGCCCAGACCAAAGCAGATCCATTAGACCGACTCCTTATCATCTCATCAGCCCATCTTCCCCCAACCCACGTCCTCTGTATGGTCACATAGTAGTCGTTGTCCATATCACCACATCTTTAAAATATATATATATATATACACAAAGATCACAGGATCCTTCTACACAAGGACAACTAAACCCTTATCACGCTGCCGTGCTTGTCTTATTAAAACACGACTCTAGCTGCCTATTTATTAAAGGCGAGCAGCAGTGTTGATTTCCTATTGTCTCTCTCTCTCTCTCTCTCTCTCTCTCTCACTCCGTCTCAATCTGGGACGGCCAGATGACAGAGTGCACTCTTCCTCTCACCGTGGGTAAGCCAATTAAGACGGGGAAGGTTGCTGCTGCGGCGGCGGGGCATAATGTAATAGATGGTTGTTGTTTTTTTTATACTTTTGGATCGATGGTGATCGAAGCGGGCAACGCGCTCGCTCTGCCCTTCTGATGAAGGAAGGAAGGAGGCCATTTTTATCCCTCCCCCCTCCTTTCTACTCATTTATATTAGCTGCTGCTGCCGCGGCAACGCTGTCCAAAGTCGGCGTCTTGGAAAGGAATTTTGGGGAGCTCGGTCACGTAATTGCAAGAGTTTGTGTGTGTGTGTGTGTGTGTGTGTGTGCGTGTGCGTGTGCGCGTGCGCGTGTTGCACTGCAGCCCTGCCCCGCAACTTGGGATTCGTGGACCGTGCTGTTTGTTAGGCTAATTGGCCGGAGCATCGAGCAGGTCACTTAAACCCGGGGCTGGTTTCATCTTCAATGGACTTCATTTTTTTGACCCTGGCACCCCCCGGGTCTGGCTCGGATCCTGAGACGGGCCCGTGCGTATCGTAACCACCAACCCCCTGCTGTGTCTCGTCTCACATTTCACACGTCGCTTTTAAGCAAAATTCACTGCAATGAAGCGTAGAGCAAACAGCCCTGAGCCAAAACACTGCCATTTTTTTTCCCCTTCTTCCTTTTCTTGTTTCCACTTTTCCGCGAGATCATTACACACTTGTCACTTTGCATTATCTTCTCCCTCTCGAGTGATGTTGTTTCTTCAAAGGATCCCGCTAAATGGTTTTTTTTTTTGACACGGCTTTGGTCCAAGTTGTGTCTCACAGCCGCGGTGCTTCCCGGACAACCCTATACTTAAGCACAATTGTTTCCCTCTGAGCACAATCACTTTGGGTGCTTCTTTAGATGGCACACCTGTCCTCCGCCTCCAAGACACAAGACACCATGATTCATATTCATCTCACCCGTGTGATAAATGCACAACCACACTTCACACACTTCTATTTTCAGCGAAAAGGTTTACATTTTAGGATTGTATTATTCAGGGTGTAACCAACCACTAGGGGCATTTAGGGCATTTAGCAGAGGCTTTTGTCCAAAGCGACGAAGAGAGTTTGAATAGAACACATTTCAAGCACTATGATTGCTAGGTTGACCCCTTGCTGGTAAACAGCAAGATACTGTAGCTAGGATGAGATGCTACACAATGTACTGTAAAGTACTATTTATAAGAGCTGGGACGTACGAACATAACCCGAACCCTTACATTTAGGACATTTGGCAGCTTAAGCAATAAGTACATTCGTCAAAAGGGTGAAACAATATATTGCTGACGGTACACAGTAAGAATTGAATAGAACAAGTTCAAGATCAAACCCTTCTCATTCCAAAAAAAAAGCTGCTGTTTCGTGTGGATATTCTGATTCTTTTTCCTTCAATTTATAATATTTGTGATATTTGTATCGCCACTTTTTCATTTCACTGCACATCCTGTATGTGTGTGTGTGTGTGACAATTAAACTTCTGGAATCTTGACTCATAATTTCTGGGTTAACGGGAACAAGTTTCAAGCTGAAAGTGATGACTACGAGCGACCGCTTTGTTTCCGTGTGGACATCTGCAGGGCAGCGGGTGGTGGAGGTGGACAACCAGTTCAAGGTGATGTGTGTGGCGATCCGGCCCGGCGACGAGCAGGTGTTCCTGTGCGGAGGCTACAGCCCGGTGGTCAAGGCCTGGGACACCCGCGTATCCAAGGTTACACTCTTAACCCCCCCCCCC
>PIJE02000562.1:233333-284645 GCA_002895965.2 Coryphaenoides rupestris | reverse complement strand
CGTCGCTGTTGTAAAATGTTCTTTGAATGGTTTTGCTTGCAGATTCTGCTATACTGTCTCGTGTCTGTGTTAATATGGTCTGGAAAGCTCACCCGCTATGATCGCTCGCTTGGCTCAAAAAACAATAAGGGTGCATGTTTAAATGTGAAGATGAATTAAACAAAGGCTTTGAGTATGATTGGTTGGTGTCAGGTTAAGTGTGCAATGTGCGAACGCGAGAGACACATGAAGCGCAGTTTGTGACGCAGTCAGTTACTTGCCTTATGTACTGTTACAGCTGAAGCACAATTGATTTTTTGCACAAGGTAGGCCTGGCATGATTTGTGGGACGACATTCATAACTCGATTAAACCACTGTCCATCTGTTTCGGTCTCTTAGCACAGTGGTTAAGGAAGAATAAGATCTGTGCTCTATGCGCTAAGGAGTGTTGCTTTGTCAATGGTTCAGCTTGGAACCCTCTTGTCGTATTGTATTCCCACAATTGCTCAGAACCGATTTGGAATTAATACGTGAAGCTAAATGAAACGTTGAAAAAATTAAGTCACATTGAGTTTGAAACCAAATGGCAGTGGCCCCAGCATGTATACATCCCATGATCCCAGCAACTGTAAAGTGACAGCAGAAGCTGAAAAGTTTCCTTCTGGGTCCATTCACCTTCAGCAGAATAGAGACCATTTCTTTACAGGTCGGCCATAATAGTAGACACAAGACAAGGGCTGCTTCGAACATACCACCGTGCCATCGTCCATAGATGTTGTCCATTAGATTTTTTCAAGTGAATTATCCTTCCTTGTTCTAGCCTCTCTGAAGTCCAGAGAGAAAACAAGAAAAGAAAAAACTACTTTGGCACATGTGGGCTAGAAATCTGTAAACATTTCATCTTACATTTGATTACAATGTAGCAATAACAGACTATAAACATTTTACATAACTCTATGAAGACAGAACAGTATCCCCTTTATGGCCAGTGGGATTGATTGAATTAGACGTCATTAGAAGCAATTGGATATTACATTTTCTAAATGAATGAAAATACTTTTCATTATGGGGGACAGTTTACAATTTCATTGAATTAGTCCAATTTCCCCTCATTCAAAATACAAAACATAATGCAATTTTATGTTTAAGGTGTTTTCTTAAGGGTTGCAAACCCACCCCAGTGTTGCATGTTTGGCTTTGTATTTAAAAAAAGAAAGACATAATTAATTAAGGCATATCAAATATTGGTTCGCTGAATCGGCGGCGCGCTGACTGTTTAGCACACTGCTAACTGAGCTTCATTCCTGGCCTCCTGTCATCCGTCCTGTTTTAACATGACGGGGGGCAAAGAACAAATGAGAATGGACAAGGAAAGGACCCAGAAAGGAAAATCAAAACAAGATAAATGAACAGACGAGATAAACGCCAAGCGGCTGCGTTCTTTAGGTTTACTACTTCCTTCCTGGTGTCAACCTCGTACACGTCAAGTGGGAGGTTATTCTTAACCAAGCGACGAGGAATGTGAGTAGGAGGATGGGGAGTTATAAGTTGAACCAGTAAAATGAAGCCCCAGAGTTTACCCCAAGGAGATTGTTAACGGGCTCATCTGGGTCCGTACATTGTAGTTGTATGAGGATGCCTATCCAGTGCTTTGTTTAACCCGCCATAACAAACCGATAGGGCATCTGGAATTGTATTGTAACAAGAAGGTTTTGATGATTGCTTCTAAACAAGGCCCTAATCCTGGGCCAAGTAACACAAGAAATTCAGCTCACGCTCCCCCTGATCTATTAACTTATCAACCTCACTCAAAAAATGTTTGAACAAAAACAAAACAAATTTGTGGGATAATTGGTCATTCACATTGGAGGAAAATACAGATGGCTGCAAACATAATTGCCAGTATTTGCTGCCATTGATTCAAAATTCTCATGTAAATTGGTATCCATATTTTCATCTTGAGGTCGGATAAGTTGATAAGCAAAGGCGGTAAACAAACTCTTGCAAAGTTGAAAGGACACAGGAATATATACTCAAGCTAGGATAGGCTTGGTGGAGCGGCAGAACACTAACAAGTTGTCAGCGATTGTGGTATGGTTTACGCATAAGTACTGGTGGTTAAGTCTACGAAATGTTGTGGGAACAATTCTCTAGGTACACCGATCGGAATATCAAACATGTCAACACCCAAGTGCGAGGCCATCTCACTAATGGAGTTCGACTATTCCTAGAGACGTTCGTTTGCGTACCGCTGTGTAGAGCGAATATGTACAACCCTTGAAAAGTCTAAGGGACTCTCTATGTATCTCATTGCACCATAGAACCTCTCCCTCGCGTGTGTATTTCATCCCTCACGCAAAAATAGGTTCCATTATATATATTTTATGACTTCACAGGGTTGTAGAGGATATCACACAACACCAACCACTAAAAAGACCTGACATGTGTTCCTGGCTAAGTGCTCGAACTCAACGCTTTGTCACCACTTGTGTTACAAAGCTCTCTCGGTTTTTGACTATTTTGTCTTTGCACTATTGCACTGCAGGAATACACGCTGTGTTTTGTTGTTCGAAGTGTTCGACTGTACATTTTGACATTTTTATGGTTTAATTACAATGTAAAGGAAAAGGTTATTTTGGTGGGAGGGTCGGCTATGCAATAGTGTCCAAACTGGCTGCCTCAGTTCTGGGCTCCTCTCCGCCTCTACACTTCAGCTGTCCTGCATTACGTCTATTTCATTATTTAATAGTAGGAACAAACAGAGGCTCTCCAAAAGCTTTGGAAAAATTTTATTGATTCTGGCCTTGGTTTAACCTTTTCTAGGTTCAGGGATAGACCACTCAAAAGCTTTTAGAGCGTGAGACTCCTTAGCGGCTCGGTTTTCTTTTTTTTTTTTTGGTTTTATTTTTTTTTTTTGTAGTTTTTTTTGGTTCTGGCTTGCCTGATCCTGGGGGCTGTTTCAAAGCTGCGAATAAGGGAATAGTCTCCAGAAATAGCCTCTAAAGTAACAAACATAAGGCTCTGTTTTGAAACAAAAGAATACATTAATTATATCGTGAGCTCTCATATACAACATGAGATAATTGATCTTCTTTGATGCTCAATGCCTCGTCATCTTCTGGTCCTAATTAGCGACGGATGTAGATTCCTACCGTTCCCTACCTACCATCTCTAGTCAAACCTAGCTAAGGGAACTGGGGCTTGGCAGTAATCTGGACAGGTGAAGAAGACCCTTATGGTTTTGACTTTGCCTTTCTACTTTCTATCTGATTATCAAATAATTATATACTCAAATTAAACGTATAATGAACTTAGCAAATTGTTATCTAGGCCTATTACTTTCTCACTCTCTTGTGCTGTACTTGAAACTCCTGTATGTGACATGATTGAGAACATTCAAGAAAAATTGTACTGAAATACTTGCTCGTCCAGAACCTTTGATCCGCCCCACGCCTAACAATTTATGTGACTTTGTTTCCCTTCTGGAATTCGTGATACGAAACGGCGATGTCTCGGTTGAAAAAGCGAATGCACAAGATGAGCATTGCGGCTGCGGGGGAGGGAAGGCGGGAGGCGTCCGCTAGCGACAAGATGGACGCCGCTATCGAGGCCATTATGACTTGATTAAAGTACCAATTACTTTGAAACCGAACGCACTCAACATTTGTTCATCCAGGTGTGATGTGTTGTGTGTGTGTGTGTGTGTGTGTGTGTTGTGTGTGTGTGTGTGTGTGTCTTGGTGTGGTGTGTGTGTGTGTGTGTGTGTGTGTGTGTGTGTGTGTGTGTGTGTGTGTGTGTGTGTGTGTGTGGTGTGTGTGTGTGTCTCTCTCTCTCTCTTCTCTGTGTGGTGTTCTAGTGTTCATGAGGCCTCCATCGGCCATCTTCAGCAGCATGGAGAACCAGAGGCTGTCCCATTGGGTCTTCATCTCTGTGATCTCCATTGATCATCTGCCTCCATCATCTACACTCTGACCGGGTTCAGAATGGTCCCTCAATTCGTATTTCTTCTCTCAAACGCTCAGCATGATCTGTAGGTGAAAGGGACTGCCATTACTAACTTAATAACTTAACTAACTTCTACCTCATCTATGTTCGCGGGATTGAGGTTCAGGCTTGTCTTTAAGCGTCAGCCAGCGAGCTCGGAATCAATGTGACACCAAGGCTGCTTAATCACCTGGAATGATTCTAGTTTATTTGAATACATGGAGCATATGACAGTTTTGGACGTACTAATCACACTCAAGATGGGGGAAGAATGCAGAGTTACTTAGCATTATGGTCTACATGGAGATGTGACTTGCCTGCCAGACTGACCTTGCTTGCAAGCAGCAAGGTCACTTATTTCCTACGGCGAAGAGCGGGTGAGCGACATTCTTTAAAGGCCTCCCAGGGCTAACGGATAAGAGTGACGCTAAATAGCCAAGTTATCGGCCCACGTGATTAATACATCCACAACTCTCAACACGGGCACTTAAGAGTCGTCCCCCCGCGGTAATGTAAGGTGGGCTCAAGGCAGCGTTCTGTGATATTACCGCGACGTTTGTCATTTTTAGCCCCAGCCCTTGTATTACTCAACCAACCTGGATTCTGTAATGATTTGTACATTTTTACTTTTACTAGTCTGTGTGTGAGATGCAGAAAGCGAGCCGCCGTCAGTGTGTTTCATCTCTTTTGTCCGATCGTTTCGCCTAAATTCATGTTTTTGATCTAAAACGGATCTAGTCGTAAAAAATGGCTGCGTGTTAATCCGGCTTCAAAAAAAACGAAACAACAAAGGACGAACGGCGTCGACGTTGCCGTCGGCGGTGTCTTGAAACCGATGACTCGCTGTTGCGTTGTCTGTGCGTCAAATTACACCGGCTGTACGGTATTCTACATCAAATATACAAATGATGACCTGGAAAAAGTTGGAAGTTCTGAATCTTTGAAGGAAGAAGAAACCCCTGTCACATCCCCTGCTGTTGCCTTGGCAACACTGCGGTATTGCGATACTGCGGTACATTACTCCAAAAACTCCTGTTAGTTTTATGATGTTAAAAGTATAAATTGTTAATTATTGTTGTTCCTAGACAATAGGAGTCCGGCTGGCCTATGGATGCATGTGTAGACTGGAGACATTTCTGTGATGGGTTCTGCATGACTAGAACAGCCCTGTACAGGTATAGTATATACACAGTACCTGCAGACAGATGAACTCATTGTACCGGTCGGCGTTCCAGGGGTTTATGGATACCTTTCGTTTGGCGCGGGGGTCAAACCGGACATTCTGATGTCGTACACCGGCGACGACATGCTGATGGTCATCGCCAGGCTGCTGTTTGGAATCTCCATAATCACCATCTATCCCATCATTTTACTTCTCGGAAGGTTTGTCAGGCTGGGGGGGGTCACTGTTGTTGGTTTTAAATCAGTTTCAACGTCTCCTGCTTATGACCTCACAAGTGGGAGTGTCCAGCCAGATGTATGCTGGATAGATCAGCCTACCGGTTGCTATAGTAGGCCACTGGGGTAGCCTTGTAGGGTGATCTATCCAGAATACATCTGCGTGGAGTGGACACTGCCACTTGTGATGCCATAAGCGGGAGATTCTGAAACCGCTCAATCTGGCTAAATACGCTCACACCCTGGGATCCATGGGCCTTGTGTGGGAAAGAAGGGCAAGTTGAACTGGAGTTTGAAGGTGCTTGGCCCCCCCCCCCCCGCAGGTCAGTCATCCAGGACCCCCTGCTGAGGTGGTGCGGCGGCGAGCGTGACAGCGTCGCGGCGCAGGACGGGCTGGAGAGACGCAGCCGCTACGCCCTGACCTTCCTGTGGATCGCCGTCACGCTCCTCATCGCCATGTTCGTGCCGGACATCAGCAAGGTCATCAGCGTCATCGGTGGCATCAGCGCCTTCTTCATCTTCATCTTCCCCGGTAAGAGGGAGGGAGGAAGGGAGGGAGGGAGGGAGGGAGGGAGGTAGAGGAAGGCCCTTGTCTTCATCTGTCATTGCTATAGTGCACTTTTGATGCATTTTTGCACCAACAGCCAGAGTGTTACTACTCACTTTTTACTTGTACTTTTACACTTTTTTTACTTTTACCTATTTTGGGGAAATTGGGGACTTGACTCTTGAACCCCGTGCCCGGTCTACTCGCAGGTCTGTGTTTGATATTCGCCATGCAGTCGGAGCCTGTGTCCTTCAAGATCAGGTGAGAGTTTGGGTTTTTGCCTCCGACATTAAAGGGGACATATTTTTGCCACCAGGTGTGAGTGTGATTGGCCACTGCAAGCCCTTTCACAATTGCCATGTGACTACCCTCTAGTGACATCACAAGCGGGAATGTCCACCTCGATGTATGACTTACTAGATCAGTCTACCCAACCTACCCCAGTGGCACCTGTACCGACAACATGATCTAGTCAGCGTACATCTACTGTAGGTGGACATTCCCACTTGTGATGTCACTAGATGGTAGTCACATGGCAATTGTGAAACGGCTTGCAAAGGCGAATCACACTCACACATGGTGGCATAGTATGTCCCCTTTAAAAGTCTCCAACAACTGCTGGGATGAGCAGAAAATGTTTTTTTCCACAGTTGGTTTGTCCCCTTTTGGAGCAACGTTCAAAGAAATTACTTTTTTCCCCACTGCGGTGTCACTCTGAGTGACTTTTATTTCCTCTCTTTGACCGTGTCATTGGCAGCCATTCACGGAACCTCCTTTTTTGTTTGCTTGTTCTCATTCCAGAGTTGGTCTCACTGCGTGGGGAGTGCTCACCTTGATCTGCGGAGCGTTCATCTTCGGCCAGAGCACCACGGTCGCCGTCATGCAAATCCTTGGCAAGATGTAGGACTTTGCCGCCGCCGTGAATTCATATTTGTGACGGACGTGGTCGTGGGTAGATCTTTAGATTCTCCGTTTCCCCCGTCATTGGAAATGATTGGCCGATTTTGGACACCGTTGATTCGCTGAGATGGCGCCGCATGTGTCGCAGCTACAAATGTATTGATGATGAAGAAAGCCTGCCGTTGATCTACATTTTAGTGTAAACCAGACAACCACTGTCCAGATCCTGATTTGTTTCCGGGTATGGAGTCTTGAGTTGGAGTTTGGTTGAAATGTCATCTTGTTGGGGCTTTTTAAGGACAAGATCCATAGCCTCTCTACCCTCTCTGCCTCTAACCCATTGTATGAAGTCAAAATGAGAGCTAATTAGTTTGAGCTAATGAGAAAGCTGAAGTTGTCTTGGTTATTTGGCTTCTTTTAAGTGAACTCTCCTGCCTACCACAATGTGACTTTAATATGTTTTGTCATGAAGACCTGCTGGACCCAAGTGACGTCTGAGCTGCACGCAATTGTTCCTTGGCAACCATTTGGGACACTGTAATTAGCGATTTGATCGATCTTGATCCAATTATTTGTGAATGACAAGCCATTTTCTATGTTTATAAAACGTCATTTGTGTGTTTCTAACTTTGTGTCGCGTTTTTAATTTCCTTCGTTCTCAGCCTAGCGAGCGAGACTGTTAAAGACAATTTAATGGCAAATTCTAACCGCTCATTTTCCTGTAATTCTAATATATTTTTTTATTTGAGCTCTGGTATAATGGTTCAGTTTCTCGTGTAGACCTGCCAAACGACGGTACTAGCTTAAAGTATTCCAAAGTTGACATGGGTTGTAACCATGGGGATAACACGCCCCCCCCCCCCCCCCCTTCTGAGAACCCTCGGCCAAATGGCTTATTGTTTTTTTTAATCAGAGTTCAATTTGAGCTGAAATAGGGGCTTAACTTGCACATTTATAACATTTAGAAGTAAATTATGGATTTCTGTTAATCACTAAGCATTTGAAGAATGAAGATTAGATAATATATTCTATTTAACATTTTAGGCCGTTTCATTTGGACTTGAGGGACCTCGGGGCCCAGAGGGGAGAAACTTCCGCGGCAAGACGTCCACTTCTTTGCAGAGAGACTTTGTAGACTCTTTTCACACGGCTTGCTGGTTCAGGATGTTGTCACTTAGGACAGAAGTACCAACACTTTCTTTACCTTTGTTAAGGAAACAATTAAATGCCATCGCCTGGCATAAACCGTAGTTTTGTCATTTTGGGACACGTACACAGAAGCATCTCAACCCAAGCACCTAACAAAACCAAAACCAACCTAAGTGTCATTTTCAGAATGTAACGATGTCATGCACAATTGGAATGAACAATTAGAATCGCTGACCAGATCGTAGACCTTATATTGGTGTATTGGTCATCAAAGACCATGGGTTCAAGTCCGTCTCCGTCGAAACTTAATCTTGATTTGGTATATATTGAAAGGGTGTAATGTGCTAATTGTAATAAATTACTATTAGTCAGTGGTGCAGCGGCAAGAGCAAATCTGGAGCAATAACCTGCGTGGGTTCCAATCCTGACCAAAGGGAGGATCACTCATGGAAACCTAATGTAATGATTTCCTTTTGGAAATATAATGATCGTGATTATCATCGTAGGTTATAATTGACATTACAATTAGCACGGCAATCATTATGTAAATTATAACCTCAGACAAGGTCATGTAAAGTGTCTCTAGCACAGTGAAGAGAGCTGATTATCAGCTGTAGAGATTCTGGGCCGGTCGGCCTGCCATCCTGCGGGCACCTCGCCATTTAAATCTGCAAACATGAGAAGAATGAAAATAAAAGATTCCAAAATGACTCAATCACAATAGGTTTCCTTTGAAACTGCCATGGTCTCCATTACTGATGGCTTTTTCTGCTATGCCACCACAACCCTAGGATTTGACCCATAGAGGAAGATTATAATGACATTTCCAAGACAAGACAGATGGAAAAAAAGAGAAAAAATTAAGAGAGGGAGTGAATGAGAAAGGGAGGTAAAAAAGATGGATGTGAAAATAGGCAGAAAAAAATGGAAAATTAGAAAATCAACATCAAGAATAACAAACGATGGACAGAAAAAATGTACAATGAGAAATTTCCCATCTTTTTTCTCCCCTCTCACTTTTTCTGACTTTTCTCTGATTTTTTTCACCGTTTCCATCTTTGGATTCTTCCCCCCCTCCTTCTTGGAATTTGAAATCAAGTTCAGGGACCTCAACCTGGGGACCCTCTTCAACAAGGGGTACAGGTTGATGGCATGCTAGGAGGAGCCAACATGTGGACCCCCATGCAGTACTCCTTAGGGAGGTGTGGACTGGGAAGCCCTCGTCACTGTGTTCAGGGGGGGGTCATTGGATTATATTGTGACCATAGTGGTATGGCAAGGTTATAGCTAATGTCACCTGACTAACATGATCATCTTACTTTTCATAAGTCTCTGTGCCACAGCGACGCGAGCTATGATCTGCTTTGAACTTATGATTGACGTTACAATTCACATGAGGTGGATACACGGTTTCCAAGCTCTCTCCTCTGGGCTGTTGAGATAGCGGCTATAATCTTATAGGCCGGGTTATCTGAGGTTAGAATTGACATTTACAATTCACATGATGCTGTGGCTTCCTACATTAATTTACATCATGACATAAAAATAAAAGGTTTCCATGGAAACGTCCTTCACCTGACCCCACCCCCCCACCCCCCCGTGGCGCAGATCCCATAAAGTTCTCTTTGATTTAGGACTTTGAAATGAAGGAACCAAGCTTCTGTTTATTCATTTTTATTGAGATTCATCACTCTACATCATCTAGAATGTCAACCATATTTTTTTAAGACCAAATATATTATATATATAGACATATATATATTATTTCGCTTAAAACATACATATGAACTGTAGTATTTCATTAAACATTGCCATAAAAGTGAAATTTATTTTATTTTATGCCGTTTTTTTCTAATCATATACATTAGATATTGTCATTTTTGTCTCCATAATAGGAACACTAGAAACAACAAGAAAAATTAGGTAAGAAATACACAAAACTCATTAAAGAGTAGCATGGCCTAATACTACGGCGATGAAGTTTACTAAACATTCAGTTTACATGCACTCGAGGTGAAAAAACGGGGAAAAAGTCATAGAAAGAAAGAGTGTTACGATCACGGCGACATTTTGGAATCGTGGTGTTCAACCGTTCCCTCCGAGGAGAAGGCGTCTCAAGGTACTCCCCGAGGCCACACACACACGGGCCACCCTACTACGATTCCTATACACGTTCAACTCAACAACAACAAAAAAGACTCCATCTCCATATATTTCTTCACTTCCCTGAATCGTGTTGGTCGCCAAGGTAACCGCCCAACACCCCCATAATTGAATCGGCGACGGTTAGGGTCTGGTTTTTTTTGTTCTCTTTTTTTTTCTTTTCGATGGCACAACTCTTTCGTTATATGACCCGAGGAGCAGAGGATACACTTGAAGAGTAGGAGGAGGAGGAAAAAGAACGGGCTGCACAGTCTCAGGAACATTCAGGAATGTATTTAAACGGGAAACAGAGTTGGCACCATCATTGACAGTTCGTGATGTACAAGCTGTCTCGTCTGAAACCCACACCGAGCCGGGGGCCACGACACACACACACACACACACACACACACGGGGGGGGGGGAAAAAACAATAACTTCCGTCTTTCTTCAGAGATTGCGGACCGCATTCAGCCGGGCACGTCGTCACCGTAAAACTATGGCTATGGGTGCATTTCTTTTTTATTTTTTTTGTGTGTGTGTGTTATTGGTACTGTCACAGACGTGTTAACTTAACCCCATGCATTATGGCTTTGTATTTCTACCTTTTTCTTTTATTTATTTTCTTTTTTATTATTAGAGAGATCCCTGTTCCAGTGCACAAGAAAGGTTTGTCACAGTTTAGAGTGGCACGGCGTGGTCCTCGCTTGTAAGGAAACGATCGAATCTCGAGTCTCTGTGTGTGTTTTCCGTAAATGCAATTGCCAATAAAACGCGAGTAAAATAATTCAGAAATAGAGCAGCAATATCAAAACACGATGGCATCCCTCAATACGGGCCTGTTATTGTCTGTAGTCTGTTTTTCGATATATATATATATACGATATATATATAATATATATATATATATATATATATATTTCATAATATATTAGCACAATTCAACATTCCACACACACACACATACACACACAAATACACACACACACACACACACACACACAATGCCCTGCTCAATGCGTCCCTGCAAGTCTAAAGAAAGGCAATAGTAGCAGTTCACTATTAGTCAGGTAAGGCTGGATCCCTATGGGTGTCTTTCTGAGTGGCCAATCGTACCAAGCTGCACCGGGTCACATGACAGGAAACACACTGGTCAGTCAGCTGGATGGCGGATGATGCTTTTTTAGAAAGGTAATGTAAAGCGCTATCAATACAGAGTGACTTTTATCAATGGACAATCATCTTCAACAAGATAAAACATCTTTTACACAGTATATTACTATTTATCTCAGATATCAATAAATATTTATTTTTCATACTCAGTAAACTATCTATATTCAAGCCACAATAGTCATTCCTTTGTACATTGTGCCTTTCAAGAGGGTTTTTCTTTTTTTTAAATTCTGATGTATTCCGGTGGTGGTTCCGTCAGGTGGTCCGAATGTACACGTGGATTCAGAGGTGGACTTTTGATTCTAACGGTTGATCCTGATTTCTGAACCAATCCTCTCACAATTGTCCGTGAGAAAGATAGCACTTTAGCCCAGATACTCAAGGAACTCATTATAGTGTATTTGCGCGTGTGTGTGTGTGTGTGTGTGTGTGTGTGTGTTGGTGTTTTTTAGTGCGTTATTCGCCGGGGCGGTTCAAGATGTTGTCAGTTTTAATAGTTTCTCTGTAGTTTCTCTATAACTAAACTCTATAACTCCACTTGGGTTACGATTATAGATTATAGATACGCATGAATGTGAGTCATTGATCTCTGAGTTTTAATGGCTGCTGTGTTCAGCACGCGGTGGTCCGCTGCAGATGGCTGCTAAAGGCTGAATCGTGTGAGGTTCTTCCAAGTTAAGAACCGTGTGCCACTAAAAGCCTCCACAGGGATTCCGTTTATGGTCCCTGTGAAGCCTCCAGTGGTCCAAGTGTGTTAATGCAACAGAATATGAACATGCCAATGGGTCGACGTCTAAAGACACTTGTTAAGTTCTGCCCAGCCCACTGGAAAGGGTTCCATATCCAAGTTAAGTCCACCAGCCAGTGAAACTCCTTTCCATGAATATTACCTTTTCCACCGTAGGGTGGAGGATATTTAAGGCTTTTATCTTCACGTGATTGAAAATGTCAGATTCATTGTTGATGAGGATGTGTCACCTATCTTTCAATTTGGAAAACAAACTGCGTGCGTGTGTGTGTGTGTGTGTGTGTGTGTGTGTGTGTGTGTGTGTTGGGGCCGTCATGTCTGATTTATGCGTGTGCTGCACCCGCCTTTGTTGGATTTGAGTCATATTAACATAATCCTTCTTTTTCAGTATGGGGTGTAGGTGGTGTGTTGACGCCATGGTTTTTTTCTCAGGGTTAGTCGTTGTCATGGGTTCTCTGGGCAAGTATTTGATTGGTCAATTTTGTTCACGTATTGGCTTTGTCTTGGGTCTGTGTGCATTGTTTTTTGTCGCACATTGGCGTGTATTGATCATTTTTGTTTTGTATAGTCATGTTTTTCTTGGTTCTTGGTACGGGATTGGGAGTTGTATCATTTTTTTATTGATATTGTGATATTCTTCTTTTATTTTCGAGTACTTACTTTAAGTCCTTTATTCAAGATTTATGTCTCTATGTGATGTGGATAGACAAGATTGAGCTTATAAGTAAATCATTTGTTTTTATTGAGATGTTCTGTGTATGTTTTTTTTGTGCTGTGTGTGTGTGTGTGTGTGTGTGTGTGTGTGTGTGTTGGGGCCGTCATGTCTATGCCACCACCACTTCTTCTGAGAGAGAGTTGCACTGTAGCACTAAAATACATAAAACAAATCTAATTATATCAGCACAATGTTTCTCATATGTAAAATAGCTACTCGACTTATACAACTAATATAGGCTATCCATTGCCGATTGTGACACTACACAAGGCAACAACGAAAAAAGAAAAGAAAAAGGAATCTAAGCCGCATTAAGATGTTGCTTCCGGTATTTTGTTCTCTATCTCAAGGTAGCAGCAAACAGTTTGTAGCTGTTGATGTGAAACATTCACATTAACAAGAAGGCAATCCAGTCCCCTCCGCTCCTAAATGACCAATGGCGTGACTGGAAAACGTAAAAAAAACAAAACAAAACACCCTAATTGCTACCACGGTGCGTGAAATGGAAGCTACATGAAAATCAAATGCGTCTCTCAAAGTCCTGTACTGCTACATCTAGGGTGCGCTGCGCCACGCCTGTTCGATCCGCGCCGCCGCCGCCGCCGCGATTCGCCACGGCGACGGCGGTGCTGCGCCTCGCCAAACGCCGAAGACCCGACATCGGTAACGCGCGCTCTGATGGATTAGCAACGCGTTCCGATTCGCTTGCCTTCAACGCCGCGGTGTGTTTCCCATTCACCTTGTTACACAACGCCAGAGGGAATCGCGAGCGTCTAATATTACAATGACGGCTACATGATGGGAGAGAGGGGGGGGGTGGTTGGGGGGGGGCTATAGAAATCTGTTAAGCTAATCATATAAATCATACAAATCAAATCTGAGCCTCGTACAAAAAAAAAACATGATCATTGCTACGTGGAGGTCTGTGAGCTGCTGATACAGTAAACCAATCCAAGTCGAGGCTACCGCAGGCGAGATCGGAAAGTATGTCAAAGTCAAAGGTCACCGTGCGCCTGACGCCATGTCTCAGTCGCCGCTGCAAGTGACGCCCCCATGCGTTTGCCCTGTGTAAACACGTAGCATTCCGTTTTTTTCTTGCTTTGTGGGGTGTAAGTGGGTTTCGAGAGGTAAGAATATAGCCGTAAAACATCAGTGTCATGTAGCATAGCAGGCGAGATCGGAAAGTATGTCAATGTCAAAGGTCACCGTGCGCCATGTCTCAGTCGCCGCTGCAAGTGACGCCCCCATGCGCTTGCCCTGTGTAAACACGTAGCATACTCACAAAGAAAAGAAGAGGAAATAAATGTGGTGTCGGATGGGGGGGGGCGGGGAATGTGTTTCTGGATGGAAGGAGGGGAGGGGGTGGTGGTGATGGTGGTGATGGTGGGTGTGGGGGTTTATAACGAAGAAGAAGAGTGGGAGGAGGAAGAGTAGGAGGAGGAGGAGGTAGGAGGGAGGAGGAGGAGGCGGCGGCAGGGAGAAGGCGAGGGGACTTAAATGGAGGGTAAAGGTCTGTCCAGGTGGTCCGCGGTGTGCTCCCTGTTCCAGCCCTTGGGCCTCTTCAGTCTCGGTCTAGACGGACCCAGGCAGCTGCAGCGAGAAGAGGGAAGAAGTGAGAATGAGAATAAAAAAAAATTCATCCATCCATGGAGAAGATGGATGGATTAAAACGCAGAGGAGATGGCGGAGGAGCGATGGATGCATGGGAGACAAAATGAAGGAAAGGAAACGACGAGAAAATGAGAAGAAGACGCAGACGGTTCATTTTCCTCGTGTCTTATCAAAAATGCCAATTATCAAAAATTTACATTACTAACATCATTTCTTAACAAATGAATACTACAGAATCATCAGGCGGTTTACCTGGCACACGCTACAGAGGACCACGGCTTTCCGGGCTGGCAATAAGTGGTGTCCACCTTCACGTGCTGGAAGGTTTTGGATCGGCCCCGACTGGCAGGTGCCCTGGGACACAGAACACCACACACACAACACATGCACACACACGCACAACACATGCACGCACACATGCAACGCATACAACACACACAGCAAAATACAGTTAAAAGAGCGCAGGGTTATGTGTGTGGGGTGGGGGGGGGGGGCCGTCCCTCACTTGGCCATACTTCACTGACAGGTTGAAAATTAACGGCGTGGAGAAGCACAGGGCAGAACGTCGTTGAGAAGGGGGGGCCTGTCTTCCTCAGCCCCCCCGACGCAATCACACAGCAGCATCGCCAAATCACAAATCACCAATCAGCACCCGGCGCTTCATTAGCTGTCAGTCAAATCTAATGAATGGCTTCGGTGGCGCGACGGCGGAATCAGCCATGATCATGACCGTGGTTCAGTCACTTCTTTATGAATACAATTCTTTTGTCCGTTCATTTACATTTACATTTAGGACATTTGGCAGACACTTTTACCCAAAGCGACTTACAAAGAGTACATTTGCTGAAAGAGAGACAGCAATATATCGCTGCGGTACATAAAGATAAGAAGCTGGTTTCAAGCATTCATAATTGCAAGGTTGATAGAACGAGTTTCATAATTGCTAGGTTGCCTGCATAATAGCTGGGATAAGAGCAGACGTGCATAGACATTCTGAGTGCATTACCAACGTCTAAGAACATAGAGTATGCTAAACAATGCTAAGTACTATTAATATTGCCAAGATTTACAAACAAAGCAAGTTAGTGCTGGGGTTTGCAGAGGGGAGGCGGCGGGGGGGGACTCTGAATTCATTCCTAATTCTTTTTTGTAGCTTTGTTTGTGTTCGTGGGTCTTGGTTTGTCTTGGTTGTCTGTCTTGGTTTTTGCATACTGGAAGGACACGGAGGTGTGTTGGTGTTGTTTGGTGGCACCACTCACCTCTTCCATTCCTCCTCTCCATCCCAGAACTCGTAGACGACAAAGGAGAGGCCATCCGGCAGTCTGACTGCAGTCACACTGCAACAGAGGAGGAGTGAGGGAGGGAGGGAGGGAGGGAGGGGGGAGGGAGGGGGGGACGGAGCGAGGGAGGAATTAAGGGGGGAATGATAGTTAGTCAGCGAGAGAGGAGGTAGAGGAGGAGGTGAGAGGGGGAGGGAGAGAGAGGGGGGAGAGGAGAGGAGAGAGGAGGGAGAGGGAAAGGAGAGAGATGAGAGAGAGAGAGGGAGAGAGAGTGAGAGAGGAGAGAAGAGAAGAAGAGAGAAGAGAGAGAGAGAGAGAGAGAGAGAGAGAGAGAGAGAGAGAGAGAGGAGGAGAGAGAAGAGAGAGAGAGAGGTAGGTGGGGACGAGAGAGGTGAGAGAGAGAGATTAGGTGGACGGGGAGAAGAGAAGAGGCAGAGAGAGAGAGGGGCCGAGAGAGAGAAAGGCCAGAGAGGGAGAGGGGAGAGTAGAGAGGAGGCCGAGAGAGAGAAAGGCAAGAAGAGGGAGAGGGAGAGAGAGAAGATAGGTGGGGGGAAAGAGAGAGGCAGAGAGAGAGAGGGGCGAGAGAGAGAAAGGCAGAGAGGGAGAGGGAGAGAGAGAGGGGCGAGAGAGAGAAAGGCAGAGAAGCAGAGGGGGCCGAGAGAGAGAAAGGCAGAGCAGAGAGATAGGGTGGGGGGAAGAGAGAGAGAGGCACAAAGAGATAGGTGGGGGGAGAGAGAGAGAGGCAAAGAGATAGCGGGGCGATAGAGAGAAAGGCAGAGAGAGAGAGAGAGAGAGAGAGATAGGTGGGGTATCGATAGAGAGGAGGGGGAGAACGAGAGAGAGGGAGAAAGGGGGAAAAGAGAAAAAGAGAGAGAATGACATGGACGGAATGAGCGATGACAGAATATCGTTAGGGGGTGCGTGGAGGGGCCGGATGATAAGCCATACCTCCCCGGTCTGAAAGGCGTTAGGCGGTTATTGTTTGCACGGGGTGGAAGAAAATTGAGTTAGCGCAAAAAGAAGGGCGGGGGGTGGTGGGGTTGGAGGTGGTGGAGTTGGAGGTGGTGGGGTTGTGAGGTGGGAGGAGGTTGGAGATGAGGAGGTTGGAGGTGGTTGGAGGTTGGAGGTGGTGGAGGTTGGAGGGGAGGGGGGGGGGGGTGGGGGGGGGGGGGGGGGGGGGGGTAGGGGGGGGGATGATGAGAGTGGTGGTGAGATCGAGTCAGAAACCAGAAGGAGTTCAAATGGATAAAACTTGCATATGACAAAAAGAATAGATGGTCTTATTTCCTGCAAAGGCAAATATATTACTGTATCGTTTATATATAATATATAATATATATATACGCGGCCCGCATGAACACCGTGGCCTCTGGTAACTTCACCTTTTTTTTTTCTCTCTCTGTAATATTTTTCCAGAGCTCATGGCGCCCATAAAAACGTCATTCATATTAAACACAACATAATTATAATGGAGTATGGGTTGTACATGACGGGTTTTATGGCCAATCAATAGCAAATACATAATATGATTTGACGACTTTCCTAACGTCTGACCATACACCCCAGTGGGGCGGTGTGGTCCAACTTTATGTGGTCCTGAGATTTATTGGGATTGTTCGCTTGTGGTGTACTTGGCGGGGCCAGGATTCTGACGCAAATGGACGTTTTACCCTGACGGCTAATTTCCTCTAAAATAGACGCACACGCGTGTCTGCAATTGCGTGTGCGCGGACGTGCATAACTTTCCATACGAAAATGTTATTGATCGAGCAAATCGCTAACCTAAAGGATCAATACTTGTCCACCCCCGCCCCCATCCGTTCCGTGTGTAATCACACCCTTATAGCCTGTTTTACTTCCAAATGCAATGTGTGTGTGTGTGTGTGTGTGTGTGTGTGTGTGTGTTGTTTTTACAATCACATAACAATAATGGATAACATACTGTATATAATAATGCACATTTGGAGTATACGAGCACATCCTGAATGTAGTATGCTGCTGCAGACCTGATCATTTGAACAAGCTACAGTTGGGAGGGCTTGAATCATGAAGACTAGAATGCTAGTGGTTAGCCTAACAATGCTAACGACCAGCCTGGGAAAAGCCAACAGTAACTAGCTAGCCAGCTGGTTACTAACTGAGGCTTTCGGAGTGACCAACCGAATCCAGTCCATCCAGTCCATCCACCTTGTCAAGGAATCTCTAACCGCCACTTCCCCCGCCACTTGCTTGCGATCGCCCGCCTCGCGTTTACAACCGAAAGCCTGTCATTTACTCGCCACTCGTCGGTCAATCTCCCGATCAGCTGTCCGCCTCAATAAGGAGGACGTAGGAGCCATCGTCAATCTCAGCTTTCATAAGGACACTCCGTGTTGCGCCGTGTTTTATTGTCGGCACTTCCACCTCACACCATAGCACACAGCTCCCCGGGGATGGAGTGGTGGGGGAATTAATGATACATACAATAGGCTTATTAAAGGCCTATTACATATTTATCATCAATCCACTTCCCTGGTGATCAATTCAATCAATCAATCAATCACGTCATTTGAGACGAGGTTGGGAAGCTTGTCTTGAATAGGAAGTGGACTTTCACGTTGAATGACTCGACTTGATGATGCATTTGACATGAATTCTTGTGCCGTGTGTCATATTTAGACTGAGATGTTCCTTGTTGGGCCACCGGGGGCAGCGGAGCCTCTCTTTGAGTCATCGCGGTTGTATTATGAGAACAGAACGCAACGGATTAGTGTACCTGCTAATAAACGCTGAGCGGACAGAAGCAGAGACGGAGACGGTGCCAACAGGACGCCAACGGGAATGACGGAGAGTCAACGCTAACGCTACGTCTAACTCACAGAGGCTACGCATCGGGACTTACTGGAAGCAGTCTCGCTGGGCAGACACGTTCTTCAGGTACTGCTTGAGGGCTTCACAGAACTCCCCCAGCTTCTTCTGGGAGACCACCATCTCCTGGCGCACCAGCAGCAGGGACTGGGAGGAGGGGGAGCACAAGGAGAGGCTGTGAGACATAGGGGGGGGGGGGGAGAGAGAGAGAGAGAGAGAGAGAGAGAGAGAGAGAGAGAGAGAGAGAGAGAGAGAGAGGGTGAGGGAGAGAGAGAGAGAGGGGTGAGGGAGAGAGAGAGGGAGAACGAGAGAGATAGATGGTGAGAGAGAGAGAGAGAGAGAGAGAGAGAGAGAGAGAGAGAGAGAGAGAGAGGGGGAGAGGGAGAACGAGAGAGATAGATGGTGAGAGAGAGAGATAGAGAGAGAGAGAGAGAGGGAGAGAGAGAAGGAGAGAGATGGAGGATAATACAACATTGTATACTGGGGGGAATAACATAATAATAAACGGCAACATGATACTAGCAATGGAAAGAATACGGGAGAGAGAGAGAGAGAGAGAGAGAGAGAGAGAGAGAGAGAGAGAGAGAGAGAGAGAGAGATACACATATAGTATCAGTGTATTTTGATGTGGTTGATGTATGACGTGTGGAAAAAAAAGAGACAGAGATTGTGCTTTCAGGTGTTTTCCATTGGGCTTTATGGTTTATTGTTCCAAATCCCAGGCTCTTATCAATTCCACAGCTCCGTCTCAGTTCCTTCAGCCCAACACACTGCACAACAAGTCCAGCGGCTTAGCCAGAGAGTCTCGGGAGCCCCGGAGGGCGGGAACACACCGTCCGTCCCCTGACGTACGATTATGATTCCCTGGAAATCCTCTATTGATTCCCGGGGTCTCTATCCTGCAAAGTGATTGGTTATCCCCCCGCAGGGGCTGTTGGACGGCCAATTAGATGCCGTATTACTCGGTAGCGCACTTTCGCCGACACCACGCTGGGCAGGAAAAGGCATGACATCAATTAGCGGCACGCAAGCGGGAAGATAAAGAACACGTCGCCATGGAAACGTTATCACAATGTGCTATAATGCTTCATGTTAATACTGTAGTTCATCCCTTAAAAAGTCTCAAACCAATACTACTTGCATGCAAATGGCCTGAATGAAGCAGTACATATAATTCCAGCAGACGAGGAAGTACAGAGTGACCCAGCAAGAGTGCTCGGACTGAATCTGAACCTGGCCAATTATGCTGGCCTTGAAAAACTGTTATGATGTTTTACCCATATTGAACGACTCTCCTATACCTCAGTTGAGACTGTTGAGTCTCCTCCGAATCGCTCGCGGACTCATTTCTCCGGAATTCCGATATCAGAAAAAAACTCAACGAATGCAACCCAAGTCCGCAGCAATGTCTTCCCACAAATATTTACTTTCTGCATTAGCAGGCAACCAAACAACACACTAACTTGAGTATTTGTGAGAGTGTTGTTATTCATAATTGAACAGCGTCGGCGTTGGTGTGTGTGTGTGTGTGTGCGTGCCGATAACAACATCTGAGAACGGTTTTTGTCTTCTCCGATCGGAAGGAGGATAGTCGAGTGTCCTGTGGGTGTCACCGCGGTTTTCGCCGCACAATTGAATTACAATATCTGTCTCACTGTGGCCCAAAGAGCCTCTGTTTTTGTTTCGCCGCTTTTTGCCGAGGCGATAGGAGGAAGACGTCACGGGACACTTTTCTCATTTGAGTAATGGTCCTGCACGAGACCATACCGTCTAACGATCTGTTACTTCGCTTCCTCCTCTCTCTAGCCTTCCACATCTATTTTTTCTCCACCCCATCACCGCAGACACCCCACACACACACACATGGACACACACACACCTCCCCCCCTACTCTCTCTCTCTCTCTCTCTCTCTCTCTCTCCCCCTCACTTTCCTTATTAACGCCACGCAGCTCGGCGTCTCCAGAACTTCCGTCTCTGTTGTGGAATACCAAAGTAGGTTAACTCAGTCCGTATGGAAGGAGTTCTTGGCCATTTGTTCCGCTGCCACGCTATGGATTTTACACGGCGGATACGGCGCTGTTAGGGATCCCGCTTGCGTTGACCCTTTTGACCTTTCTAGAACACGATCGCATCCACGTGATTTACCCTGGGGTGTAAAATCAAAGGTAATGTGTGGTGTGTGTGTAATACACATTTGGCTTTTTTTTACATTTGAAAACGAACGGCAGTACACTCAGTCACAGAGCACCGGTGAACACCGTGGTGCTGGTCTGGGTCAGTTTCTGGGAACGCCCGCTATTACACAGCGAGGGATGGGGAGAGAGAGAGAGGATGCAATTATGTGTATGTGTGTGTATGTGTGTGTGAGAGAGAGAGAGAGAGAGAGAGACAGAGAGACAGAGAGACAGAGAGAGAGACCCGTGGTAGTGTCTATCTTTAACATTTTAGGCAGGCAACACATGATTACTGTACTTCACAGTCAACATCACATTCTCTGTGTATCCAGTGTGTAGAGAGGGTGGATGGGGGCGTGTGGATGAGAGAGAGAGAGAGAGAGAGAGAGAGAGAGAGAGAGAGAGAGAGAGAGAGAGAGAGAGAGAGAGAGAGAGAGAGAGAGAAAGATCACATCATAGTAGTGGAATAAAATATACTGGGCTGCTCAGCTTCACTTTACCTCAAAAACCACTGCACGCACACACACACACACACACACACACACACACACGCACACACACAACCCTACACACACGCACACACACACAACCCTACACACACACACACACACACATACGCGACATACACTAGAGTCCGTCTGTCATGCTCGCGTGGCCCCGACAGCGAAAGCAAATCAAATCACCGACGCTCCATTAAGCAGCCTGCCGGGCCGCACGGACCGAACCATGTCAGGCGAACGCTCCCGCGCGTCTGTTCCCTGTTCACACGCCGGCCCGATGGCCACGCATCCACATGTCCACACACAAGGAGACAAGAGCGGCCCACGGCCTCCGCACGCACCACACCAGAGGAACTTGCTGTGCTGAAGAGAGTTTCGATCGAGACCGTGCTGTATTTTATTAAACTTTTTATAAGCTAAACCTATTTGTTATTCTGATTGGGCCATGGCTAAATGCTGTTCGCACTTTTTTGTTCTCTACTTCTTTGAAGTGCATGTCCCTCTGGCACAATCTTTCATGAATTTTTGCAATGCTGTCTCTCTCTCTCTCTCTCTCTCTCTCTCTCTCTCTCTCTCTCTCTCTCGGCACATGGATCCTCGTTTTGGGTTGAAACGAACGTCCCTTTGGACAGAAGGTGTTGGCTGAAGCTTTGACGAGCGTATACCCCCCCACCCCCCCCCCCTCCCACCCTCCCCACCACCCCCCCCCCCCCCCCTCCACACCACCCCCTCCCCCGCTCTCTCCCCAGCACGCTTGCTGGATGAATTATGTACAAATTCATCACCATCAACCACATAATAACATTTATGCATGCATGCTTGTGTGCCCCATGCAGTAAGTGCCTGTATGTGCGTGCATGTGTGTGTGTGTGTGTGCGTGTGCGTGTGTGTGTGTGTGTGTGTTTTCAGTGCAATGCAGAGTTATCCCACTGAGTATGAAAATGGGTCTAGAAGAGGAAACGGGAGCAACGGGGGGGGGGGGGAGGCGGGGGTATCGCACCAGCCTGCTTGTTACCATGGGAACTAGGAAAGACGGGCTACCCTCGTTCAGGACCTGGTACAGTTACTCCCTTTTTATTTCTCTCTTCCTCTCTCTTTCTCTCTCTCTCTCGATCAATCTCTCTCCATTTCTCTCTCTCTCTCTCTCCTCTCTCTCTCTCTCTCTCTTTCTATCACCTCGCCTCAGGCATCACTTCTATCACTTCCCTGTTCCCAAACTTCCTCCATCCCTCCTTGTCCTGCAGTGCCATCACTCACTCCATCTCTTTGCTCTCCCTCTCCATTCCCAACCCCCACCTTCCTCCTCTCTACTCCCCCCCCTCCCCCATCCCCTATCCCCCCCTACAGGGACAATGGTGTCTATGTAAGTAATGTAACGCAAGGTAAATTATTCACAAACGCCCTGGCCTGCACCATATATAGCCACCTCGTTCCCAGTTCGGAAAGGCCTGTCCAGAAATAGACCGTGATGGCGTCTGGCCCCTGATCTGATGTGGGGCTCAAAGTAATTAGCTACCAAAACCAAAAGGCAAACCTGAAGATTATCGAGATATCAACTCCGTCAACATCAGTTAAGCTGATCCAAATATAGCTTTTTAAATGTTTCCACCAAAAATTATCAGACCGCCACCTTTTCCGTTCTGCGGTGTACATGCATAATTTCCTGTGAATTAATTAGCATAATTTGCATATTCGATGGGGATGGAAAATGACCACTTATGTGTGGAGCACACATATGTTCCTCCCACCACCACCACTATGAACGCGCACGCACAGAAAAGCGTACAGCAACACAAATACAAACACAGACTAAATGACTATTGTTAACTAAATGTGACAAAAAACTAATACATGATCATCTATCACATGATCATCTATCACATGATCATCTGAAGGCTTATCACTTCAAACGTGGCGCCGTCGGTCCCATTGACCGAGGCAGAGGCAGCTCTGCAAACTGGAAATGGAAAATTGTGTCAGGACAATTGATGGGAATTCTGTCCTCACTCTTGCACAATGCAGGGCTCCCCCCCCCCCCGCCCCCAGTCCCCAGCCCCCCTTCCCCAGCCCCCCTTCCCCCAGCCACCCCCCCCCCCCCCCCCTCCTGCTGAATCCATCTCTGTCATTCTCGGAACATCTAATCCCTCCTCCTTCTCCGTGCCCATCTATTTCTTCTCACCCCAACCCCCCCCCCCCCCCCCCCTCCGTGTCGCTCGCCCCCCCAACAGCTTCTATGAGCTTTTCATTAAAAGCTCATAGTGTCCGTCGCTGGACGCCCAGCACAGCCCTCGCCCTTTCATCTGCTTCCTGGTTCTCTTTTTGGATACGTCCTCCTTTATTTACGGTGGTGGGGGGCCACCAACAATGGCGTCTGTAACGCCGATTTGAATGTGCGCTGCGTCAGTAACAACAAGCCCGCCCGGGACATGTATGCTGCGTGAGGACGAGAAAGACACGCGATGCAGTCGAGGAATTCTATCCGGCTGTTGGTTGTGTTTTATATGATATTGTTTTCCCTCCTGTACTCTCGCTGTTCTCCCTCCCTCCTTGCTTCCTCCGGAACCAGAAAATCCTCTCTTCTGTTTGTCTGATTTCTCCCTCTTGTGTCCTGCTGCCTGTGGAACAGCCCTCGGCGTGGCTTGTTGTTTACTGGCAGGGCCCGGTTCCGTTCCAATGTGACATTCCATGTTCTGGCACATGGGACTTGGACTTGTCGTGTGTGTGTGTGTGTGTGTGTGTGTGTGTGTGTGTGTGTGTGTGTGTGTGTGTGCGGTGTGTGTGTGTGTATGTGTGCACTATGCCCTATTAACAGTGTGATGAGAATGATGACTGACCAAGACAGAACTCACAGAGTGTGTGTGTGTGTGTGTGTGTGTGTGTCTGTGTGTGTGTGTGTGTGTGTGTGTGTGTGTGTGTCTGTGTGTGTGTGTGTGTGTGTGTGTGTGCAGACTAGTCTATCAAAGCGGTGCAGCATGGGGAGGTGGACACACTATGTCCACTGTAGCTGTGGCAGGTAAACGCTGCCATGTTTGTGTGTGTGTGTGTGTGTGTGTGTGTGTGTGTGTGTGCGTGTGTGTGTGTGCGTGTGTGTGTGTGTTGGTCGGACGGACGGGGATCAGGGTCTATCTATCCACGACAGGGCTGGGGGGATTATATCAGATAGCAAACCCCAACACCTAGCACATAGCCGTCTCTAATCCCAGCTCCGCCCCCCTGATCCCGTGTTCTGCGGACCTCCTGATACTGTCCCCTGCCGCCTCCCCTCCTCCTCCGACCCCCCCCCCTCCCCCACGCCGCGGCCCCTCCCCCTCCGTCCGTCTCCCCCCGTGACATCCGACGCTCTTGTCTCCTCGTCCACCTCATGGCATCGAAATGATTACTCCATTATCTCACGTATCTCAGGTGCTCCCGGCCATCACGCCCGCCTCCCGCCTTCCCGCCTTCCCGCCTTCCGCCGCTGATGTGATTGTGTCTGTGTGATGCGATCGCCGCTCGCCCCCTTCACATGATTGTGAAACACAGCGGGGGTGTGTGTGTAGGTGTAGGTGGTGTGTGTGTGTGTGTATGGGGGTGTGAGGGTGGAGGGTGGGGGTGAGTTGATGTGCATGCTAATGCAGCGGCAGGACGGATAGTTTTCATTGGCAGTGGTGGTGGTGGTGGTGGTGGTGGTGGTGCTGGCGGCGGCGCTATGCTACGCTACGCTACGCTACGTGTGATCCCTGAGCGCTGCGTCTCATTAGGGGGGGGGAGAGACGAGCTACTTGGTCTTGGTGCACGGGAGCAAGTGGCTGGAGCTGCTTCTAAGCTACTGCTGCTTCCCCCGAGACTGAGGGGACGATTCGGAAGCAGGGGGTGGGGTGTGGGTTTAATTGGGTTTCGATCCCCTCCGTCCGGGGGGCCGAGGGCGAAAGGTCAGGGACGGGGGGTTCGGGGGGTCGGGGGGAGCGGCGGCGAGGCGGGGCGGGGGGGGTGGATTGGGGAGAGAGGAAGGTTAAGAGGAGCACCACCTGTTTGAAGGGGCATCGAGATGGCTGCCGCGCAATAAAGAGAGCGCAACACACCAAAGGGTGGCGGTGGTGGAGGAGGGTTCTATCAGGGGTTAAGTGGGCGCACCGAATTGACAATTTCATTTCTCATTTAATAACTCCCTCCGCCACCCCCCTTGGGATTTTGACGACGTGGTGTCTGCGCAAAACAGATGCAATCTGCCGCTCAAAGTGGCTGCATTTGTGACCTCTGGCTGCCTCCACAATGCAGCCCAAAGGTCGTAGTTCTCGCGCAAGAACGGGCATTAATACGATGCTGATATGACAGTTTCATTATTCTGCTATCCTCTCTCTCTCTCTCTCTCTCTCTCTCTCTCTCTCTCTCTCTCTCTCTCTCTCTCTGTCTCTCTCTCTCTCTCTCTCTGCAGAGGTGCAGTTAAGTGTTCAAGGATGTCCCTCTATATGTATGGCGTGTGTGTGTGTGTGTGTGTGTGTGTGTGCGTGTGTGTGGTTGCTTGGCTTGGTTTTAAGCAGCCCTCACCTGACCCCCCCCAGTCAGGCTGATAAGACTCTGGGGCTCGGTAAGGCTGCACGCCACTGTGGTCCATTGGAGTAAATCCAGGCACACGAGTTTAAACACGCAGCCGTCAACCCGCGCACACACACACACACACACTCGTGAGGAAGCGCCGATACGTTTAAAGCGTTTACCGTCGGCTTTGCCTGCAACAACCAAAAAAAAATGCGGTCTTTTTGCCTAAGGGGTGTCGGGTGTATTCCTACACTAGCTCCACACACTATGCACCAACTCCTCCTGCGCGGGGGAATCTCGCTCATGCTCCTCCTATAGAGCAAGCTGACTAACTGCTCCCGCTGCACACCAGCAATGCAGCATCGAGCATTGAGCTCAGCAGCAACTCACGGAGAGCTCCCCCCACTGCCGGGCCACAGCGGAGCCACAGCGGAGCGAGCGGAGCGGAGTCATCGCCGGCCGTCGTGTTTAAACACACAGTACACCTCGCGCCCCGCCGCAGCTGTTCGACGCAATCTACCTCCCGCCCCACTTGACGGCTTCGCGGGTTCCACATTTGACGAAGAACGGGAAAAAAAGCGCCGCCGTCCTTCGTCTTCGTTCGTTTGTTTTGTTTTGTTTTGTTTTGTTTGTTTCAAATGAGCGGTTTGTTTCCGTCGCCTCCGTGCCGCGCTGCTTGTCCGCCCCCTTTGACTAAAGACGGCTAATTGCAGGAGACGGTGTTCACGACAACACAGGTGGCGATTCTTCGGTTACTTTGTTCTGTCCCGCCGTGTTATGAGTTGGACACGCACACACATGCGCGCGCACACACACACACACACACACACACACACACACACACACACACACACACACACACACACACACAACGCACACACACACACACACACAGATTCTTCTATTCTTTTTGAGCGGGGCCATTAGCAGCAGGGACAGTGGAACACAAAGGCTCGTGATTTAGTTGTTTGGCAGTTTACTCACTGCGCTGGCGGTGCCATCTGTGTCCGTTAGCCGCTGGTGCAGATCAAACCAGACCGTCTGCGGGGGCACCCACGAGGAAGAAGAAGACGAAGACGAAGACGAAGAGGAAGAAGAAGAAGAAGAAGAAGAAGCACACGACAAAACACACAAAGCACAGCCACACGTCAGGAGCGGGGCAACAGTAGAACACACAAACAGCGGCAACAAAAAAAAGAAAAGAAAACCACAAGCAACGGAGAACAACATGGCTGCCGCCGAGGTGCGTGCAACAAGACATGCGCTTGACAGCACCGACCGGAGACACACCGGAGGACACAACAGTAGTGTGCCGTGCAGTCTCATCCCAAACAACGCGTGGAAAATGGAGGAGATTTACTGTATGTGTGTTGTTGTTGTTGTCGTTTTTTGCTCTGTATCACAAACCAGCCATCTACTCTATGCAGATAACAAGACATGCATTTCATTCAATAAATTCAGGGAGAGAGAGACAGAGAGGGAGTGAGATATATAAGAGAGAGAGAGAGAGAGACGAGAGAGAGAGAGAGAGAGAGAGAGAGAGAGAGAGACGAAGAGAGAGAGAGAGAGAGCTAACAGCTCCGCCCCCCTGATCCCGTGTTCTGCGGACCTCCTGATACTGTCGCCTCTGCCGCCTCCCCTCCCCCCCCGACCCCCCCCCTCCCCACGCCGCGCCCCTCCCCCTCCGTCCGTCTCCCGCCGTGACATCCGACGCTCTTGTCTCCTCGTCCACCTCATGGCATCGAAATGATTACTCCATTATCTCACGTATCTCAGGTGCTCCCGGCCATCACGCCCGCCTCCCGCCTTCCCGCCTTCCTGCCTTCCGCCGCTGATGTGATTGTGTCTGTGTGATGCGATCGCGCGTGTAGTGTATGTGTGTGTGTGTGTGTGTGTGTGGTGTGTGTGTGTGTGTGTGTGGGTGTGTGTGTGTGTGTATGGGTGTGTGTGTGTGTGTGTGTGTGTGTGTGTGTGTGTGTGTGTGTGTGTGTGTGTGTGTGTGTGTGTGGTGTGTGTGGTGGTGGTGGTGGTGGCGGCGGCGGCGCTACGCTACGCTACGTGTGATCCCTGAGCGCTGCGTCTCATTAGGGGGGCGGGGAGACGAGCTACTTGGTCTTGGTGCACGGGAGCAAGTGGCTGGAGCTGCTTCTAAGCTACTGCTGCTTCCCCCGAGACTGAGGGGACGATTCGGAAGCAGGGGGTGGGGTGTGGGTTTAATTGGGTTTCGATCCCCTCCGTCCCGGGGGGGCCGAGGGCGAAAGGTCAGGGACGGGGGGGTCGGGGGTTCGGGGGGATGCGGTGGCGGCGGGGGGGGGGGGGGGTGGATTGGGGAGAGAGGAAGGTTAAGAGGAGCGCCACCTGTTTGAGGGGCATCGAGATGGCAGCCGCGCAATAAAGAGAGCGCAATACACCAAAGGGTGGCGGTGGTGGAGGAGGGTTCTATCAGGGGTTAAGTGGGCGCACCGAATTGACAATTTCATTTCTCATTTAATAACTCCCTCCGCCACCCTCTTGGGATTTTGACGGACGTGTGTCTGCGCAAAACAGATGCAATCTGCCGCTCAAAGTGGCTGCATTTGTGACCTCTGGCTGCCTCCACAATGCAGCCCAAAGGTCGTAGTTCTCGCGCAAGAAACGGCATTAATACGATGCTGATATGACAGTTTCATTATTCTGCTCTCTCTCTCTCTCTCTGTCTCTCTCTCTCTCTCTCTCTCTCTCTCTCTCTCTCTCTCTCTCTCTCTCTCTCTCTCTCTCTCTCTCTCTCTCTCTCTCTCTCTCTCTCTGCATTATAATGTGCAGTTAAGTGTATCAAGGGATGTCGCCCTTATCTATATGTATGGCGTGTGTGTGTGTGTGTGTGTGTGTGTGTGCGCGTGTGTGTGGGTGCTGGCTGGTTTAAGCAGCCTCACCTGACCCCCCCCCCGAGTCAGGCTGATAAGACTCTGGGGCTCGGTAAGGCTGCACGCCACTGTGGTCCGTTGGAGTAAATCCAGGCACACGAGTTAAACCAGCCGTCACCGCGCACACACACACACACACACTCGTGAGGAGCGCCGATACGTTAAAGCGTTTACCGTCGGCTTTGCCTGCAACAACCAAAAAAAAATGCGGTCTTTTTGCCTATAGGGTGTCGGGTGTATTCCTACACTAGCTCCACACACTATGCACCAACTCGGAGAATCTCGCTCATGCTCCTCCTATAGAGCAGCTGACTAACTGCTCCCGCTGCACAGCAATGCAGCATCGAGCATTGAGCTCAGCAGCAACCCACGGAGAGCTCCCCCCACCGCCGGGGCCACAGCGGAGCGGCGCGGAGCGGAGTCATCGCCGGCCATCGTGTTTAAACACACAGTACACCTCCGCCCGCCGCAGCTGTTCGGACGCAATCTACCTCCCGCCCGCTTCACGGCTTCGCAGGGTTCACAGTTTGACGAAGAACGGGAAAAAAAAGCGCCGCCGTCTTCGTCTTCGTTCGTTTGTTTTGTTTTGTTTTGTTTTGTTTGTTTCAAATGAGCGTTTGTTTCCGTCGCCTCCGTGCCGCGCTGCTTGTCCGCCCCCTTTGACTGAAGACGGCTAATTGCAGGAGACGGTGTTACGACAACACAGGTGGCGATTCTTCGGTTACTTGTTCTGTCCCGCCGTGTTATGAGTTGGACACGCACACACGCGCGCGCACACACACACACACACACACACACACACACACACACACACACACACACACACACACACGCACACACACACACACACACAGATTCTTCTATTCTTTTTGAGCGGGGCCATTAGCAGCAGGGACAGTGGAACACAAAGGCTCGTGATTTAGTTGTTTGGCAGTTTACTCACTGCGCTGGCGGTGCCATCTGTGTCCGTTAGCCGCTGGTGCAGATCAAACCAGACCGTCTGCGGGGGCACCCACGAGGAAGAAGAAGACGAAGACGAAGACGAAGAGGAAGAAGAAGAAGAAGAAGAAGAAGCACACGACAAAACACACAAAGCACAGCCACACGTCAGGAGCGGGGCAACAGCAGAACACACAAAAAAAGAAAAGAAAACCACAAGCAACGGAGAACAACATGGCTGCCGCCGAGGTGCGTGCAACAAGACATGCGCTTGACAGCACCGACCGGAGACACAACAGAGGAGGACACAACACTAGTGCGCCGTGCAGTCTCATCCCAAACAACGCGTGGAAAATGGAGGAGATTTACTGTATGGGTGTTGTTGTTGTTGTTGTTGTTGTTGTTGTTGTCGTCGTTTTTTTGCTCTGTATCACAAACCAGCCATCTACTCTATGCAGATAACAAGACATGCATTTCATTCAATAAATTCAGGGTTTTTGTCACGGTCTGATGTATTACAACATTGTTTATGGGGACAGGCTAACAGGAGGTTAGTTCCGGTTCCTGGTTTCTGGTACAGTGACATGGCATTCTCATGATGAAGGAAGGTCTCATTTTCTAGCCTCCTCACCCTCTGCTCACTTGTCCGGCACAATTCGACGTGCTTCACATTCACGCGTCACCCTAATGACATCTTCCCAATAAAAACTGCTCACACATAAACCCAAATATTCTTCATGAGGCTACATCAGCTGTATTTCTATTTAGGGTACACGCTATATGACATATTTCATTAACTTCGTTCTTTTTAATCTGTTCTGATTGTTTCCTGCGTCGTGTACACACACATTCTAGACACCATGGCGATGAGACATAGCTAACACGCGTACGATTGGATTCTAAGTATGGAAGTAAGATGATTCTGATGAGTAAGACATAGGACATAAACTAACACACAAATTAAGCTCGGAGGTCTGCAGATTAATCAATATACAAACGTAGACGTGTTAAAAGGAGATAAAGCAGAGGCCAATATATGTGACCGTTATCTACATCAATACGAGACGGTCCACGAAATATTTAAATGTTTGTTAAATGTTAAATGTTTCTATGCAATAGTTTGGCATACAGAGCTATCTGGATTGTGCTGCACTAGTAACGCAGAACACACGTTTATCTTCATTTCTACAGAGTTTGGGACTTTGAAAATAAGTATTAAATGTCTATTAATGTGATCGTTTGGTGAGTTAGCCAGCACATGGGTATAATCCGGAAGATTGTACTCTTCTTGTGGCGGCTTCTAAATAACAGTTGCTTGTTTAAATATGACGATTCCCAAAAGAGAGCTCCTTTGGGTTCAAAACTAGACAATTAGAAGATGACATAACCGCAGTATCCGGGGGGGAATTTCATCTGAATCGACTGACTGTGGGCCCATCGATGCAGTAACCCCGGTGACGCGTCGCTGTCGCCAAACGCCTTGCTAGTGTTTAAACGAGGATATTTTCTTTTAAAGCACAATGGGGGAACGAAATAATAACGTGACCTGGGAAATGCAAGAGAAACACACACACACACACACACACCACACACACACATACACACACACACACACACACACTCCCACCTGACAGGATTACAAAAGACATTGTTTACAGTGAGACCAATTTGCTTTTAGGATGGTCACACTGGAATACAACTCATTTGGACTTAGTGTAAGGACATTGGAATATTTAAATATATGATTTAGCCTAGAAAAACTTTATTTTTAGTATTATTTATTCAGTTTGAGTATCATGGTTGCCTTTATGAAATATAGAATTCTTTTTAGAAACCGCAAAAAAACACAAGCTTTTTTTTGCTCATTTATTTGCTCGTTTAGTACACACACACACACACACACACACACACACACACACACACACACACACACACACACACACACACACACACACACACACACACACTAACGAAGCTAGCAAGTTTGTGTGTGTGTGTGTGTGTGTGTGTGGCAGCACGACATTTCAAATGTGCTAATTATGGAAAGAGAGACTGAGAGCTGGAGAGGGATAAAGAAAACAGGTTGAGAGATTGGGGATAGAAGAGAGAGAGCAGAGAAGGAGAGAGGAAAAGCTTAGAGCTTAGAGAAAGAGAGAGGGAGAGAGAGAGAGAGAGAGAGAGAGAGAGAGCAGAGAAGTTGAGAGTGATGCAGAGGAGAAGAAAAGAGCAGGAAGTGGTGGTGGTGCTGGTGGTGGTGGTGGTGGTGCTGGTGGTGGTGCTGGTGGTGGTGGTGGGAAACAGATGGCGATGGTATGAAAGGGAAAACGGCGGGAAGAATAATCTAACGAGACGAGCGCCGCCACAGTGTCGTGGACGTCAGGCTGTGTAATTGCTTCCCCTGCTCCCCAATCCCACTCTCCTTCAACCTCGTTCTCCCCCTTTCTCTCCCTCTCTCCCTCACCCTCTCTCTCTCTCTCCCCTCTCCCTCCCTCTCTCGCTCTCTCCCTCCCTGTCAATCGCTCTCCCCTCAAACTCCGCTTTCATCTTCTCCCAGATCTCCCGAACGAATGACCTCGTCCCCCCGACCCTCACTGCTTCCCCTGCTCCCCAATCCCACTCTCCTTCAACCTCGTTCTCCCCCTTTCTCTCCCTCTCTCCCTCACCCTCTCTCTCTCTCTCTCCCTCCCTCTCCCTTCTCTCTCTCTCCCTCCCTGTCAATCGCTCTCCCCTCAAACTCAGCTTTCATCTTCTCCAGATCTCCCGGATGAATGACCTCGTCCCCCCGACCCTCACCGCTAAAACCCCTGCTCCCCAATCCCACTCTCCTTCAACCTCGTTCTCCCCCTTTCTCTCCTCACCCCTCTCTCTCTTCTCTCTCCCTCCCTGTCATCGCTCTTCCCCTCAAACTCCGCATTTCATCTTCTCCCAGGTCTCCCGAACGAATGACCTCGTCCCCCGACCCTTCACCGCTAAAACCCCTGCTCCCCAATCCCACTCTCCTTCAAACCTCGTTCTCCCCTTTTCTCTCCCTCTCTCCCTCACCCTCTCTCTCTCTCTCCCTCCCTCTCTCTCTCTCTCTCTCTCCCTCCCTGTCAATCGCTCTCCCCTCAAACTCCGCTTTCATCTTCTCCCAGGTCTCCCGAACGAATGACCTCGTCCCCCCGACCCCACCGCTAAAACCCCTGCTCCCCAATCCCACTCTAACTTCAACCTCGTTCCTCCCCCTTTCTCTCCCTCTCTCCCTCACCCTCTCTCTCTCTCTTCTCCCTCCCTCTCTCGCTCTCTAACCTCACCCTCCCTCTCTCGCTCTCTCCCTCCCTGTCAATCGCTCTCCCTCAAACTCAGCTTTCATCTTCTCCCAGGTCTCCGAACGAATGACCTCGTCCCCCCGACCCTCACCGCGTCCCCCTGCTCCCCAATCCCACTCTCCTTCAACCTCGTTCTCCCCCTTTTCTCTCCCTCACCCTCTCTCTCTCTCTCTCTCCCTCTCCCTCCCTCCTCTATCTCTCTCCCTCCCTGTCAATCGCTCTCCCCTCAGCCTCCGCTTTCATCTTCTCCCAGATCTCCCCAGACGAATGACCTCGTCCCCCGACCTCACCGCTTCCCCTGCTCCCCAATCCCACTCTCCTTCAACCTTGTTCTCCCCCTTTCTCTCGCCTCTCTCCCTCACCCTCTCTCTCTCTCTCCCTCTCCTCTCCCTCTCTCCTCCTCCTCTCCTCCCTCTCTCCCTCCTTCTCCCTCTCCCTCCCCTCCTTTCCTCTCTCTCCCTCCCTCCCTGTCTCTCCCTCCCCTCTCCCCCCGCCCCCCTCCCGTCGGCCCAGCTCGTGTGACCCAGACTGCACCCCCTTCCTGTCCCCACCGTCCTTTTACTTTAATGTATTTGTATTCCTCAGTATGTATTCTCCACCAAAAATGCAATACATGAGTTATTTCACATATTATGCAACTTTCAATTCACAAACCTGACATGAATCACAGTTATTGCGTTTTCTCTTACAAAAAAAAAAACGACAGACATGGAGCAGAAACACAACAGAACGAAATGATAAAACATTCTTCTTACGCAACACCACAAGACTGAGGCTGGGGGTGAAGTACAGCGCTCTGGTGTCAATCCCGGCAGACATAGAGCTGGGATGTTACAGTACATTAGATTTTGTCGCAATTTTAACAAATGGACCAAAGCACCGCCCGCCCGCCCGTCCACGTCTCCAACGGTGTGCACTATCATCAATGTCGGGCCCGGAGTCAGCCGGAGTTAACTTTGAGGTTTTTCTACACTATAAATTGGGATTGGGCTTTTGCGAGAAACAGCCAAACCAGGAATATATAAATGTTTTTCAACCTCAGGAATGACCTCACCCACATCTATTTTCCCAACTAATCCTGAGTCCCTCTAAGTTAAGTGTATGCGCATTCCTAATATTGATTTAAAGTCTTGAAGCCCCAGCTTCTTCTACATGCCGTTTTTTTTAATGAAATAATTATTGAATCCCTGTTACTGCTTGTAGATAATCCTTGATGCTCGCTCTAATACAGTACCTAAACTGTAAGAAAATCTTTAAGACTCATTACTGATTGCCATGTTTAACAGCATCAAATGATTTACAATGAATTCGTGCTTTAATCCAAGAATCCCACAAGATGGGCTTTCTAGCTATAAAAAATTTCCTATTACCTGCAAAATAAATTGAAGCTTTCGACATCCAACTAAAGAGTTAGATTTGATTAAATGAAGCGCCGGGCTCCAGGTTTCTCCAGAAAACCCCAGCAAAGGATTCTTACATGGTACTGCTCACACACCCATTTGTGTCAGGACGGTCTCACCGGATGATGGGTACACTGGTTCGTTTTTCAATTCCAGCCCGGGCAGGAGGCTGCTCCGCGCACACATTTATCCGAGAGGACGCTCTCCGGCTCTAACTTTGGGAGAGATAGGCCACCTTGTTCCTTAAGCCGCATAGAATTTGGCACGACTGATTTTTTTCCCTGCCCACTGAAAACTATTGTTTGGTTGGGAAGCTTTATTTTATTGGCAACATATACAGCAATTTAGATAATGTTTCCGAGCAAGTATTATCAGCTTGATCAGATTAATCTAACCTAAAAGAGATATTCATTCTGAAGATGATGAAATAACAGGGGAAATATTATTTAATTATCTCCACCAGTCCAAACTTAAAACCTAGATAGGTCATCCCTGAAATGTCATAAAACTGAGAACATAAGAACTGAGCAAATACTCAGAGCTGAGGGTCACTAGAGAGTAGAATGTCGTCCACATAGAAAAACTATTGAGGTTCTTCTTTACCTGCCGCTACCCCATTGATATTGTGGTTTACATGTAATGCAATAGCCCGTGGTTCTGTGGTTTCTTTTGACTATTTTGAACAGAGAGAGAGGCGAACCCTGACTTGTGCCGCTCCCTAACTTCAATTGGCATCATTCCTAACCTTCCACATGAAGTACAATAGCCTATACATGCTATCAGCTGAGTATCTAAACTTTACAAAACCCTTTACCCTGCTGGGCAGAACTTTCCTTTCTTACGGAGTAAAGTACTCACAGCAGAAGGCATGCTTCTACCACCCTTCTCTAATGCATCCTTATAGACCATCTGCAACTTTGGCACAAGAACATCTCTAAATCCTTCACCCAACTTCATACTTTGAACAGCGTGATTGATTTCTTCTTCCAGGGAAACATTACCCTCTAATGAGACCCGTTGCTGTTCCGTTAAAGAGGGAGAATCTGTGGAGGTGGAAAAAGCCTCCATTGTCTCTTCCTCAACCACTCCTTGAGATGTATATAGTTCTTGATAGTAATTCCTACAAGCGTTATTCATTTCCTTTTTCATATGCAGTCAATGTATTCAGTTTGGATAATGTTCTGATTGAACCGCTTTAGCCTATTTTGCTGAAAGTGTACCTCCTCTCTCTCCTTGTTCAATGTGTCTTTGTTTGGTACAAAACAAATACGAATTTAGTATTTTTATTTGGGTAATATATTCCATATCTCCGGTTGGGTGGTCGGCTATATTGTTTTTTCCATCTCTTTCATCTTGTCGCACTTATCATAGACCTGATAGCTGCGCGGGAGTCCTCACAATTCAACAATGAACAATTGAAGTTCACCATCCAGGAGAACTCTGTCCTGTTTCTTTGGTAGCAATTACGACTTCCACTGGAGTCTGACCCAACATCCCATTAGAATTAGGAGAACGAATGACTTGACTTGACTCACAAAAGTACAAGAGACCATAAACTGATCTATTCTTATTCTCCTACCAACTACGAGACACATTCTAGGACCAAGGGGGGGGGTGATCGGGGCTTTCTTCAAAACAGATCGATAATATTTGGCCTGTCTCTGTTCATGTGGGGGGGGCACTCAGACTGAGATGACTGATTACCCTCGCAACCGCCAATGAGATTTTAAAACAAGAACGACCAATGGGGTTTGAGGTCAACAATAACCTATAGGCTGTGAGGTCAACAAGGAAGAAAAGAGGAATAAACAACAACTATAGCGACAGTACAATTTCTACAAGTTCTACAAGTGATGGGGTAGGGAAAAGAGAGCTTCCCCGTCACCTCGTGTGGACCAACCAACCCGACGGCAAGGCAAGACTCAGTTGTCTAGACCACTTGAGCCTTGTTGCCTTGAGAGAATAAAGTATAATCCTTTTCAGAAGGACGAAGTAATCTCCGAATATCCACGATCCTCAGACACAGCCTCAATCGTTTAAGATCCCTTGTTTATATTGGCGTGTCTGTGGGCTGAGAGGATTTATCCATAAATATATCTCTAACATAGTTATTATGATTAAAGTCACCCCACCAAAATAATTGAAAATAATGTAACTGATGACTATTGGGCTGAGAATCCTCTCCGTTGCACTGGACTGTTCCATGGAGACTTCATGCCCCTCAGCCACGCCCTCATAGTACAACACCTGCGATGATCCTAATGTCAACCACAACCATAATGACCAAACGAATCAATCGGTAACGATTCATAAAGCGTCATAAAACATTCTTTGTGTATGAAACGTATGAAAATGTGTATCCACCCCCCAAACCAAGATTCTGGACTACATTCGGTCCATGTTTATCGGAGGCATTTTTCTCCGGCCAGTCTCTTTCTATTAGCGTCTCCCTGACCGGTCAGCGCGCCAACCTCCCCGTGTGCAAGGACCGCCCCCCCCCCGTCCTAAATGTGTCACATTAACATGCGGCCCAATTTGTGTAATGACCACAACCCTAAAGGGCTTGCAGGGCCTGACATTTCAACAGCACCGAACCCAGATAAACGGTTGTGTTGTGTGTGTGTGAGTGTGTGTGAGTGTGTGTGTGTGTGTGTGTGTGTGTGTGCATGTGTGTGTGTGTGTGTGTGAATGAAAAAACGAAAAAGATTCTCGCTACTCAGACTAAGTTATGGATTTTGTGGATCTTTGCAGCAGGCGGACGATGCGCTCAGCGTGAAATCAATTTTTCTCAACATTTTTGAACATTCCTCTTGGTGTGTGTGTGCGAGTGTGTGCGCGCGAGTGTGTGCGTGCGTGTGTGTGTGTGTGTGTGTGTACCTTGTTCTCCATGCGTCCGATTAACTCCGCCAGGCGGTTGATCTGGGCTTCCAGACCCTCTTTTCTGACCTCCACGGCACCTGATGTATGCAACACAGAGAGACACACACACACACACACACACACATATACACACACACAATAAATTAATAAAGGATTATGTTTCACAGTTTTATTGATGGGTTTCAGGCCACTCTTCTGTGGCACCAACACCTAGTGTCGCTATACTTTCCAACACATAAACATAAAAAAAAGTCCAAATGTGAAGTAAGAGTACTTTTTATTTTTTACACACCAATGGATATCACCATAGTTACTGTGACTGCAGATTCTCTCCTCATTTTTAATACAAATATGAAAGATGTAAGGTTCTAAACAACAATTGAAAACTTTGGTATGTTTCCATTTTGTCCTCGCTCGTTCTCCTTTCCCGTTTCTGTGTTCCAGAACTCGGTTCCTTTTGTGAATAATAAATGCGAGAGGAGAGGAGCGTTCGCACTCGAGGCACTGCCTGACAAATAAGGCAAATCTATGTGTTTATAGTGCGAGGTGTTTGGCGTGTTCAGAGACCACAGAAGGGTGCTGGCCGGGTAAACACACAGCCAAACCCTCCCAGGCTCACCGCCCCCGCCCCCGCATGGCGCTCCCACCGTGCAAACCCAGCTCCCCTCCCAGTTTATATCTTGTACGTCTGCACGGAAAAGCACTGGTGGAGGATGGAGCCGTTTTCCTTCTGTACATGTATACAACATAAGTCATATTTACAGCGGCTTTCGCTTTGAATTCCGGTCGCACGTTAGCGCAGGGGAAAGCCCAGAAGTGATTCCAGCCTCATAGGTTTGTAACCGGCGAACCACAACGGACGAGATTGCTGGTGGCGATGAGGGAGAGGCACACAAGATACAATCTATATACTGTTGAGGTTTGGTGTCTTCGGCGTTAACACTGCAAATGTTTCTCTTTTAGAGGTTTATGTAATCATATTCCCCGGTAAAATAGGAACAATAATAGAAAAAATATACATATACGTTTCATTCATACGTGAATGAAAATGTATGGAAATGCGATGCGAGTCTTTTCATCCCGGGCTGGGTCCCTCTCCCCCCCCCCCCCAGAATGGAATAATATGGAATAATATGGAGGAGGAGGAGATGGAGGAGGAGAGAATGAATTCATTCAGCGGAAAAAGTTAAAAGTCTGCCGCAGCCTTCCTGTTGCTTCATCTTTGCCAAGTGTGTGTGCGTGTGTGTGTGTGTGTGCGTGTGTGTGTGTGTGTGTGTGTGTGTGTGTGGTATAGGGGTTTTGACTGGTGGTTGAGTAGTGTGTTCTTCAACTCCCTTCGTTAATTCTCCTTGTTTCTATTACTTTTAGTCTGAACTGCCATACTCTCACCCCCAACTCAAGAGATAATTAGAGCGCTCACTGTAGGCTGTTCATTAAAAGAACTGAGAAAAGAAGTGCTGGCCAATTAGAAGACAGCTCTGCACACACACACACACACACACACACACACACACACACACACACACACACACACACACACACACACACACACACACACACACACACACACACACACACACACACACACACACACTACTCCAACACTATTCAGTTCTCCTTCTGCGGGAGGAGGATTGTGTGCAGAAGTGTTTTGCTTGGAGGAGAAAATATCGCCGTCCAACCAGGCGCCTGTTGACGTGCGCGCTAACGAGGGAGGCAGATTGGAGGTTCTTAAAACAACAATTAGTGTTTTCTGTTAACTATCCTTCATGAATGGATAATAAGTAGGTGTTTACCTGTGTGTGTGTGTGTGTGTGTGTGTGTGTACACGCTGCACACACACACACACACACACACACTACTGAAGACACACATACTGCACAGTACACATGCATACGACAGCCGCTAATACTGTGTGTTTGAGCTCTCCTGTGTGTGGATTGGCACAGCGCTGAACACTAAATGACAGCTCATTTAAGAAGAATGCCGGCTCCCGTGTGTGAAGTGACAGGTCGCAGATTGAGCGGAGGTCGGCTCACTTGGGGGGGGGGGGCGTTGATGGGGGGGTGGGATGGGGGGTGGGGTGGGGCGGGGGATGGGGGGAGGGGGGTGAGAGCCGCCAGCGACGACAACAAAACAACAATGCAGCCTCCTGGCTTTGAATACAGAGGTGTGGTTGTCTATTTTTAGCACCGAGCTCCAAGCTCTCTGGTTCGCTTTCTAACCCTCCCCTCTCGATGCTCTGACTCCCCTCGGCTCTGACTCGCCTGCCCTCTAACTCCTCTCTCGTCTCCCCAACCCTCCCCTAACTCCTCACTCCTCTAACCTCCATCTTCTCTAACTCCCCTCTCGTCTCCCCATCTCCTCACCTCTAACTCCTCTCTACTAACTCTCCTGTACTCTCGCATCGTCCTCACTCTAACTCCACTCCCCTCTCCTCTAACTCCCTCTCCTCTCAACTAACTCCCCCTCTTCTCTCAACTAACTCCCTCTCTCTCCTCTCCTCTCCTCTCCTCTCCTCTTACTCCCTCTCAACTAACTCTCCTCTCCTCTCAACTAACTCCCTCTCCTCTCCTCTCCTCTTACTCCCCTCTCCTCAGTCAACGTTAACACTCTCCCTGCTTCCTTCTCAAACTAACGTCCCTCTCGCTCTCCTCTCTCTCTTACTTCCCCTCTCACTGGTCAAGCTAACTTCGTCCCTCTTCCTCTTCAACTAACTCCCTCTCCTTCCTCTCTCCTCTCCTCTCCTCTCCTCTCCTCCTTCCTTCCTCTCCTCTCTCTCTTCCTCTCCTCCTTTCCTCTGACTCCCTCTCCTCTCCTCTTACTCCCCTCCCCCCGTATATGATTATTGGGTTGTTCGTTGTGTATATTGTACACATTTGTGTGTGTAGGTGTGTGCCTCTGTATATATATAGGTGTGTATATATTATATATATATATATATACAGTATATACGTGTGTGTGTGTGTGTGTGTGTGTGTGTGTGTGTGTGTGTGTGTGTGTATGAGGAGCCAATGCGCAAGCCTCCTTCTGTCAGCACAGAGCCTGCCCACCACCACCACCGCCACCACCACCACCAAGACCCCCGCAGCGCCTCCCCGGGGGAAATTGGAAAAATGGAACCTGGCCATCTCACGGTCGCAGGCTAAAAGTACAGCGGACGGCTACAGAGACGCAGCGTGCCGGCCCACCACTGTGTGCGGCCACGCCCTGGCGCCCGCCAACCACGGTCCCACCGCCTTGTGGCGAGACTGTTGAGGCGGAGGCTGCGGGAGCGTAGCCTAACAGAAAGCACTTGGACAATCCTTCATCCACCGACAGCAGACGGCGTTGGCAGGCAGCTCAGAGGAAAGTGCAAAAGGCAACACGGGCCATAAAAAATGAGTAGTGGACTGTTAAGGCATACGAAATCCAGTCCTTTGCCAATAAAGAATGACATACATCATATTTTACAACGCTGTCAAACCCATCTATGGCCCAATAAATCCCCGCATCACTTGAAGCACACAACCCCGAACACAGCAGATGGTCTGGACACTTCTGAAGGGTCAGACTAGCGACCCCGCTGAGGTGGTTCTGAACATTTTTGACACCCTGCTTAATCAGGACTCTGATGCAGCCCTCGCACCCTCCTGGACCGACTTCCCGAACTTCCTCCCATCCCCGACCTCACGTCTATACCACCACCACCAACCTTCCAGGAGCTTCTATCAGCTGTGACAATATGACGGCGTGTCACTACTCACTCACAGACTCCATCTTCGTAGCGCGTGGTTGCGTTCCTTTGGCAGTATCTTTTCACGTAGATGATGGGCTTCACTGGGTGCCTATTGAGTCTTGCTACGTGATAATTAGTTTGGTTATGCAGGGTGTGGAAGTCTAGGCTATATTGCATTAACAGCTATTGACTTAATGAGCTCGATCGTTTTAACCACAGCATCGTGGATACACATTGATTTGATGGATTTATTTTAATGTGCATTGCAATTATGCCCACAACGTCGCTCTGCTGCGTCGCGTTGCCTCTGGTACAATCGGGTATTGATTTGAATCTTTTTGTACTTGTCTTTTACACAGTTCTATTGAGTTTCTACCTGTTCCAGGGCCACGTAGCTGCGCCGAGAGAAAAAGAGAAAATTAGACCAGCCATGCAAAAATCGAGACGAGTAGTGCGATGCCTGCGCAGGTTCACACAGCTTCCGTGGCTTCCACATAATGGGCGCACTCTGCTGTGGGCATTCTGCCGGCAGACATCGTGATGTTGCTTCAGAGACTCATCAGCGACGCATCACTGCGTCACCGCTGGCCTGAATCGCGACGTGGATATGGGTAGAAAAGGAGCGCGATCAATATGATCTTCACAGCAGTTTCAGGAAAATTCCCCGGGAGTAACAACAGGACCTAGTTGTGGCCTTTGTGGAATCAAAGTGCAAAGAGAGCTCTTATGGGATGTCTTCTTCAGGTTTGGCTGTCCCAACACATTTTGTGAATATCTTTCGCTATGTCCACAATGGGAGGACTGCAAGAGGGACCGTAGAAGGACAAGAGTCAGAGCCCTTCCTTGTACACACAGGGAATGAATGTGCTCGTGCCGGCGCTCTTTAGCATTTTCCTCCTGTCTGACTACAAGGTTCTCCACAACAAGCTTGAGGACAGCAGCGAACCTCAGACTAGATGGAAGCCTCTTTAAAATCAGGAGGCTCCACACAACCACCAAACTCTGTAGAGAGTGGGTCCTGGAGCGGCAGCACGCAGACCACTGTGCACTTGTGGTCCCACACGCCAGAGGATCTTCAGACTGGCCTTGCCGACCGTGGCGGTGAGACTATAGCGCAGCGGAATGGGGCTGATGGTCAAAGCCAGGCTGGTGCTGCCAAAGGAGTCCCATTTTCCCACCAGCTGCCTTCACCTGTCGTTGATGGACAGCTGTCAGGAGTGCTATCTTTCAAATATCTCGGAAGCTTCTCTCCGAGGATTGCGTTATCCACAGTGAGATCCAGAGCCGCATTAAACAGGCATCGGCCGCCCTTGGGAGACTCCGGCTCAAAGTCTTTCAGGAACAAGAACCTTCATCCCTCCACAACGGTCACCGTATATATCAAGCAATCTGTGTCACCCGCCCTCCTCTGAAGCTTTGAAACACTTGATGTGACGGCTGTAACCTGCGGCCGTCGCATCAGGTCCTTAGAGGGGCTTCCGCGTAAGCTGCCTCCTGCGGCTCATCCTGGGAATTACCTGGCGTGATCGCGTGCCTCACACTGAAACTGACTTGCAAAGCCCACCCTACTGCAGTGACTGGGGCCCGTCATCGGGATGGGCGAGGACAACCAGAAGACAGCCACGAGACATATTGCCATGCTTGCCACCACTCCCACCACCACACATACATACATACATACAGTACATGCACCTGCAATAGAGCTGGTGGGTTCAGGGTAGGACTGTCAAAGATCTCACCGTTAAAGGAGTAGATCGGATGTCAATGGACCACCGAGAAGAAAATGGCTATACAGTATGTGTACATATATACACAGTATACTGTTTATATGTGTGTGAGTGAGTGTGTGAGTGTGTGTGTGTGTGGGGGTGTGTGTTTATTTGTGTGTGTGTGCATGTGTGTTTGATTGTGTAGGTATGTGTAATATGGACTTGGCAGTGGTAAAGGAAAAAAAATGAAAATCAACAAATGACTCAAGGGGCTAGAACTAAATAATGCAGGAGAGTAAGTTTAGCATAGTGGAGGTGGGAGGATGAAGAGAGTGAGGGAGGGAGGGAGAGAGAGAGAGAGACAGACAGAGAGAGAGAGAGAGAGAGAGAGAGAGAGAGAGAGAGACAGACAGACAGAGAGCGAGAGAGAACAAGAAATAAAATAAGTGTCAGCGAGAGACAGTTACATCAGTAAAAGTAATGTTCAACTTGAATGCCAGACAGAGGACAGAAAGAAAGAGAAGGAATGACAGGGAAAGTGGGCTGGAGAGGGAGAGCGAGAGAGAGGAGAGAGGCAGGGAGAGAGAGAGAGAGAGAGAGAGGGAGAGATGTTATTTATTGGCCTCTGGCAGAGCACAATATAGCATTTCATATATCTGCGGGTGGCAGCTATTATAGATAAAGTGGCAGGTTCTGTGCTGCTGCTGCCGCATAGGCCTGTCAGGCCACCTGAGTGGCAGCTAGACAGAGAGCAGAGGCTTTCCTTTTGAAAAATAACAAACAGACGGAATTTACATACAGGAAACCAACCCCCCTCCCCTCCAAGACTCTGACCGCCTCAACCACAGCCTGGTGTACAAGGTTCTTAGTGCTAGTTAGCAGCTCTCAGTGCTAGTTAGCAGCTCTCAGCGCTAGTTAGCAGCGCCCGCCGCGCTCCAAGCCTGCAGTGAATGATGCGAGCCTGCGGTTGCGCGGGCGTCTGATGGCTGCTGACGCGGGCTAGTGTGTGTATAGTGATGTGGCCGTCCGGCCACACACTCACCCATGCACGCACGTATGCACACACACACACACACACACACACAGAAACCCCTTTTAATAATGAATAATAATGAATAATTAATAATGCATTTTCCTCCGGCGTGCCAGCAGGGTGGAGACAGGAGAGGGGCGGTTCTGGGCCCCTCAGGGCAGAGGAGCCGGGGGTCCGGGCCCCCCTGATCAGCCGGGGCCCCGGGGCCCCCCGTCTGACTACCGAGCGCTCTAGACGCCTCCCGCGGTGTCCCGGGACGCGGCGGCCGCCTGACAGACGGCAGATGTCTGGTCTGTCACGCGGCGGCACGGGGAAATATCACCGCGGTCACCGTTCATCTGCTGACGAGGCGAGAAAGAGCCGGAATGTTCCACCCTTCTGTCGCGCTGGTCGGGTTGTGAGGGTCGATATATAACCCAGCATTTATATTCAGCGCTTGAAGCGTGTTCTGTTAAGATAGCAATTACGAAGCGCTTGAGTACTTGTTCTGTTCAAACCTAACTCAAACCTAAAAGAAACTTGTGTTTGCCCCTAATTGAACATGTAAATGTAGATATATACCAAACACTAAGGTTGGCAGCAACTTTAATTTATCTACAGTTTTTTTGTTGTTGCACAATCTCAGTCAGAATGACAAGTTTGACAAATACTAGTTGAATGCTTATTCAAACTATAACGGTATAATTGGTGCACTCCCTAGCCAATGTCATGTGATTAATTATGACTTACACAATAAGGACACAAGATATATCAGTCATATCTGTTGATTGGTTTGTGTGTGTGTGTGTGTGTGTGCGTGCGTGTACGTGTGTGTGTGTGTGCGTGCGCGCGTGTGTGCGCGTTGCAGAGTCGGGAAGTCCTTGATCGCATTCCCTGTCATAGAAATGTCATAATAATTGGCTTGGTGGAACAATATCCACAGAACCAGTCGTCATAAATATGTTTAAACGCAAAGTTTAGCAATTGTTTACTTCCCCGTCTTGTTTCCAACTCCCGCGGCGTTCCGGGACAGAATTCCCCCGGGGGTCCGTGCACAGTTAGTAACGTTCCCGGGAGAGAAATATGGGAAAGTGACAGGAGGGGTGCATGGAAGTGAAGGGGCTTCTAATATTGTATTCTGTATTGTGACTTGCATTTGTTTGCAATGTGAATGATTCGGCTTGTTTGTTTCATGAATTAGCAATTTATATATATGTAAATATAAGTCTAATAATGGAAATGTATTAACTTCTTTCAGTTGATTTACTGATAGTTGAGTCCAGGCCATTTCCTGCAGGCTACAGACTAAGATAGAATAGAGATTGATTGACTGACATGCAAATAAGAATAAATAATACGGATAATTGTTTTCCCATTCTTTTTCATTTAACCCTCCAACTACCTCCATGCATAAAGGTTATGTCTTCAACCTTACAAAAAACGAATCATAAGACCGCATTACTGATGGCAACGCACCTTGTTCTATACGGTCGTGATTGCGTGAGGATATTGCCCGAATGACTCATTGTAATAGTTGTCATAGCAGCCGTTTCTACGGTTACTGCCTGATCTCTCTGGACGCCGCTTCCGCCCGACCCCCGCACCCCGGTGGCCCTGCGGCTACATCGCCATCGTATACAGTGTGGACAGAGATGTTCCCAACTCTTCCCAGCGGAGCGTTTGGAAAACATCCATAACTGCATCTGCATTGCAGACCCTTGGCCTCGGATGCAAGTCGGCCGGCGGGCAGGTTGCCGCATCCGGTGAACTGTGACATGGAAACAGCATGTCTTCGGAATGGATGACTTTACAAACTGTAACTATTTATCAAAACTAATGTAGAAACTAATATGGAAACAATATTTTTATATGACATTATTTATTTGGCATATTTAAAGCCACTGGCTATTTTACTAGACAGGATTATATTGTCTACACGTTTCAAGTCCTTCACATATATCATGGTCTGCCTGGTGCTCCATATCAGGCAGTGAGGGCCACATATAACAAATCATAAATCAATCAATCAATCAATCAATCAATCAATCAATCAATCAATCAATCAATCAATCAATCATAAAAAGGACAATGCAATGTCATGCCAGGAGTGAAACATGCGTTCTCAGAGAGAGGGTGCTCAGGGTGTCATCGTCGAACGGTAGATCACCGCCTAGCCTACGGCGGAGAACGACTTGTATTGTATCGCATTTAAGAAGGTAACGTCATGACAGGCACACCATCAACGAAGAATAATCACATATTGATTGTATTTGATTTGTGCGGCAAACCAAAATGTGGTTCGCTCATCGAAAAACTAATCGGGTCACAAACTGCGAAACACACACCGTTACCCATACAACCACGCCGGCCCTGTGTGGCTGTATGGGGGAATGCGAAGGGAAAGCGCAACACTGGTGTGAGCGTCTACTGCTGCGGCGTTACATCACCGCTCGGGGGGGGTGGGGGGGGTTGGACCACATGTCTCTATTATTAAAGCGCTGTACATCGATCGTCTCTTTCTCCCCTCCACCAATCACTCCCTTAATCAATAATGTCTCTGACAACAGCTCAATCTCACTACGGATTACTCTGAGACCAGAGGCCTGGCTGCAGGGCTACACGACAGCACACACACACACACACACACACACACACACAATACAATACACACACACACACATACAATACAATACACACACACACACACACACACACACACACACACACACACATACAATACACACACACACACATACAATACAATACACACACACACACACACACACACACATACATACAATACACACACACACACACACACACACACACACACACACACACACAATACACACACACATACATACATACAATACACACACACACACACGCACACACACACACACACTTTTGGTGCGCATTTTTAAACCAAATAAAAACTGAATGGAATAGAAGAACCGCGGCAATCCCTCATTCAAAATGTCGTCCTTTCATAAAATACATTCAAATGGTTTAAAAATTTACGAGTAAACCCACGACTTTTTTGCTCTTGGTTCATCCAGCCTTTGTTATGCAGTAACTGTCTCCATCGTATTGAAATAAATGATTCATCAACGTACAATACCCGTCCAATTCAAAGTATTTCTATTGCTCGAATTAGTGAATGACTAAACCTTAAAATGGGTTTAATATCTACAATACATTCAATCAATCCTTTTCTGCCTGGAGTTTGTCCTTGAGTGCACGGCGTTCCATCCTTCACGGCGTTTAGTGGAGACATCCGCAGCCATCACATCATCAGAGTCAGCACAGACATCCGTCATCCACCGTTACCTCGTCTCCTGGGACCCAACGCCGCCGCCGTTTCTTTTTTTTTTTGGTGTTTGTAAAAAAATAGACCCGGCGAGCCGATGGAAGAGACAATGATGCAAGGCGGAGAAAGATACATGGAGGTATTATGTGGTGTCCCGTTTGATAAATGCCGTTATCCTAAGCGTCTTACAACACTGTGAACGCAATACATGCACAGCACGGGTGGCCCCGGTGGGAATCAAACCCCCAACCCCTTCAGGCAGTTGCCATGCTTTACTAGTAGAGCTGTACAGGACCTGGACAGGACTCTATCATTCTCTCTCTCCACCCTCCTCTGCTCTCATACTCTTACTCTCTCATGCTCTTTCTGTTACTCTCTCATACTGTTGCTGTCATCATCTTACTCTCTCTTTGTGTTACTCTTCAGACTGTTACACTCTCATAACATTCCTGTCATATCTTACTCTATCATAGTGTTACTCTCATAATGTTATATTATCATAATGTTACTAATATAATATCACTCTCATAATGTTACTCTCTCATAATGTTACTCTCTCATAGTGTTACTCTCTCATAGTGTTACTCTCTCATAATGTTACTCTCGCATAATGTTACCTAAATATAAATCACTCTCATGAGTGTTACTGCTCTCATCAGTGTTACCTCTCTCATACCTGTTTACTCCTCTCATAATGTTATAATTATCATAGATGTTACTAATATATTATCACTCTCATAGTGGTTACTCTCTCATACTGCTTACTCTCTCATATGCATCTGCCAAATTCAGGAAGTGGATCCAGGAAGTCTGTGTGTGTGTGTGTGTGTGTGTGTGTTAGGGGGTGTGTGTGTGTTGTGTGTGTAGGGGGGTGTGTGTGTGTGTGTGTGAGGTAAATGTGCATAATAGTGATGTTTAAAGAGGCGGTGACTTGGAGTTGGAGACAGGGCAGCAGGGTAGCAGAGGGATGGAATTAGGAGGGCATCTGACGGACAAATTGCGGCCGTGGTGGCGGAGAGCAGGCTCATTAGCACTAATGCTGTCTGTTTGTTGTTTGTCATTTGTTAAGTGCGACAACATCACACGCTGCCTCGCGCTCCCCTAACCCTGCCGAATCAAACCGCAAAGCATTCTGGGATGTTTGAATGACACATTTTATATTTGCATAGAATTAACCTTTGGGGTCCCTTATTTATGCATCTTATCTTATCTTATCTTCTGCTCTTCCCCACAGTGTACAATGTCAGTGTGCGTGTGTGTGTGTCTGTGTGTGTGCGTGTGTGTGTGCGTGTGTGTGTGCGTGCGTGCGTGCGTGGATGTGTCTGTGCGCACTCGGGCTTGCATCTTATCTTATCTTATCTTCTGCTCTTCCCCACAGTGTGCAATGTCAGTGTGCGTGTGTGTGTGTGTGTGTGTGGGTGTGTCTGTGCGCACTCGGGCTTGCACTTGTGTGTGTGTGTGTGTTTGTGTGTGTGTGTGTGTGTGTGTGCATGCATGTTTATGTTACACGTTACATTATACATGAAAAACAACATGTTTTTATCAAGGTGTAAATTAATTATTAACACGACTCATCACATTCATGTGGAGTTCTGTATGTGTGTATGTGTGTGTGCATGTGTGTGTGTGTGCGCGTGTGTGTGTGTGTGTGTGCCCATATATTCGGGGATCTCGTCTCACCTGATGCGATGTTGATGGTTCTGGCGGTCTCCTTGACGCTGACTCTGTTGTTAGGGGGGTAGTCGGGCACGGCGTTGCCATAGCGCTTCTCAGCCATGCGTGGGCTTCCCTTGGCCAGGTAGTGTCTAGAGAGAGAGAGAAGAGGAGGGAAGAAGAGAGAGAGAGAGAGAGAGAGAGAGAGAGAGAGAGGGGTGTGGGGGGTGCTGGTTATAATATGGAGAGTTTGTGTGAAGGAGCAGGGAGGTGTTGGTGTCGTAGGTGGGAAACACTTAGCGGCGAGGAGGAGGAGGACAGACAGGACGGAGGAGGAGAGTCAGATGAAGAGAGAGAGAGAGAGAGAGAGAGCATAGGGAATATATGTGTGTGGTTGTGTGTGAAGGCTTCTGCATGTGTGTGTGTGTGTGTGTTTGCATGTGTGTGTGTGTGTGTGTGTGTGCGTGCGTGCATGCATGTGTGTGCGTGTGTCTATGTGTGTGTGTGTGTGTGTGTGTGTGTGTGTGTGTGTGTGTGTGTATGTGTGTGTGTGTGTGTGTGTGTGTGTGTGTGTGTGTGTGTGTGTGTGTGTGTGTGTGTGTGTGTGTGAGTGGCAGTTTAAGTGGAATGGACTCATACTTGAAGCAGTGTCTAGTTTCCACTGAGATCGCTGACTCTTTGGGTTTTACAGTTAATGCAACGATAAACATGTGGGAGGGCAGACACCCCCACACACACACACACACACCCCCACACACGCACACACACCGCACACGCGCACGCACATTCAAACGACTCACCCGGATTGGCTGTGCTGCTCGTCAATGGCGTCCACGGCACTCTCCACGGAGCTCAGCAGGGACTGGATCTGATTGGCCGACTCCTTCAGCAGGAAACGGGTCACAAACTGCTCCACGTTGGACCCTCTCTCGTACACCTGCAGGGGGAACGCAGGGCCCCGTGTTAGCGGTGCTTTGTGTTCGAGGGTTTACATTACATTACATTACATTACATTACATTCACGCTCACATTTCACTTGGCAGGCGTTTATTTTTTTTAACCAAAGCCACTTCCAGCTGAGGCACAGACCAATCCCAGGCAGAAGCAGTCGATATCGGAGCGGCTACAAAGAAACACCAGTCCAGAGTAGCTGTGGGGAAGATCGACAACGGATCCTTGTTTCTGTGCGTCATCACCTTCAGGATAAAGGTCATTGAACGCGGGTCAGTCGAATGGGACTTCAACTCCAAGTATTTTGTCTGTCCGATTTCGTTCTCTTTTTTTTCGTGACGCTTATTCATTTACGTGCTTGACGTAAAAGGAAGCTTAAGGCCCTTCTATAATGCGCATAAGCTGTAATTAATCTTTCTCGAGTGGATGCCTTCTTACAGTATATACCGGTCTATGGTGAATACGCTAGGAGGCCAACACAAGAGACTCCACCAGCAACAACACAACAGAACAGAACCGAGCTGACTTCACACACCATTGTTTTGAAGAGGTTTTGAACCGTTTTAATGACGTCTTCCATCAAGCCCCCCCCGCCGCGAGTCATTTGTCCCGAGCATACGTGCAATTAATGCGGGCACTTTCTACACGGGTACTCGGGGGGGAAAATACGGGGTCTGTAGTCGGGTTTATTCACGCTGTCAGGGCAACTCCTGTTCATAAAACACTTCGGTCCGAACACTTATTCAATCTCGTCGAGACCGGGCCAGGGTGCTGCGAGGCCCACACATACCCTTCTCTGCAGCGGAATACAGATTCATCGCCAGAATAAATGGGGAAGACACGACGAGACGAGAGGGAGAAAGGCAGCTCTGTCATGTTCCGCCGCTGCTGCTGCTGCTGCCGCTGCTTTTCGCGCGCTCAGAGCAGCTGCGTGAATCCTGTTGTCAGTCGGAGTCTGTTGTACGGGAGCCGTCGCATAAACACACCACACAGTTACTCGCCACGTCTGTCAAATTCACTTCCTTAATTGCCTTTTTTCTTTCTTTCTTTCTTTTCCTTTTTTTTTAACCCAGCGACATAAAAAGAAAAACGACCGAAAATCTGTTATGTGCACTTCATGAGTGCGCGGGGAGATTTGAGAGCGGGCGGGGGAGAGCCCATCTCCATGATAATAATAAGAAAGCAATGAAGCCACGCGAGAGGCTAAAATATGACTATTTTTCAATCATCTTCAATGTGAACGTTATGAGGTTGTTATGCGTTTTTTTACACTGATGGCAAACGCCCGCGGCTACGCGGCACGACGACACGTCGACCGCTTCGGCGCGCCGTGGAGTACCTATAGTAACTGTATACACCGAACTCCAAGGCTATCGTTGGCTATCAAATAGCACGATCGTTCACGACCATCATACCCCGCGGCCGCTGCGTGGTGTGTTTTCTGTTTTCCCGCGACAAAACGGCGCGATTCCTTATGAAAGAGACGGCAAGGACAAATACAAAGACAGAGTGTCCGCCCTTGTCCTCTCTCTCTCTCTCTCTCTCTCTTCTTCTTCTCTTCTCTCTTCTCTGTCTCTCCTCATCTCGTCCTCTCTCTCTCTCATTCTCTCCTATCACCAGCGAGCAGGTTCCTGGGTCACCGTTAAAGATCCTGCAGCTTGCAGCCTGCCGGCCCCCCCTGGGCCCTCGCTGTCATAATTAACTACACATGGGCTTCACAGTCCTCAGTGCACGGTGCACCGGTCCAGCAAGACAATTATGGATGCTGTGCAGTCAGTCATTCTGCACTCTGCTTTCTAATCAAAGGCAAACGGGCCCGTTGGGGGGGGGGGGGGGGGGGGCGGTGGTGTGTGTGTGTGTGT
>PIJE02000562.1:223333-228333 GCA_002895965.2 Coryphaenoides rupestris | reverse complement strand
ACACACACACACACACACACACACACACACACACACACACACACACACACACACACACACACACACACACACACACACACACACACACACACACACAGATACACACTCTCTCTCTCACACGCACACACACATGCACTAACCCCACCCTCTCTCTCCCTCTCTCACACACACACGCACACAAACCACACACACACACACACACACACACACACACACACACACACAAACGTTTCTGGTTCCCCCGTCTGAACAATGAATGAATACTTTAATACTAAACAAATCCCTCTCTCTCTGTTTCTCTCTCTGCCTCTATGTCACTGCAGTAGTTCTCAGGCTGCACCGTGCATCCTGCAGTAAACTCCGAGGCGTGCAGTCATGGTTGCTCATTTTTCCGACGGAAGAGCATCGTAAAGGAGGGCCCTCGTGGGCATGCTGCTGAAACGAGCTCCGTGAGGCAGATGTCTCTGATTGGCCAGGGGGCCGGGCTCTATGGAAAGGAGTGGCGGAGTGGCTATATACGCCAGAGGACCTAAACGTCATGCCTCATATCTCCCCCGGGAACCTTCCACCGGAGGAGCCGCCATCGGCTTAATTGTCAGCAGGAGGGAGGGGATAATCCTGGGAGTAAGCCTCTCTTTCTGTCTATCTTTCTCTAACCTCAACCCTTGACTCTATCCCTTTATCTCACTCAAAGGTCTGTGTCCAGACCTGCTGTTAAGCCCCAAAATCACCACTCGTCTTATCTCCACCTCTCTCTCTCATGCCTCCGTCCAGCCTAGGCTATCTCTCTCTTTGTCTCTCTCTCTATCTGTCTCTCTCTATCTATCTCTCTATCTGTCTCTCTCTCTCTCTCTATCTCTCATGCTGCTGTCACCCTTACTCCTCCTCCTCGCTCCTTCGGTGTTCCTCTGCATGAATCATTCATTAAACCCCCGTCACTCATAACACACCAGCTGACAACCTCCCTCCCTTGAGGTCTGAGCAGGTTGTATCTTTAAGGTTGCTAGGTGACCAGGAGTTAACAAACGACTGCCCGCATGGCGACGCCCACGCTTGGTTTTCCCCTGTTGGCTTCCATTAGACGGCAACCGCAGATGAACCGAATTGTGCATGTGAATGGTGTTCCGATTGGCGGTTCGGACGTTAATGCTATCTGGTGCAAACCATCGCTGCTTGTTGAAGCACGACGATTCAAAATATATTTATTTCTCAGATGTGTTACAGATGTTCAGATTTTGGAATCCCGATTTTCACCCCGCGGTAAAAAAATACAAACCCTTCATCTAAACCGGCGCAGATGCTCCGCCCATCCAAAATGAAAAGCTTGTTCTTCCATTGGATATCTGGACAGGTGTGTGTGAAACCCCCCCCCCCCCCCCCACGATGAGCCACAGTCAGTTAAAAAGGGGGGACGGGGAAGGACGGTCCTGGATTGGATCCAGTTAAACACCCATGGAGGAGCGAGCCGTGGATGGAGGAGGAGGAGGAGGGGAGGAGGAGGAGGAGGTGCCTTTCCCCTGGTTCTCTGTCCTGCGGCTCGCAGGGCATGGGCCCCCTGGACGCCCTGCTGACTGGAAGAGTGGTAACGAGGATATGTGCAGTGGATGGCGGGCCGGTGCTGCTGCCTGCTGCTGCTGTGAGTGACCCAGGTGGCGAGGCCATATTTCACTAATGGTTTGGTGAAAATCTGCGCGCGTGTTGTGTGACCTTCAGATTTATTTATTTGTCGTTGTTGTTTTAATTAGGCCGTTTTCCATGAATCCTGAATGTTAAGGATTAGGAGGCATGGAAAACAAATGTGTTTTTCATTCCAAGAAGCGACCACCACAGAATTTGCTTATGTTTATATCAGAGGCAATTAAACTATACACTGAGAGAGCTGATTGATTCATGGTATTATTATTTATAGCATCTATAGTATTACACTGTTTAGGAATGGATTTGGTGTGGGAAGATTGATCGGGGGGTGGGGGGGGGTGGGGGCCGCTATTGACTGGAGCCAGCAGCTTTAGTGTTTGTTAGGGGGGGGGAGGGTCCGAGTGTCGGCCCCCAGAGAGCGGCCAAGGGAAACGGCCCTCCAGCCAAAAGGCGATTATTTAGCACACGCCGAAGCCCCGCCCCCCTCCGTCGCCGGTCAAATGCGGCGGTAGCAGTGCGCGAGGTAATTGACGACGCCTGAAAGGTCAGCGTTCGACCCCCGCGTCCATCCACGTCCATCCACGATACCGCTGAGGGCGCGAAAAAACAAGCTCGCGGCCGTAACACCGCGCTGCCATACGACGCCGTCTACCCACCGGCTGCACGGAAACTGAGAGGTGTCCGCGTCGCACGTGAATCTCACATCTCCATATGGTGTGAACTCTGTTGCCGCGGTTACTTCTCTGTGTGTGTGTGTGTGTGTGTGTGTGTGTGTGTGTGTGTGGCTGTTGTGTGCGTTTCAAGTGGTTGCTTCATGTCTTGGCATCACCGCTCACCCCCATCTCCCTCTCCCCCCTGCAGAGGGAGGTTGCAGCAACACCATCAGCAGTGACTCCATCACCTTCACGATAGGTTAGAGGCTCTCTCTCTCACTGCTGGAAGACTCTTGGCATTTAGGATTAGAGAAGGGGAGGCGATGATGACCGAGAAGAGAGAAGAAAGACTTTTAAACTAAAGTGTTTGGTTTGTGCCTTCGTGGTTTCCCCCCTGAAACTCTGCAGCGCTCCCCGGGGGTAACGTGCACATATTCACCCCCGCATAAAGTCAAGAAAGCACGGAAGTACCAGTTCCTCAACGCGTCACTTAAGCACAGTACTGGGAGAATTTGCTGAGGAAACCTGTCATGTGTGTGTGTGAGCGTTGGCTACCCTGAGTGAATGTGCATAAATAAGGACGTAATGAGGGCGGCTGATCAAGGAGACTTTATGCGGAAAACAAACAGAGCTGTAGTGGTGTTTAATCAATTCTCTCCGATTTTTTTTGTTGTTGTTCTCACACACACACACACACACACACACACGCGCGTGCACACACACACACACACACACGCCATTACCCACCTACACCCGCTTAAGAGCCAATTAAAAGTGTTTTCAGGGGACAGTTCTGGCGCTGGCATTAGCCTAACAGCTTTGAGGGGAAACAGACGAATACAAAGAGGGTTTTGCTATTTGATGCTGGCCCGTTGTGAACCCGGGGTGGCGCTTCGCCTCAGATCTCGGCGACAAAACAAAACAAAAAAAGAGGAAAAGTCTCGGAAACGAAGCGAATAAAGCGGCGCCAAATAGAAAGTCTCCCTGACGCCCCCGTCCCCTCCCCCTCCCCTCCCCGAGAAACTTTAGCGCCTGGCGCCGTGGAGATCGAAGAGAAAATGTAATTTGCTTCTTTATAATTGCATTTATCTCACACATTAGGTTCAGCAATGTTTGATTTTTTATTATTATTATTTATTGTTGATGAACAACACGGACGTATGCAACTTTAAAAAAAAAAATGTGTGCCAAGCTTGTCAACCATTGTGAGCTGTTTCCATGGCGACTATACCATTGCGTGTGGTCGTCCTGGTGACCATTAAAAACGGTTCACTTGAGAGTCTCTTCAAAATAATGAAAAGATGGTCGGAAATGAGCCCATCGGCCAAAGAAAAGGACATTGGGTTCGGCAATTTCCGAACCGAATTATCGCAGGGAATCCGAAATGACACAACCACCATAATTACTGATCTGTCTGTCATCCGTCTGTTCTCCCGAGTGAACTCCCGGTCTGCGCCTTCCTCCTCCTTGCCCACGCAGCACGGAGACTTGAAGGAGCTCTCGTCGACTTAAAAAAAACCCCCAAACGGAGCTTCATTTGAAAAACACGGCCGTTGAACATCAATACATGAGTCTCACTATATTCGATTATAATTCGATAGAGACGTTACAGACGACCGCCGATACTCATTAACAGCGACACATTCACATTACTTCAGCAGACACAGAGCCAGACCATGGATATTATTTTCTTATAATTGACTGATTGATTTAGATCGTGTGATTGCTTCTCTTTCGGTGTGTGCCTGTAGCCTATGCTATGCACTTAATCATAACTTTTGTCTTTCTTTCTTGTGTATATACCGCCGATTCGTACGCCCCAAGCACGGCCGATATCCACAGCATATCCATCCCCTCGATGTATTACAAATAATAATCACCGCTAATTTCTTGATTGACTTGACAGGGATCGCTAATCGCTCTGTTATTGCTTTATGGCGCTCTGCTCATTTCCAGAAATACATTAGCGTCGCAAAGAAGCAGCGACAACGGTGGCCTCCTCCCCGGAACGTAATGAATATGTCTCCTGTCACAATAACAAGTGCTGCCGAAGGTCAAAATGAAATATGACATTTGCATGAATTATTAGCATGCTTGTGGATTTCTAGCCCATGAACATATAGCCAGTGGATATATACCGTACTGGGATTTAATTGGTCATTAAACGTCTTTGTAGCAGGGATCGTTTTAGAAGGACAATTTCAAGAGGTCACCGGTATTTGAAAATGGTTATGACTTACATTTATCGATCTTAATATTTATCGTATCGTATTTATCGATATTAAAATCTCCGAAACGCTCCGATATGCTGCAACATGATATATAATATTGACTTGTTGTTGTTTTGTTTTACGGTTGATTAAAAATGTAAGTATTTTATCCAATCGGATTTGATCCAACAGACGGCTGCGTCGTCATCGCATCATTGCTCGCGTAACAGATAGTTTATCGGCTGTCAATTAAAGAAATAAATACGAATGCGTCCGTATTGTGATGAATCGGTAAGACTGACACGAGCCGTCAAGAATGCTAAGCAACTACTTGAGCTGAGTGTTCTTGTTCGCTTCTGTTGGAAGTTTTTGGTGAACGAGCTGTAGCAAGCGCTTTTAGACGTAATGATTTTTTGCCACTCAGTGTGGCCGGGTCCTCTCTCCCTCTCCCCCTCTTCCTCCTCTCCCCCTCTTCCTCTCTCCTTCTCCCTCCTCTCCC
>PIJE02000562.1:196288-203333 GCA_002895965.2 Coryphaenoides rupestris | reverse complement strand
CCATTCTTCTATAAGATTACTGGAGTGCAATCTTCTCTAATCAGTAAATATACTTAATTTGCTGACAAAGGGTACCTTTCAATAGGAGTGGATAGCCAATTCATCTGGATATCTGCAAAAGCCACACACACACACACACGCACGCACACACGCACACCAACACAGAACACACACACACACACACACACACACACACACACACACACACACACACACACACACAACACACACAACACAACACAACACACAACACACACACACACACACACACACACACAACACACACACACACACACACACACACACACACACACACACACACACACACACACACACACACACACACACACACACACACACACACACACACACACATACACACACACACACACACACATATACAAACAGGTACACATACACCCACACACACACATTTACACACAGGTACACATACACACACACACTTACATTTACACACACGCACACGTGCACATGCGTGTTATACACACACACACACACACACACACACAGAGAATTACATTTAAAAGCACCAAGCACCCCTTGAGTGACAGCTTCCACATCAGCGTTCATTAGGGGAGCCTGACGAACGCCGGAGCGAGCCAGCGACGCCCTCGCCGTCCTCGCCGCACCGTGCGAGAACAAACACCGCCACCCGGGCTCCGTCAAGCCCTCGCCGCTGCCAACTTCACCATGGCAACCGCCTCCACCTCCGCGATCTGACACCGTGCGTGTCGCTAGCGGAGCGCGCGGCGCGGCAGCTACACGCTCTGCTGGCGGTCGCTTTCGACGCTCCAGCAGCGTTCCTGAGCGGAAGGGGGTGTACCTGTCAGACAGTACCTCAGCTCAGGGCGGAGATGTTTTTGCGGTAATTGGTGACAAAATGTTCTCTGTCGTCGTCAACGTGGATTTGTATTGACGTGCGACGAGGCCAAGAGTCGGTCATACGGTAAGAGCCTGGATGAAGATGTAGCATATGGGCGTCCCTCTGTAACCTCTGTAAGGTCGGATGACTTTAAATGATAATTTGGCCGATTTTGAAGGATCATTTAGGAATATGGCGTCTCACCGCCCACTCCCATGTACATGACTTACGAAATGTAGTATATGCCCTGTCGTTGATATGCCTACTTGATTATTATATTAAAAAAAATGCTCCTTTGGCTGTAAAGACTGTAAATAGTGTGGATATTTGATTCTCTGGTGATTTGTATTTGTTCTGTTGTTTTCATTTCACCACATATCCTGTATGTGAATGATGACCATTACTCTCGAATCTTGAAAAACCGCCTGCAGTTGTTGCCGATGCCTTCTGTGTCTCTGGGGGGCGCAGCTGAGCGTCAGACGCAAAAAATCGTACCCCCAACTCCGTCGTTGGAATAAGGCGATGGGTACAATGACAGATAGGACGCCGGATGACAATAACAACATGGGAGGAAAAAGTTAAACGTTGCTTACCCACATTTTAATGAGACACAGCCGGTTGAACATCGGCAAATCGTTTCCAAACGGTCGCTCTTTAAGGAAGACCCGGTTAACAGGTAGGCGAGTGAACTGGAGCCTGACAGCAACCTCATTCACTCACGCAGAAATAATGAGCGCCGCAAACATAATAGACGGTAAACAGGTGATTTTAACAACAACAACAACATTTACACACACGTACGCATGCACACACACACACACACACACACACACACACACACACCCGGCAGGTGTGTGGTGAGCATAATTTCTCTACAAGACAATACACCTCTGATCTCATTACTGTTTGTTTGCTGAGATTACCAAGAAGGTCAACGACTGAATCTGTGAGTGTGTGTGTGATGGGAGTGTGTGGGTGATGGGAGTGTGTGTGTGTGTGTGTGTGTGTGAACTGAAAGGTCACATCAGTGAATTGATGATGGCCTAGCATACTTGTGCCCTCTCCTGATTAAAGGCTTGTGCTCTTAGCATGATGACTCGCCTCAACCTGTGATTTTCCCTCGCCTCCCTATTTTCTATCGACCTTTTCCATTTCTTCAGACAACGCAAACTACTGGTTGGACACAAATTGCTCTTGGATGGTGCCAACACTTGCTCTCTCTGTCTCTCTCTCTCTCTCTCTCTCTCTCTCTAAGTAATGCAATCAGAATGGAAGTTTATGCAGACAACTTAGCAATTATGAAACTCGTTCTATTAGCCTTGTGACTTTGAATGCTCGAAAGCAGCTCTATTCTTATCGTTATGTACCACAGTGATATATTGCTGCCTCTCCTTCAACAAATGTACTCTCTGTAAGTCGCTCTGGATAAAAGCGTCTGCCAAATGCCCTAAATGTAAATGTAAATGTAAATGTCAAGTTTACGGTGGAACTCTCTCTACTGGCACTGCGACTGCAGATGCACGCGGACAACGGTGGAGAAAGCCGGAGAGCCTGGTCCGCAGAGAAATTAGATTCACGCTCCCCCCCGCCTCCCTCCCCACCCCCTCCATCCTGCTGCCAACAGCTGGAGCTGCAGTGCAAATGAGGCAGGAGACAGAGAGAGAGAGAGAGAGAGAGAGAGAGAGAGAGAGAGAGAGAGAGAGAGAGAGAGGGGGGGATAGATAGAACGCATGGTGTGGACTGGGACTGGGATCTATGGGGCCGTTGAGGGGGGGGAGAAAGAGCGATATGACACGGGGTGGTCAGCGAGGGAGAGGAGGCTGGGAGAAAAATGGCCGAAGTGAAACCGAGAGAAAGGGAGGGATGGAGGGAAAGAGAGCATCTGTGTGTATGTGTGCATGGGTGAGACAGAGAAAGAGAGAGATGGAGAGAGAGAGAGAGAGAGAGAGAGAGAGAGAGAGAGAGAGAGAGAGAGAGAGAGAGAGAGAGACAGAGACAGAGACTTGTCTCTTAATGGTCTGTCGGTGGGGTCGGTCGTGGGAAGGATGTTTGGTTACAGCCTTGATGCAGTACCGCCGGGGTCTCCCTGCTGTGTTGCAGCTGAAATTGCAGCAATGCAGGCTCGGGTGCAGCGCGCTGGGTAAGCCACGCTGGGTAAGCCACGCTGGGTAAGCCACGCTGGGTAAGCCACGCTGGGTTAAGCCAACCTGGGTAAGCCACGTTGGGTAAGACAAGCCACATCGGGTAAGACAAGCCACGTTGGGTAAGCCACTCTGGGGAAGCCACGCTGGGTAATGGTTGAAAGCGGTTGAAACTGCAGCAGTGGCTGGGAGGGCGGGGGGGTATAGCCTCCAGTAGTTTTCTTTCGTTTAAACGGGTCGATACTGGCCGGATACTGGCCGGAGACACGAGAAACACCCCCACCTCTCTGTGGTGGGGGAGGAGGAGGGGGAGGAAGAGGAAGAGGAAGAGGGGGAGGAGGAGAGGAGGCTAAATGGGGGTGGTGGGGGAGGAGTAGGAGGAGGGATGGACAAAGACAAAAGGGTGGGTAGAAACATAAAGAGGACAGTCTGCAGTGAAAGGAGAGCTGATTGGTGATTTGGGATGCGGAGAGAGAGAGAGAGAGAGAGAGAGAGAGAGAGAGAGAGGGGGCTTCTCTGTGAACGCCGTGTCGGAGGAGACAGCAGCCGGGAACAAGGAACGCTTGATTGGGAGGTCGGATGGAGTTCTGTCCAAAATCAGTGGCTGTCATTGATATTTGCGGGCGGGAAAAAGACACTAATATCCCCCCCCCCCCCCCCACTAGCACCACAGAGGTGGGGTCCCGGTGGATGTGATTACAATCACCTGAGACACTGTGAATCAGTGCCTCATTTCTCTCTGGAAATGAGCTATTGTCTCAAACACATCAAGGTGACGCACGTCCTCATTCAGACCCAAAGACCGTCATCTTTATTTCTGTATTCATAAAAACAAGCTGTTAACGGCTGCTACGCTATTATTTCCAAAACTGAACGAAAGCGTAAAAATCTATATTTGGTTTTATTGTTCCCCCGCCTCAAACAGTCGCCGAGATGACACGATATGAATTCCACATTTTGCTACCCTCTGCTCTCCATTTGCATTCTATTTGTTCGCTACACAAATATTCCCCTTTTGATTCAAAAAGGCGCTTCTTCTGTCTCGCTTTCAATGAGACGACGGAATGGTGAGACGAAGGAACGTCTTCAAACGGCCCTGTCTTACACTCCCGGTCTTTGATGCAATTCCATGGAAACGTGGAGCTGAATAAAGCCACCACCCACCGGCCCATCCCCTCTCGTCTCCTCCCCTCCCTCCCATCTGGGCTCCCACCGGAGGGGGAGAAAAAGGAATGGAATCGTCTCCTTTATTCTTCTCGATTCGTCATTCCTTCCATACCACCACCACCACCACCACCACCACCACCACCACCACCACCACCACGTCACGTCCGGCTCTGTTGAGGTGACTTGGAAGCATGATTGCATTGTCCAGTACAGCTTTGGGTCGTTCACCATTCTTCTGTGTGTGTGTCTGTATTCTCTAATACTGTATGCCGTACTCTAACGGCCAACCCGTCTCTCTGGAAGCCAAGGGATATTCCAGCTCCTTCGGGACCCTTAAGAGACGCATGCAGGGGAGACAGCGGCGCCGCACTGGAGCCGGTCGGTTGAGAGTCGCGGCGCCGTTCGGTTGAGTTTTAATTGAGCCACGCATGCGAGCGGCGTCACCCTCCGATTCACGCTGTGCTGCAGACACACAATTAAAAACCCATTTTGGCATGTGGCGATGGGCACACACACACACACAGACACTGGGCATAGCTACACAATTAGCGTGAGTGGCTGTGTTAATGGTCCCGAGCTATAACTCACTAATGGAGTCCAAACTGCTCTGTGAAAAGTTAACGATTGCGTCCAAAGTTAGCGTTCACATCCATTCCACGATGTCCGTGTCCAATATGATATCGGACCGTGAATTCAGCTTCTGAGTCATCCATGAACAGTGAGAAGGCGCCTTGTCTGTGTCGTTGACCATGAATAAGTGAAGGATAATCAACAAGACGGTGTGCGTTAATCAGCGGTTTTAAGGCGTGGCCGCTAAGTGGTCGTCGCAAAGTATTAAATCCAAATTGTTGTATTCTCCAAATAATTTGAAATGTTCTAATCAGCCATGGGGGCTGCTGATCGGTTTTCCTTTCCGGCCGATCGTTAATCACGTCGCTCACGTTGTTCATAACGAGGACAATTTGACATCTGCGCTCTTTAATGTTGCTATGGTTACAGCCGGTTTGGGTAGCGGATGCATTTAGACCAGTGATTAAACTTGAGCCAAACCACGTGCGCAACGGCACACACGCCGGCCAATCGGAAACGAGTATCCGCCCACGAACCCACCAATGAGGAGCGGCCCGTGTGTCACAACACTTTGACACACTTTGATAGCGGCCCAGTGGATTATGGGAGGGGGACTGGGCTTCCCTCTAGGTATGCGGAGCAGCAGCAGCGGCGGCAGCAGATGTAGGTTAGTTAGATGTGGAGGGACGCCCAAAAAACAGAACAAAAGAAGTCCCAAATAGTCCCCGGGCAAACGCGCTTCCCTGCTCTCCTCTCAGGGAACACACTGTGTTTGGCGCGCTGCAGTGCATGCTGGGTGTTTTATCCTCGCTTAGGCCGTCTGGTGAAAAAATGAAATGTTGTCTTCTCCTTCCACGCCGCCTTCACACTCTGCTGTCCTTCTCGTGTTCCTGTTATAGTCGCACCGTTTCTCCGAAGTTTCAACCCACTAACTCCCCTGGTGAGTCTCTCTTTCTCTCTCTCTCTCTCTCTTCCCTCTGTTCTCTCGCTTCCCTCTGTTCTCTCTCTCTCTCTCTTCCCTCTATGGTCTCTCTCTCTCTCTCTCGTTGATTACAGTCTGCAGATGATTAGATAGACATGACTCTATTCTCACTGCCTCATTGACTTTCTGGATCTTCGGCAGCCAGTCAGTCTGTCGGTCGGTCCGTCGGTTTGGTCAGTAAGCCTACTGACCAAACCGACGGACCGACCGACAGACTGACTGGACTGACTGACTGACTGACTGACTGGCTGTGTGGTTCAGTTGTAATCACTGCACCGAGTAGGTTTGGATGCCGACTTTAACGGAGAACAACCGACAGATTTCACCGATCAGCCCACTGATGCTTTCCAAACCGCTAAACGGCAATGTATGACAAGAACTGACTGACTGATAGGAGGTGGAAGTTAGTGGACGACATTCGGACGACATTTTAGGACGATCCACAGCGTCTCCATTTTGCAACACCGGCTTGCTGAAGCAGGTAGTTACTTTCACAGACGGCGGTTCGACTTTGTAATTGACTTTGTTCTAAGCCGCACGGCGGAGAGACGCAAAAGGTCGTCCCAATCCGGCACCTTATGCCCACGCGGAAGATGGAGTTCTGCGTAACCCTAACTTTTGAGGGCACGAGCTCGGAAGTGGTGAGGAAGAGGAAGAAGAAGAGGAGGAAGAAGAAGACATCTATATTAGAGTAGCCGGGCTGAACAGGGAGCAGGGATAAGTGGACCACGGTCTCTCTTTTAGAAACTCGGAGGCCGTGATTCAGCAGCTTTCATCTCCTGCTCACTGAATAACGCATGAAGCAGCACACAGATCCCTCGTCATGTCTTCCAGCTACGACTAATCTTTCTCTTTGCGCCGAGTCGTCGTCTCCTCGCCGCCGCCGCCGCCGCCGCCCCCTCGCCGCCGCCGCCGCCGCCGCCCTCTCCATCCGTCTTCTCCGGGTTACAGCGCGTCTAAAGCTGTGAAATCTAAACAGAGGTCTCCCTCGGCCAGTTAACGAACGATTTTGTGCGTTCATTTGTTCACTGTTCCACGCAGTTTATATTGTGCTGGGTGGTTCCTTTTTCCTTTATTTATTTGTTTGACGTTGTAGTGTTGAGGTTTGGGTTTCAGTCTTACGGTTAAATAACACTCATACTGCACGTCCTCACCTAAACTTAGGTTAGGTTAGATTAGGTTAGGAAGCCTCAGAGCCTCAGAGGGACAAGTCTGCACTTACCCCCTGTGTCCTGGATGTCAGAGGAGCCCAGAAGCCATGTATTTATTGGAATTTCTCCAACGTTCTCCAATCTATCTTTA
>PIJE02000562.1:188788-191288 GCA_002895965.2 Coryphaenoides rupestris | reverse complement strand
CGTAAACTACCATATGCAGTAACTACACACATTTAATGTAAAAAGTTTAAAATAAACTAGTGCTGTTAATCAAATGACTTCATCCATGTCAGTGATTCACATCCACAACTAAAAGGAGCCTTTTTCACACTCGCTTTCAGCCATCTTGATTCCCAAACTGATTCTCAAAACGACGACAAGATTAAAAGGATCGCTCTGTGTGAAGACTGGGATACAGTAACACTAACCAACAATGCACTAACACCCGGCCTACGCAGGTAACAGACCTCATGGCAGTTAACAATGCATTAAAGGTTAACACACATGCCAGGGGAACATTGCATACAGGTACCAACAGCAACCACACATACGGTAACATACTGTACATACAGGTACACATGCGTAACAATCACACAGGTAACATAGCATAGGTAACACTGCATGCAGGTAACGCATACAGGTAACACGTACAGGTACATACATACAGGTAACATACATGCAGGTAACATACATGCAGGTAACATCCATACAGGTAACATACATACAGGTAACATACTGTACATACATACATGTAACATGCATACAGGTAACACGCATGCAGGTAACATTCCGTACAGGTACACATACAGGGACACATAACTACATGCAGAGGTGGGCAAAAATACATCGATGTATCTAGATAGAAATTACAAATTTGTATTTGTTTTAAGATAAATGCCAAAGCACTTGTGTAAGCATATGTATTTAATTTTTATTTATTACATGTACTTTGTATTTTTGTTATCTCTGTCTCTGAGGGAATCTCCCGTGAGCTGTTTGAATGTAATGTATTCATGTTAATGATTTGTTTGTGGTTTGCTTTTATGCTTAACTCTTGCCTAGGAGATGTTTGACCTTTTTCCCTCAAAAGATGTGTGTGTGTGTGTGTGTGTGTGTGTGTGTGTGTGTGTGTGTGTGTGTGTGTGTGTGTGTGTGTGTGGTGTGAGAGGAGAGACAGAGAGAGAGAAGAGGAGAGCGAGTGAGTGAGGTGGGGTGAGGGAGAGAGAGAGGAGACAGAGAGAGAGAGGAGAGAGAAGAGAGAGAGAGAGAGAGAGAGAGAGAGAGAGGAGAAGAGAGAGAGAGAGAGAGAGAGAGGTAAAGAGTAAGAAGGTGTGAGATGAGTGGCTGACTTAAAACTCGCCACCGTGCTACTACACACACACACAGACACACACACACATACACCCACACTCGCACACACACACCCACACATACACACACACACCCACACACATTCACACACTCACACAAACACTCAAGCGCTCAATTACAATCTAGAATTATTGAACTACAGAAAATGGAAATCTTTCAAGCGTCTTGAGCTCCTCCAGGGTAATAATAATCACAAGCCCTCGTGTTCGATAACAAAGCGAAAGGTCGGCAGAAGAAGAGGGATAACTTACTGAGTGACATTTAAAGGTCCAGGAAAATCTAGAGAGAAAAAAACATGCATCTAAAAACAAAATCTGATCTGGAAATATATAGGGAGGGCCTTAGAATATATGCTGAACGTGCGTTCTGGTTTCTTTGTGTTTCCTACATGTGGTGGGGAAAAAAGACGTGGATAACTAATATACTAGAGTCCATATCCAGCTCTAGTGACTAAAAAATGAACCTAAAAAAACCCCCCATCCCTCTACCAGTGTGTGTAGCCTAATAGGAGAACACACGGTCATGATGAGGTGTAAATGAGGTGCAAAGTCTCTATAAATGTCTCGTAAATCCCCTCCGTGGAGAACATACATAAAGGCTTTAGCCAAGGCTTTTATGTCAATGTTTCCATTTGCTACGTGAATCAAATAAAAGGGGACATTTTTCTCTAGGACCATGCACCAGCTCCACCAGCTCCACCAGCTCCACCAGCTCCATAATGCTGCACAAGTCACTGGGTTCATGTCCATGTAACTGGAGATGGATGGAGTCCTGGGTGGATTTTGCAGTAATACTATGGTTGTTACACAGTTGGTTTCAGGCCAAATGTACCAGTGAGTCCCATTAAGGCCACGGTGACAGTGGTGATGAACTGGAAACACATTTGGAGACATTTTTTTTGGGGGGGGGGGATGTTCACCTTTCTTCTCTCTTCTTCCTGTCTAATTTCCTCTGCAGACCTGATGATGGTGGACAACAACATTTGCTTGAGTATGCTAATCTGGAGACCCTGGTCCCGAAAGCAACCTTTTATTTTGTGATGATGTCGCCATCTAAAATGTCTAGTCTTAGTAGGATAAAAGATCCGTTAAAAGAAAAGCCATCATCTAATACATTCATTCCGGCACTAAAGCAGAGGTCGGCAACCCGCGGCTCCGGAGCCGCATGCGGCTCTTTAGCCCCTCTGCAGTGGCTCCCTGCAGCTTTGAAAAAAAAAAGTGTTTAATATTTCGTCAACTAAACGAAACTAAACTGATTTTATCTGGTTAAATAAAGGTTAAAAAAAAAAAAGCATATTGGTGCAAATAGCAGTAATGACGACTACAGACAG
>PIJE02000562.1:181288-183788 GCA_002895965.2 Coryphaenoides rupestris | reverse complement strand
CTTGAAGTAATGCATCCATAACATCAACAAACATAACGAGTACACACAAAAAAACTTGCGCGGACCAATAAAAAAAGTAGAATATTATGAATAGTAAACATTTGAACTGATAGAAATGTAATAAATGTGCATATGTGCATGTGTTTATGTGCACCACTATTTGACCTGGCGTGTGTGTGTGTGTGTGCGTGCGTGTGTGTACACGTGTGTGTGCGTGCTTGCGTGCATGTTCATGCGTGTGCATGTGTGTGTGTGTGTGTGTGTGTGTGTATCTACATGGTCTCGGGACTGTGGCCCTTCAGGTAGTAGACCCAGCAGCAGGGCGCTCCCTGGCCCTCAGAGCAGGAGCTGGAGACACTCAGCTTGCCGAGACAGCGCCCCCTAGAGCCGGCCGGCGGGGCCTCGAACGTCACCACGATGTTGTGGGTCTTCTTGGAGCGGATGGTGTCCACCCCTTTCACCGTGAAGCAGGGATTGTCCACCTGGAGGGAGAGACAGGATCGAGACTTTATCATACTGGACGAAACCATCTACTGTTAACTCCATTAAAAATATGTGAACTCGAACATTTCTCAAGAACAAAAGGTTCCTATCCACCAGTCAATAACAGCTAGCATGCTAGCACTCTCATAAGTGTGTGTGGTGATGGCGGGTTTAACCTTTGTGCACTTATTAGTCAATAAATCACAGGTGCGCAGCCTCACCCATCCCCAGACTCCAACTGGGGCTGGGTGAGGCTGCTTAAACCAGCCACCACACACACTCCACAGCTGGTTTCTATGGTGGTGTCTTCTGCATGTCATGGGACATGCCTGGAGATCTACTATCATGATCTGTGTGATGCACCTACAGGCCCGACCAGAGCATCAAGCGCTAGTGGAGTTACAAGTCATCCATGAGTCCATGTGTTAGACTTGGTCTGTTCCCACCAATCTTCCATTTGCGATTGTAACCGTAATACCAATTTGTATTTATTAGTGGTTGGTTTATTAGTGGTTGGTTTATGTTTGCGTCTCCATCTCTCCCACCCTGCGACGAGTCAAGTATTATCTTGTCTCATCGAGAGATCCAAGTCCCGTGTCCCGGGAGACGTGGCGGAGGCCTCACCTGGAAGGAGAAGGCGGCGGTGTGGAGGAAGACGTTCTTGAAGGGGATGCTGACGCTGGCGCCGGCCCGCACGCTGAAGGGGCCCTGGGGACGGGGGCCCACGCAGGTGCCCCTGCAGGGGAAGACGTACTCGCCGCCCAGGGGGGAGGAGACGCTCAGCAGGGCCGTGGCCTCGCCCAGCCGGTGGGGCTCGAAGCACACTTCCACGCGCACCTCCGAGCCCGCCTGGGAGCCGGGCGGCGCCACCACGCTCCTCTCCACCGTGAAGTCCCCGCTGTCCGTCTGGAGGAGGAGGAGGGGAGGAAGGGAGGGGAGGAAGAGGGGGAGGGAGAGGGGGAGGGGAGAGGAGAGAGAGAGAGAGAGGGGAAGAGGGGCAGGCAGGTATTCTAAATAATGAATCGCGACAAACCACTATAGCTGTGGATCAGCCATAGCGTGTGTGTGATGCTGATGAAATATTATGCAATTATTACGAGGGCATGCCGTTGTATCTGACATGCTCAGGGTTGTCTTCGGTGTTGCAACTTCATAAGAAACAGACAGCAAAAGCCTGAGGAGCCGGGGGGCGGTGGGGGGGGTCTCACCTTGCAGGAGTACTCGGCCTTGCTGCGGCAGTAGTTGATGAACTTGGCCAGGGCCGTGTGGCTGCAGCCCAGGGGGGTCTCGAAGTGGACGGGCGCCTCGTGGGGGGCCGGCAGGGCCTTGAGCCGCAGCTCGTAGCGGAAGGAGCCCAGCTCGGGACAGGAGAGGCTGAGCTGCGCGGTGGACTCTCCCACACACAGGGGCTGGTACTCCAAGCTCACATCCCCCTGGGGAGACACACACACACACACACACATGAACACAAAGTGACAGACATAGACCGACACACACAGACACGCTTTCACATACGCATACACAATCACACATGCATGAATGCACACTCCACAAGTACACATATAACATGAAAACACACACACACACACACACACACACACACACACGCACATCACATTAATCTTCTGCCACAAAGACACACACACACACACATCAATTTACATTTCCACTGAAATAATTGATTGCTTTTTTGGGGGTCCGCAGCAAACCAAACCACAACGTGTGAAACAAGGAGAAAAACACGGTGGGTCAAGACATCACATTTTACACATTTCACCTTATCAAATAATTGGAGCTCCTGTGTGTTTCCAGTGTTGCACTTGGGCCATATTGCGATGTTTGATAACAATTTGATGAATTGCTCAGCCCTAGTAGAGAACACACTCTGGCATCGCAACAGAAACGGCAGCCTAGCGCTACACCGAGGCTTGGCTGACGGGCACACGTGGGGGGGGGGGGTGGGGGGGGTGGGTCGATGTCTGGTGTGTGGGGCCATACCTTGGCCCTGCACCAGCCT
>PIJE02000562.1:165614-177554 GCA_002895965.2 Coryphaenoides rupestris | reverse complement strand
GTGTGATGCAAAAAATGATCGTTCCCACGAACAATGAATCGCAATTCGATTTCTTGACCATATCGCTCAGCCTTATTGTATCTGTGTTTCTGTGTTAATATACTTGTGTGTAGAACCCCCACTTGAAACCGAGCCGGTGCATCTGAAGGTGTTATCCCTCCAATAAATAACACAACTCTGACCACCATAGGGCAGGCATACATATATACATATAGATACAGTATGTATATGTGCATATGTATATTTTATTGTATTTTATTTTATTTTATTATTATTTTATTTATTATTTATTATCAGATGAAAACACAGCCTTGCTTCCTTTACTGTTCCTGGCCGATTCACCATTGTATGTGTTGAAAGTGGAAGTGTACCCCCTATTTCAGCTCAAATTTGAACACTATGACACACACACACACACACATACACACACACACACACACACACACACACTCAGGAGGGTGATTGCATGCTAGCTTGTTAGCGCCTGCTTTGTCCACAGTTATTGTCCTCAATAAACTGGGCCAGGTGAGGCTGTTGAAACCAGCCACCACACACACACACACACACACACACACACACACACACACACACACACACACACACACACACACTCCACCTACTATATATACATATTCCAAATTTCCCTGCCATGTCACAAGAATGTCACTGTTCAGAATGGCCCTGTCTTATGATGTACATGTGACAATAAAACACTTAGACTTAGACTTGACATCACAACGCTCGCTTTCCCCCCACAGGTGACGTTCCGCAGCGAGCCGTCCGGCGAGTATCTCTACTTCCTGCTGAGCTTTGCGGCTCCGCGCACGGCGGCGGCGGGGGAGGGGGAGGGGCCGCTGGAGCTGATCGCGGTGGTCCGGCAGACGGCGGTGGCCAGCGTGCGGCTGGAGAACCCCCTGGCCGCGCCCGTCTCCCTGGCCGCGGAGTGCACGTGCGCCGACGTCAGCGTGCCCCTGCAGCGCACCGTGCCCGGCCTGTCCAAGGTGGGTGCCCCCGACCAGCCCCACGCTGGCTAACACACACACACACACACACACACACACACACACACACACACACACACCACGTGCGGTTTGATGTTGTTTGTGTGTGTCTAGATGTATCTTTGGACCACTGTGTGTGTGTGTGTGTGTGTGTGTGTGTGTGTGTGTGTGTGTGTGTGTGTGTGTGTGTGTGTGTGTGTGTGTGTGTGTTTTCATGTTATATGTGTACTTGTGGAGTGTGCATTCATGCATGTGTGATTGTGTATGCAAGCGTGTCTGTGTGTGTCGGTCTATGTCTGTCGCTTTGTGTTCATGTGTGTGTGTGTGTGTGATATATTTATTGATTATATGTTGTCTTGTTAAACTAGAATAGCAGAATATAGAAATACTCAAGTAAAGTACCTAAGATTTGTACTTAGATACTTGAGTTCTTGAGTAAATATACTTACTCAAGTTACTTTCCGCCACAGTTTATATGCCATACATGCTTCGACGTGACCGAGCAATATTCTTTTGTGTAACACAATTTTGTGCAGTTTTTGGTTCTGTTACAATACAATCTCCTTTATAAATGGCTCAGAGAGATAGAGAGAGAGATGCTGAGCTGATGGTGGATGGGATACAGATGCGCGTACTGTGGTACTGACCCAGCACCCAGGTCTCCGCTGTTGCTCAGCACCGCCCTTTTGGTGGCCGCGCAGCGCTGCACCACCGCCCCAAAGGCCAGGTGGTCCGGCTCCAGCTGCACCTCCACACACTGCACGCGGACACACACACACACACACACACACGCACACACACTGGACACACACACAACGCCACACACACACACACACACGTCAGACTGCTGTGCTGCAGGTCATTGGGAAAACAAATGGCGGCATCAAGTTGTGTAACTCCTCAGGAATCAATAGAGAGAGAAAAAAACGACACTGTATTGATTTACATCTTAAAGGCCAACCTCTGCACATTTTCTACAGAGGATGTGACAAACATATTATGATTAAATATGATTCGAAAATATGAGAACATTAAAAAATGTATCGATTAATTTGACACGTTGACCTGGCAGCTTCCCCGCGCGGTCAACAGGGGGCGCACCGCTCCCATGCACTCGGCCCGCAGCTGGGCGACGAAGGGTGGCGAGCGACGGCGGGGCGCCCAGAGGAGCTCCAGGGCACAGCGGCCACCCAGGGCCCTGAGCGTCACTTCGCCGGCGGGAGACACCGACAGCTCCTGGAAGAGGCGGGAAACCACGGGAAACCACAAGAGGAGGAGTGGACCACGGGAGGAGACGACTAGAGGAGAGGCCGTGGACACGCACAGTAACACAGACACAAGTAACATTCCTATTTTAGAAATAAAATTCCATCACATTCGACAACAACGGCCCTCCGCTGATACGCGAAGCCCCGCAGATGAATCGAGAAATACTTATTTTTAACGGCCGTGAGATAAATCTCGGTTCACTGTGTAATTCTCCATTAGTCCTGGGCCTGGGTTTATGCCAGCCAGGCCTCCGTGCCAGAGAGATGTGATTACATGGGATGGGATGATGTTACCGTGGAGCAAGACGTGGGAGGAGGAAGGAGGAGCAGAGATACCAGCAGGGCTATTCCCTCCTACTCACACACACACACAGAGGACGAGTGCATTACATCTGTATTGCAGGTGTTGCACAAGTACTCGACATACTGTATACTCTGAGTCCCATAATAAATACATGAAGTACACATATATATACAATATACAAATAATAGAAATAATGGAAAAGATGGACTAAGTTGACGAGCAGAAGTGTGAAAGGTCTGCGGAAAAAAACGAACAACCAAACTAACATTGCTGAAACCGTGACCTATGAAGTTACCAGATGTGGGCGTGTGCATGTGTGTACGTACGTGTGTGTGTGTGTGTCTACGTGTGTGTGTGTGTCTACGTGTGTGTGTGTGTGTGTGTGGTGAGCGGCCTACCCTGTGGTCCAGCGGTGGCTGTGTGTACAGCTGTGTGGAGAAGGTGAGGTCCGCGTGGGTGCGGTTGACCACGTACACCTGCTTCTTCACCCGTTGGCCCGGCAACAGCGACCCCAGGTCCACCTCCTGCAGGCTGGGGTCCTCTACCTCCAGCTATAGGGGGTGGGGGGTCACACACACACACACACGCACGCACGGACACACACACACACACACACTTTTAGCAAGGCAATGTGTTGCAAACTTGTGATGGAAGTGACATATACTTCCCGGCTGACCTTCATCTCCACGCCCTGCCCCAGGACCTCCACCGCCTGCTTGGCACAGCGGCCCACCACGAAGGTGATCTTGTCCTGGTAGCGGCGGGCCTCGCCCGGGCGGAAGGTGAGCCGCGCCTCCACCACGCCACCGGGGGGCAGCGTGTCCGCTTGGAAGTCCAGCTCCAGGTGGGGCGTGTTGGTGTCGGCGAACGGGCATTGGACACTGGAGCCATGTTGGCAGAAGGACAAACCAGCAATGAGCAGGTTATTTGATAGCATGGCATCATATATGTGGCATGCGGGTTGGGCGTACTCGGGGCTAGTATAGTGCGTTGGTAGGATCGGGATTTGACTCCCAGCCCCCTCCAAAATTGGGAAAAATCCACATAATTGTCCAGAAGATTGGGGCCAAACCTGCAGGCGTATTTGACGAAATAAACGGTGAAAGCTATATTATTTTCTGTGCTGTGTCAGAGGTGTAGGAGGCATTTACACAGGGGACGCTGGGCACATGTACCCACCACTTTTTGAAATGGGCGATTTTGCTCCCATCACTTTTTGAAAGCATAATTTGCTCAAACATGCCCTTGGCTGTGTCCTTTCTGTACAGTACGCCCCTGACCACCCACACACACACACACACACATAGACACACACACATACACACCTGATAGGCCTGTCTCTCGTGTTGCTGATGAGCAGGGTCCGGGAGGCCGGCACCTCGCCCGGGGAGTGCAGGAAGCACTTCCCAAAGTCGTGTTTGGTGAACGAGAAGTGGAGGCTGGAGGGCACGCCGCCACCGCTGAGCGCGAGGGAGGGAGGGAGAGAGAGAGAGAGAGAGAGAGAGAGAGAGAGAGAGAGAGAGGAGAGAGGGAGAGAGAGAGGGAGAGAGAGAGAGAGAGAGGGAGAGAGGGAGAGAGAGAGAGAGAGGAGAAGAGAGAGGAGAGAGAGAGAGAGAGGGAGAGAAACACACAGGCTAGGAGATCATGAAGGTTATATCCTGAGGGATAACTTCCATTACACTTTAAGATACACACACTGTTAAGACTACTCTATAAATCAATCGACCACATGACTACTACTACTACTACTACTACATAAATCGATGAGTTGTGTACGACATGACACTATGACACTAGACTTGACTAGAGAGAGAGAGTCAGAGTCAGAGAGAGAGAGAGAGAGAGAGAGAGAGAGAGGGAGAAGAGAGAGAGAGAGAGAGAGCATCGTTATATCCCGGTTTGCTAGTATATTGCAGAACCAGGGTTGCTTGCTGTGTACAGCCAGGGCGACTACAAGCCCAAGCTGTTAAAAGCTGGCGAGAGGCGACAGCGTTGGGGAATGGTAAATTATTCAGCCAAAGCTTCCGTGGAAGAAAAACAAATCTCTTTCCCGCACTGCCCACTAACAATGAGAGTGGACTTTCAACGTGGTGCCATGAAGGTTAGCGTGAGGGATAACACTTTGAGATACACACACTGTTAGACTACTCGATAAATCAATGACTGTTATACAAATGGATTAGTTGGGTCTTACCGTGATGACACTAGACATGACTACACTAGATCAATGGATTAGTTGGGTCTTACCGTGACAACGCTCGACATGACTGGACTGTATCCGCCGATTAAGGTGACTGTCGTTACCATGAGTACCACAACCAGACACGGCTAGGCGATCGTAACTCAACGAGGGCCGCTCTCACCTTGACGTGGAGCATGACTCCTCGCAGGGAACATTTGCCGTGCGGACAGAAGCTGAGCGAGGCGTCCAGCTGCTGGCTGACGTCCACCGTGGCCTCCTGGCCCGGCGTCACCTTGAGGTGCTGCAGCAGCTCAGGGGGACCCGCCAGGTCAAAGGTCACGCCCATACTAAACCTTCCCATGTTGGACATCTGGAAGGCGATGGTGGAGGTCTCTCGCAGGTCCACCTGAACAGAATGCAAACAACAAGAAACGTGCACAGGAACGTTCAATGAAGTGCACAACATTAAAAAAAAACACAGAAAGAGACCAAAATTCCTCGGTTTGATTGCTCTTCACCAAATCAATACACATTTGTTTGAATGTTTCATTCATTCATAATTTAACTGAATTATTCATAATTCTGCATGACGAGTATTTGGTAGCATCATTGAAATTCTCATAACAGTAAAAAAATGCAACATATGCCTGCACAAAAAGATTCATATTGAGAGACAGTCGGGGGCACACAGCGAGCCAGTGTGTGTGTGTGTGTCCTTTCTTATGTGCACGTGTGTGTCTATCTGTCTGCCTGTGTGTGTGTGTGTGTGTGTGTGTGTGTGTGTGTGGTGTGTGTGTGTGTGTGTGTGTGTGTGTGTGCGTGTGTGTGTGTGCGTGCACGAGTGTGACAACCTCTCCAAAGTCCAGCGAGTGGGGCTGCTCCCCGGCGTGGACCTCCCGGCGGCAGTCCACCTCGCCCCCCGGGCCGCTGAGCCGCAGGCGGGCGCTGGTGACGTAGCCGTGGGCGCGCACGCTGAGGGCCAGCGGCTGGCTCCGCCCCCTCACCCGCAGTGCCGGGCGGAACCTCGCGCTGCCCTCCCCGCTGACCGCCACGCACAGAGACAGCGGCAGTCTGCTCAGCCACGCCGTCACACGGGAAGTACAGGAAAGGAGGAACGCACCAAGAGATTAGATTGTGTATCAACTGACCGGCTGTTGAGAAAAACCGGTGTTGATTACTTTCTCTTAATCCCTCATATTCAGGTGTGAGCAGGTGTGAGCGAGTGAGAGAGAGAGAGAGAGAGAGAGAGAGAGAGAGAGAGAGAGAGAGAGAAAGAATGAGTGTGTGTATGCCTGTGTGTGTGTGTGTGTGCCTTTGTGTGTGTGTGTGTGTGTGTGCCTTTGTTTGTGTGTGTGTGTGTGCCTTTGTGTGTGTGTGTGTGTGTGCGTGTGTGTGTGTGTATGTGTGTGTTCATTCATCAATGTATGTGTGTGTGTGGTGTGTGTGGTGTTGCGTGTGTGCCTGTGTGTGTGTGTGTGTGTGCTGTGTGTGTGAGTGTGTGTGTGCCTGTGTGTGCGTGTGTGTGTGTGTGTGTGTACCCCTCATCTGTCTCACCTGTCCCCGGGCCCCAGCGTGCCCGTGGTGGGCTGCAGGGTGAGACTCTGCAGGAGGTCCTCAGAGCGGAGGGACGCTTGCAGCACGGAGAAGTGGAGCGAACACTGCTCCCCGTTCACCAGGTGCACCGTCCGCTCCGTCCTGTGCCCTGCACGCACACACACACACACACACACACACACACACACGCACACACGCACACACACACACCAACTCAGCAGACACACACACACACACACACACACAACATGATGCGCACACACCACTCACACACACACGCACTCACGCAGACACACACACACACACACACACACACACACACAAGTGTGTGTAGTATTAGTATTGCTATTATACACTACAAGTGTGTCATCATTCTGTATTTTGTTCCAAAGTAAAACATTTCAGATTACTTGTGTTGCCGTGCGATTGCACTCAAATGGCTATATCTGTGTGTGCGTGGGGGTCCGTGTGTTTGTGTGTGTGTGTGTGTGTGTGTGTGTGTGTGTGCGTGTGTGCGTGCGTGCGTGCGTGCGTTTCACACACCAACGAGTACGTCTCCCAGGTCGAGGTGGGCCGTGTCCAGGTACACCTGCGGCTCCCTGGAGGTGCCCACCAGCAGGAAGGGCACGGAGAGAGACAGCGCCTCCACCAGGAAACTCCACCCGGACTCCACCGCGCCAGGCTGCTCCGACGCGTACTCCAAACACACCTGAGAGCCGTACGCGGAGGACAACAACACACGGGCGGTGAGGGTGGGGAGACAGAGGATGTGTTGGTGGTGGTGGTGGGGGTGGTCACAGTGGTTGGTGGTGGAGGTGGTGTTGGTGGTGGTGGTGAAGTTGAAATAATGAGGCTGAGAGAAGGTCATGAATTGTATTATTTAGTCAGTCAGTCAGTCAGTCTATCGTAACATCGCTCTCTTGCTTCCTGTGAGCTGTCAGTGAACAGTGTACACCAGTTAACAGTGTACACCAGTTAACAGTGGACACCAGTTAACAGTGGACACCAGTTAACAGTGGACACCAGTTAACAGTGTATACGAATAAATAAAATTAAATTAGTAACAACAACAACAACAGCATCCGAGCTGTACAGGAAGTCCCGCCCTCCAGGTGTTCCGTCGTGAGATGAGATCACCTGGAAATGAGGTTATCACAACAAATGGTATCTCAGACTGCCGACCGGCCGGCACTCTTGTGTCTCACTCTCTCTGTCGTACCTCAACCTTTTTCCCAGGCAGGATGGTTCCGCTGGGGGTCAGACAGCGGAAGGCGCAGGGCCCCTGGTCCTGACAGACCCACCGGAAAGAGTAGGGATTACTGGTGGGATTCACCACGCCAAAACGCCTGGGGAATGGATGGAAAACACACACACACACAGACACACACACACACACACACACACATACACACACCACACACTCAGTCGCTGTAGCACATGAAACTACAACTACAACAACAACCTCCGAGCTAGCTAGTCTTATACGTGGCATTTTATTTTGCGGGCAGTCCCGGACACTAGTACTTTGCAAGGGCACTGCAGAATAGCGACCTGCTTGTGGGCGTGGCCAGGCCCAGGCCGACAGAGTGGAACTCTACCACCCGGGTGCGGGGGTCCAGCGGGGTGGGGGTGGGGCGGCGGCCGCTGATGTAGTCGGAGTCGCTGAGCTGGAAGTGGACGTGCGGCAGGAGGCTGCGGCCACACACCGACACGCTGGGGGCGTGGACGTCCTCCTGCAGGTTGGGGATGCTATACAGACACACAGAGACACACACACACAGACACACACACGCACACACAGCAGGAAGAACAGACAATAAATGGGTGTTATGAGAATTGTGTCTTGCTCAATTAAAGCCACCCTGCAGCCAAGGTCGATTTTGGCCAAAACCACGGCTAAAAACTACATTTTCTTTTTCTCTCATCTCAGGCAGCAGGCAGTGCCATCAGAAAACACAGCAGATAAGCGCTGAATATACCGCAGTGGGACTTTCCCCTCGCCAGCACATACATGAATTTACATTCATGAATCAATTACCCGAAGAGGATACCCCGATTGCACAAGCACCTCCCCTTCTGGGAATATATCAGACAGAGAGAGAGAGACAGAGGGACAGAGAGACAGACAGAGAGACAGAGAGAGAGAGAGAGCGAGACAGAGAGAGAGAGACAGCGAGAGAGACAGAGTGAGAGAGAGAGAGAGACAGTTTGTACTCCCTCATGCAAATACCTCTTCTGCTCATTGCCCCTTATGAATATACATTTTGCAATAGAATGCGTATGAATAAGAGAACACCACATGTCTCTCTAGCAAAAGATGTGACTCAATAAATAACCTCCTTAATAAATAAAGTTAAAATAACACAACAAATAAAAAGATTAATGATTCAAGACATTTATTTGTCACATGCACACACAGGATGTGCAGTGAAATTAAAAAGTGTCCGCACAGTGGAATGTGCAAAAGGACAATACAATACAAATAACACGAATTGGAGCAGAATCAGAATATCCACAATATTTACAGTATTTACAGCAAACAGCACAGCAGGAATGTTAAATCTAAAAGAATACACACACAGTGTTTGTACCTGCAGATCAGCCTGCCTGAGTACCGGGCCACCACCAGGGGGGTAAAGCGAACGCTGAACGTCTGGGAGGCCCCGGGGCCCAGGAAGCCCGCGCCGGGCTCCACGCTGAAGGGGGGCAGCTCGGGGTCCCCCAGGAGGAGACGCGCCAGGCCGGCCAGGGCGCTGGAGGGCCGCGCGGTGGACACCGACGCCCCGCCGGGGGTCTGGGGCCTGGAGCCAGGGGTCACGGCTGCTGCTGCTGCGGCGGCAAACAGAGCGGGTTTGAAAAAAGGCCGTGCGTGTGTGTGTGTTTCAAAACTCCGGTCATGTGAGGTAGAGTGGAGGAGGAAGAAGGTCCACAACACCTCTTGGGTCATCACCGTTGACGCCGTGGTGGTGGTGGTCCGCGTCCAGGAAGACCTGCCATGAGTACTCCAGCTGGACCACCCCCTGGTTCACCATCTGCAGTCTGGACACACAAGACGAGACACACGGAACCGGTTCAGCCAGCCATCGACCGGGGGGTCCACAGCGTAACTTAATGTTCCAACTTAGACTACATTACAGACACATCAATACTACAACATAAAAAAAAGCTAATTATCTTTTATTGGAACAATTAGTTTGACTTAACAATGACAGGTAGTTATCGACGAATACATCAAATGCTTTTAGCTGCAGCTTGTTTTTCGATAGCGTTCGAGCTAACAAAATATTGTTTCAAACTGTTTGACAAGAGAAACAACATGTCCACCATTATTGTTGTCCTGTAATTACCCAGACGACAAGGCATCGAGCACATTCTGAATCCCGCTGTTGTTGGCGGGGTGGGGTGGGAGTGGCTTAGCACCGTCTGTGGCGAGGTGGGCGTCTCGTGAGCGACAGGTGAGTTGTCAGGTGACAGCTGCTGCTAATAACTAATCACCTGCCGTCGCCATGACAACACAGCACAGCAGTCGCTGGATGGAGCGCGACGGAGGGAGTCGCGGCGAGAGAGTGTTTTACAAACTTTTTTGGCCGCAATCGAAACCTCAACGTCTCATTCTATTTATTGCTTATTTTGTATAAGCAATAAAAAAGCTTATACAACAGCTCACGTCTGTTCTTATCCCAGCCAACTTAGTAATTATGAAACTTGTTCTATTAACCTCGTAACTATGAATGCTCAAAAACAGCTCTATTCTTATCTTTATGTATCGCAGCGATATATTGTTGTCTCCTTCAACAAATGTACTCTTTGTCGCTTTGGATAAAAGCATCTGCCAAATGCCCTAAATGTAAATGTAAATGTAAATGTAAATGTATATATATATATATTTTAGAATTGTTTAGAATTTCTATATTATTACTTTCTGTTTAATATTCAATGTTATGCACCAATTTCACAAATGCACGGCCCGTGTATGTAAAAACTAAGGCAATATAAAGCCGATTCTGATTCTGATTCAGATTTTTACAAATTGTGTTCACAGGTCTTTGCTCAGAGCAGAGCAGGCCGGATGGCTGTGCTGCTGGCTCACCGGTGGACTCTGCTCTGGTAGAGCACGGTGTCTCTGAAGCGGACGGCTCCGTCGTCGTCGCTGTCCCAGCTGAACTTGGCGTAGTCACACACGGCGCTGACCCGCAGCTCCAGGTCCCGCTGGGAGCCCTCCACCACGCGGCAGGGGGGCTCTGGCTCCGCCTTCACCACCTGAGCGCGCGCACACACACACACACACGCGCACACACACACACACACACACACACACACACACCAACACACACATGGTTGCACGCACACATGCACAGAATCACACACATGTTAACAGACACACACAAACATGCGAACAAACGCAATCACACACATTGAGCAGACACAAACACACACACCCACACACACACATGCGCACTGTCCCTTCGGGGTCAATGTGTGTATCCCGATGGACCGTAGCCAGGCCAGGAGGGCGTGGCTACATAACGCTCTACCTTGTTGTGGGCGGTGGGCTGCTGAGGAGGTCCCGGGGCAGCGGGGACCCACTGGACCGTGCGCTGCCGGTCGTCCCAGTCGGCCACCTCCTCGATGGGCCGGTCGAACGCCACCTGGGCCAGGCTGGCAGCCACCCGCTGGGCCGCCAGGCTCGCCGGCTGAGGGGAGGAGAAGGAGACGCTCACCTCCTTGGAGCAGCCGGCGTGGAGGTGGCCCACCTGCAGAGGAGGAGGAGGAGGAGGAGGAAAAAGGAAATCGGACAGCGGACACGTGATCCAAGGAGGCCGTGGTCCACAGGCTCAGGCTCATAACACTTTCACGAGAGGAAATGCACGTTACCCGCGGAGAGAAGGAGAGGTGGGCCGTGGGGGCGGGCCACTCGAACCTCCAGGCCGTGTCGGCGCTGTGATTGGTCACGGTGAAGTGCTCCCGGCGGGGACGGCCCACCTGGCAGTCGCCCAAATGCAGCACCGCGAGTTCGCCTGGAGGAGACACCGGTGTGTTGATCGACGGATATATTGATAGATTGGCAAGAGGCATTTAGGACATCACTGTTAGATACCGGGAAAGACGGATGCTATTCTCTCTCGATGCAACATACTGTACCTCTTTGATTGCTTTTCCCAACATAGTTCTGATTAAACCATGATGCCTCCCTCCCTTCGCCTGCTCCCCAGTCTAGCCTGAGCTTGGGGTAAACAGTCATGCCGGTTCTCCAAACAAACATGCCTCCCCAGTCTTCCCAAATCATGCTCTCCTCTTGAAGCTGTCTTCCATCTCTTACAGCCTCAGAGCCACCTGTCCAAACACAGATCTGCTCTGCCAATGAATGAGTGTTTGATCCTCCTCGAATCTACTCTCCCTTCTGCATCAGCTCCAACCCCTCCTCTTCTCCCACCTCCTCCTCCTCCTTCTCCCTCCTCCTTCTCCCTCCTCCTCCTCCTTCTCCTCCTCCTCCCCCTCTTCCTCCTCCTCCACCTCCACCTCCACGTCCTCCTCCTTCTTCTCCTCCTCCCCCTCTTCCTTCTCCTCCACCTCCACCTCCTCCTCCCCTCCTCGCTCATCTCGTTCCCTCGCACCTGTCTAACTGCCGCT
>PIJE02000562.1:138678-143678 GCA_002895965.2 Coryphaenoides rupestris | reverse complement strand
ACAAACAGGAAGGTCAGAGCGAAAGTTTCTGCTGAACGGTGCATTTCCAACAAATCAGCAATCGATACGCCCTTGTTTTGAATATCAATGATAACTGGCCTGGTGGGGGGGGGCGGCGTTGCGTTCCAGCGAGCGGAGGCGTGAGAGGATGGGAGGTGCGAAAATAAACTACACGGTGACACTTCGCAAAGTCACTACGCCGTCCCCCGTCCCCGTCCCCGGCCGGGTCGTCTAGGCTATATCAGGAGAGGACCACTCGTCACTTATATGTTATTGTCCGTCACGAGGAAGGTGATCTTGCCCAGGCAATGAGGCACGGTGTTCACCACTGGCCTGTGTACGTTTTATTTAGCATTTTCACACATGCTTTGTCTTCTACTTCTTTTTCTGTATTGATTGGTTTTTACCGTGACCGTGTCTGTGCTAATCTATTTAGCTTCCGCATTGTGATTTTAATCAGGTTTATGTCCTGGTGTTTTATTTCCTCACCGGCTAAAACGCTTTTATAAATGTGACTGTTGAGAGTGTGAGCTGTAAGACTTTTATATTATTCCATCCCATTATATCCCACAATACATACACGTAAACATTGACATTTACATATGAGCATTTGTTACAGTTTAGGGCTATTTGTTGAATAGAGACAGCCGACTGCATATCACGTGTGTGTATCATAGAAGATAAGATAGAGCTGTTTTTCCGAGCATGTCCATAGTTACGTAGGTCCTTATTCAGTGTATACCGTCCAGGCCCATGTCCAGGTGGGGCGGGAGCTCAAGGCGCGTAGCTGAGTGTGGGGAGGCGGCTGCTCTCGGTAGGGTCACGGTGGTACAACAGGCCCCTCCTCCACGCGACACTGCGCCACCGCCCGGCCCCGGGCCCAGGCGCCCCCGTGGAAGGTGATGGCCACCTGCTGGCTCTCCGCCGGGGCCAGCTTCCCCTTGAGAGGAGCCACGTTGAACACCTGCGCAGAACGTTTGAGTTTGGAGAAGTTCACATTCATGAATGAAGTATTATTCATGAATGAAGTATTATTCATGAATGCAAAAACATCTCATACCAACTACAATAGGCAATCAGTAATGTTAATTGTAGTATGTAAGCACTAATAGTGTAGTAGTGTAGTAAGTAGTAGTAGTAGTATAGTAGTAGCATAGTAGTCATATTAATATAGCAGTAGTTATATAATATTAGTAAGAAGTCAAAGTGTTTTATTGTCACGTGCACTTCATAACACAGGGTCAGGTAATAAAGTTCTATTCTATTCTATTCTTCTATTCTATATATTCTATAAGTGAGGGCAGCAGTAGCAGAAATATGACATATGAGTAGTACTAAGGCAACCAGTTTTGGTAAAAATAGATTACCTTGTTGGTTCAATACATAGTCTAATTTTATTCACATTGTTTCTGTCTCCACAAGGGACTTGAGTAAGAAGTGAGGAGTGAATGGATTCCAGTGAGCGCCCAGAGGAGCTGTGGTGATTTAATGTGCACCCCTGGCGGCTAGCTGGCCAACAGTGTAACAATTAATGGGAACAGTTCATCAGAATAACTTGCAGACAAGATACAACACAGCTGCCAGCTCCACCTGGGAGGAGTCTGTTGATGACCGTGCGTGTGTGTGTGTGTGGTGTGTGTGGTGCCTGTGTGGATGTGCCTGTGTGTGTGCATGTGGTGTGTGTGTGTGCGTGTGTGTGTGTGTGTGTGTGTGTGTGTTTACCTCTTTCACACCAAGGCCGCTCACATCCCCTTTGCTACTGCAAGATAAATCAAAGTGTAAAACGTAGGGACAGTCATGAACACAGCTGAAAGGCTTGTCAGCACAATTATAACAGAACAGTGTTAAATACAGAGAGCACTAAAGTTAAAGTTAAAAGACACTCTGTGCAGTGTTACTGTTCATGAACCCCGCGTCCCCTCTCCGTTTGAATGAACTACGACGGTTAACCTGATTGTACTGCGTTGCACCTCCTTAGTAAAGGATGTGTCACCGAGGAAACGGGTAGAAATCGACAGCATGAACAATCTGCACCGTCGCCAGAGCCCTTTTGGAAAAAACCTCACCCTCATTTACACTCCTCTCTCTTTCGCTTCCACAGTCTCTCTTTCCTTCCCCCGCGGGCTTGTCCCCCTGCATCCATCAAGTTAATTAAATAGGCTGCTCCATAATTAAGGGGGATTTTAATTGAAAAGAGCCAAGGAAGAGGTCAGAGCTAACTGGTGTGAAGAAATGCCTGGAATGAAATCTCCGGAGAGGCTGTGTATAGGACTACTTCGACAGTACGTACACACACAACACACCACAACACACACACACACACACACACCACACACACACTACTTGGTGACCACACACACAACACTGACTAACTTGGTTATAACAAGGTCTAATAAAGCATGCGGTGCCTGCTGATGCTCGGCTGTGTGAAGCTTCCAGGGGACGCTCTTGATCCGGGCCCACGGCTCGATGTTAACGTATAAACTAGGTCATAACGTAGTTAATGCCCCCCCCCCCCCTGAATAAAGACAGCCTTTTCAGTTAGATCTTTATTGATATGATTATGTTTAGCTTTTTTGCTGATCGATCTATATTTGAACTCTTTTTTTTATAGCTGCTCTCTAGTTTCCCCATTGCTGTTTTATAGACAATGCCTTTTATTGGTCTGTAAAATAACAGAAACTGTGCTTTGTCGAGTCGTTCAACCAAATAAAGAACGCTAATCCCTCAACACATTCACGGCTTCTGCAAATTATGTTCTAAATTGCACACAGGGTGACACCCAGGTCCAATGCTGGGCCAAGGAAACACCGACGAGACGGAGAAAGCGGTTTCGAGAATTGGTTCTCAATTGATAATATTCCCAGCAGGGGGCACTGTTGGATGATCCGTGTTGTGTTGCAGCTAATGTATGCCTGTGCTCTTGTGTGCCTTTAATGTCTGTTTTTTTTTTTTAGAGAAGAAGCCAGGCAGATGATTCACAGCCCATCAAGAATTCCAACAGAAAGGCAAAAATGTAAGGCGACACTTAAACACCTAAACAAGTGCTTCTTTACATGTTTACTGAGGGCTTAGCGACCTGGTGAACAGAACAGACACCAGGGATCCTTTTGACACTTGACTTGTGCAATCTAAAAGGAGAAGAGATGTGTTGTGTGTGTGTTGTGTGTGTTGTGCGTGGTTGCATGTGTGTTTTATGCATGTGTGTTGTGTGTGTTGTAGGTGGTGTGTGGGTGTTTAGCATGTGTGTGTATGTGTGTGTGTGTGTGTGGTGTGTGTGTGTGTATGTCAGCAAGTGTGTGTTCTCCATCCCGTGAAAAAGTCCTTACTTCAAAGAAGAAACAAAGACAATCTCTTGGCATGTCAGCAGAGCAGGAAACGGGAACGGTGTGAACAAATGTGTGTGTGTCTGTGTGTGAGTGTCTGTGTGTTTCTGCAAGTGTGTTTCTGTGTGTGTGTGTGAGAGAGAGAGAGAGAGAGAGAGAGAGAGAGAGAGAGAGAGAGAGAGAGAGAGAGAGAGAGAGAGTAGGCACAGTAAATCATCTCAGCCTATCTAGTCTGCATCGCTGCAGTGTCTGCTGCAGCCAATCCCATTCCGCATTTGATTTACCTCATACAGGTAAAAAAAAATAGAACAAAGGAAAAATCGATTTATTATCACTCAATTTAGGTTGGGCGTCCTGGATTAGGGGTTGTTGGCAGGAGAGTCGACGACATTGCAGCATTTATGCGGGGGGGCAGACAAGCGACACACCGCTCGGGTCAGCGGTCACGCTTACGCATGACGAGACGAGGATCGGTTTCCGTCCCATCGCCTCCCGCGGCCTTGCAAGCGGGAAGATCCGTTGCGTGCGCCGCTCTTGGTGCGGGACGTCGCGGCGCAAAGTCATTTATCGACGGCCAGCGAAGCTTAACCTGAGGTCAGTGCTTAGGAAACACACGGTTCAGCTCCCATGAGTCTATATACAATTCCAATGACGGGAATAGAATGGCATCCTGTGTAGGGTTTCTTGAATCATCTGAATGGGATCGGGGTGGGGGGGAGGTGGCCGAGGAAGAGGGGGAGGGTGAGGGGGGTTACTGAGTAGAGTGCAGAGTAATTCTAGGAGAATCCGCATCGATTGATGCCCGAGAGCGCAAAAGAAAAAAAAGACTCCTGAACTGCAACTGCCGTTTGCTGTTTAACCTCAGGACAGAGTTACTCAGCTGCCCTTTGTATGAGAGAGAGAGAGAGAGAGAGAGAGAGAGAGAGAGAGAGAGAGAGAGAGAGAGAGAGAGAGAGAGAGAGTGTGTATGAACCAAGCGTTCTGGAGCTGCTGAACTCACTTCAGTTCAAAGTGTTCACACGGTGTGACAATTCTTAGACTTAATCTCGTACGGATCTACAATTATCAACGACTCCAACCGAGTTGGCAAAATGTTCACACGTATCATGTTTATTCATGTCTTCATTTACATATATTTACACATGCAATTATATATGTAAATATATAAGTATAGATGTAAATACACATTTATTACACATTTTAGATCGTCCCGTATTTACATATTACCTGCAACCATGGTATCCTGTAAGAAAATGTTTTGATTATGTTAAATCTGCAAGAAAAGAGAAAAGGTGTTCCGGTATGACGGTGTGCAGATGAAACTAACTAGAATTAAGGGGGAAGCAAACCGTGCAATTGAAAGGATCGCTAGAGTGGTATGACCCATTATGTCCAAAGTTAACAAAGCATTAAATATGACTTTGTAATTACATATTTCAATTACACTGGAAAATAAAAATGGATGTGTGCATGTGTGCACACATGTGTGTGTGTGGGTGTGTGTGTGTGTGTGTCTGTGATTGTGTGTGTGTGTGTGTGTGTGTGTGTGTGTGTGTGTGTGTGTGTGTGTGTGTGTGTGTGTGTGTGTGTGTGTGTGTGTGTGTGTGGGGATTGGTAGAGCATGTTTGGTGCGAGCGCCTACATTGATAGACAACCGTGGCAGGCGGCCGTTTG
>PIJE02000562.1:125171-135873 GCA_002895965.2 Coryphaenoides rupestris | reverse complement strand
CTCCTCTCTCTCACCTCTCGTCAACATCCAGACCTCCAGACATCCAGACTCCAGAGCTCCAGACATCCAGACATCCAGAGACCCAGAGACCCAGAGCCCAGAGCTCCAGAGCTCCAGACATCCAGACATCCAGACATCCAGACATCCAGAGCTCCAGAGATCCAGACATCCAGAGACCCAGAGCTCCAGAGCTCCAGAGCTCCAGAGCTCCAGAGATCCAGACATCCAGACATCCAGACATCCAGACATCCAGACATCCAGAGACCCAGAGACCCAGAGCTCCAGAGCTCCAGACCAGACATCCAGAGATCCAGACATCCAGACATCCAGACATCCAGACATCCAGAGACCCAGAGACCCAGAGCTCCAGAGCTCCAGAGATCCAGAGCTCCAGAGATCCAGACATCCAGACATCCAGACATCCAGACATCCAGACATCCAGACATCCAGAGACCCAGAGACCCAGAGCTCCAGAGCTCCAGACATCCAGAGATCCAGACATCCAGACATCCAGACATCCAGAGACCCAGAGACCACTTGAGCGAGTCGCTGAGGACGGGATGGAGAACACACACTTGCTGACATACACACAACACACACACACACACACACACACATGCACACACACACATGCACACACACACACACACACACACACACACACATCAGCACACAAACACACACACACACACACACACACACACACACACACAATCTTTTAGATTGCACAAGTCAGTGTCAGAAGGATCCTGTGTCTGTTCTGTCTCACCGGTCGCTAGCCCATCAGTAACATGTAAAGAAGCACTTGTTTAGGTGTTTAAGTGTCGCCTTACATTTTTGCCTTTCTGAGAGAGAAAGGGGGAGAGAGGGAGATGAGGGCTTTGTGTTGTAAAATTTTATCATTACAGATAAAAGCTTCTAATGGGATGCCGGCATATATATATATATATGTGTGTGCGTGTGTGCGTGGATGCATGCATGTGTGTGTGTGTGTGTGTGTGTTATATGTGTGTGCGTACGCATACGTCAATCGGGAGACAGAACAGAGCCGGTGCGGGCTCTGGGGAGAAAGCATACATTAGCTCCCACGGCTGACAGAAAGAAAAGGGACCCGTTAAAATCTCTGATCTATCCGCTGATACGTGGAGCGGCTGTCAGCAGCAGCACACGCCACCGTGGCTTCATCCTAATGTACAGCGTTGTTGTTGTTGTACAGTGAACGCCACTTCCGGGAAAAAGCAGCAGACCGGCGTGCCAAGAATGAAGTTATGCCCGGTGACAGACGATGCCCGCCGGGTGCCGGGTTGTCTCTGTACGTTAGCGAGAGCCATTCATTCCGGCTGTCAGGACCGTAAGCAATCGGCTTTCACCCACCCACCCCCACTCAACAACAACAACAACAAAAAACGCACACAAATGCACAACTTTTATGACCAATCTGGCAACGGCCCGTCATCTGGCTGTCGGCTAGTAGTGAGGTACGTGGTTCGCGTCACAAAAGCACAAAAAAAGAATGTAAAACAGCCATCTGCTCCAGAAATAATGTCATAGTTTGAGGGATACGGACTAAATTAATTGTGTTATGTGTGAATTGTCTTCTAGGCATCACATTCAATGGCAAATCCTGTTTTGGGGAGTGAACGGCGTGGTGCCAATGTACTTAATATTTGCTAGACAAAGTGGCGGACAGTGGATAGATCATCCTTTCCCTGCCTGGCATCGGGTCAAGCCTCTGTCCTACTCCAGGACCAAAACAGAGTGCAGAGCACAGAGTAAAATAATACCAGATAGCAATCAGTCTATATATATGTAGAGAGAGAGAGAGAGAGAGAGAGAGAGAGAGAGAGAGAGAGAGAGAGAGAGAGAGAGAGAGAGAGAGAGAGAGAGAATTCACCATCCGTGATTTGGGATGGAGTTGATAATGTTGAGGCGAGTGTCAGTGGACAGCAGGCGGTTCCTTAGCTCCATAGCTGTCTACTGGTGGTACCTGATGGTACCTTCCACCAGACAAGGTGCAGGCAGAGGGCTAATGATGCTTCGATTTTAGAGGGGACATAAGGGGCTGGCAGGGTGCCGTGGATTATTGACCCTCAGTCTCCTCTCTCTCTCTCTCTCTCTCTCTCTCTCAAAACACACACAACACACAACACACCACACACACACACACACACACACACAAACACAGAGGGCTCTGCCCTTCTTTTTCCACGGGGATCTGTGGCAGACACTCTCGTCCCATACGGCCGACGCACAATAGTGAATCACAACCAAACTTAACACCAATTCACCAGGGTGAACACACTCACCGTGCGGGCTCCCCCCGAGCCAGTTTCCATAGGCCACAGCCGATCACCGCCCCTTGTGGTATGTTGTGTGTGATCCCAAACGCCGCCACGGGGACGACCATGCATCAGGGTCAGTACGCCGTTCAGGCACAACGTTTCGAGACAGGCGTCGCCGACACGGCCTCGCCCCAAAACGTCTGTCTTCCGCCCCCCCCCCCGCCTACGAAACCCCCACCCACCTCCACCAACCCCTCCCCCGCCTCCACCGACCCAACTCCCTGAGGGCAGAGTGTTTAATTACCGATAGAGATGTAATTAACTGAGCAGGGTCTGCCTCTGTGTGTGTGTGTGTGTGTGTGTGTGTGTGTGTGGGTGGGGGGAGGGGTTGGGTGTGTGTGTGTGTCTTTCTGGTGTATGAGTGAGAGACTATTCTCTTGAGGGAATAATTAGAGGCTATTATATGTATATATGCAGTATATATATATATATATGTGTATATATATGAGTGTTTCACTGCAGGTTTTTTTTGCGGGGGTGGAGGGGGGCGGGGGGTGGGGGAGGAGGGGGAGGGGCCGAGCGCTTCATAAGATAGATGGCCTCTAAAACGCGCCGATAAGAAGAGTTTGTGGGGCTGACAAGGGGAGTGCGACGAGGAGGAGCGAAGAAAGAAAGAAGAACGGAGAAAAAAAAGAGCGGGAGAAAGCCGATAAGGAGCAGCCGTGAAGCATGAGGCGATGGGGAGGGGGAGAGAGAGAGAGAGAGAGAGAGAGAGAGAGAGGAGAGAGAGAGAGAGAGAGAGAGAGAGAGGGGAAGATAAATAGGTGGAGGAAAAGCTCCCGCACCAAGAGCACCGGAGGTGGAAGTGTGGGGAGGAGGGAAGAAAAAAAAAAGAAGGTAATGGGAGGAATATCTGGCGGGAGAGAGCAGCCGAGGGGTGAGGCAATGAATGATTTATAATGCGTCGCAGGTGCAGCCGTTTTGTAGCTTGGAGGGCCACGTTAAAAAAATACCCGGAGAGCAGTATTTACAGAGACACACACACACACACACACACACACACACACTGAAGCACTGAACAAAACACACAGTCGAACAGAAATCTTTTAGTGCCATGTTCCCTGGTGAATTTGGCTTTTTGCTACCTCTTGATGAGGTTTAACTGCTCTGTCATTCCTTCATCATTAAACCCTAGCCAGTAAAATATGAGGCCATAGTGGAGCGTACCATTTTCCCGTGACTGCCGTGTTCAATACTTAATGCCGTCGCTAATCCGCCAGCCGCCAGCCCATGCCTGACAGCTACAGAAAATTAACCTTTCCGGCGGGGGGTGGGTGGTGGGGGGTTAGGGGTGTAAACTTCTTAAAATAAGACGTAATCCGGAGTTGGAGAAGCCATGACAGGCAGTCCATGCTGCCGTGGATGCCAAGCTCTCGTAATTGTATGCATGGCGTGAGTGTAATGGATTAAAACTCACGCAGCCATGTGCCCGATTCGAAGCCCCTTCCCGTTCCAAAAGGGCCGATTGCTTGGCCTCTGCTATTGCGGCTGCTCGCGGCTTTCTTGGGCACCGCAAATCACACAAACAACGTCAACAGCTTCCTCGGCAATACACCAGCCAGTTGCAGTGCCCGTTCTGTGCCTGTTTGGAACAGACCGAGTGCTTGCAGTCCCCTGTGTGTGTGTGTGTGTGTGTGTGTGTGTGTGTGTGTGTGTGTGTGTGTGTGTGTGTGTGTGTGTGTGTGTGCATATGCAAAAGGTACCATATATGCAGAAAAGCTAGCTGGGATGGGCGATTGGTTAAGCAGCTGCAGTGTTCTGGTCACATCTGTCAGAACCTGGACTTCACCAAAGTCCAGCTTTGGGGGCAGAATGTGCACGGCCGGACCCTTGCCCACGCATGTTAAGAGCACCTCCTGGAACGACAGTTACAAACACAGCCCGTTTCACACAGCATCCAAACAACCCTCTGTCTTGTGTCACGGTGAATACACACACAAACCCAAACCACACACACAGAAATTCATCATACAGACAAAGCCACTGCCTCCACATTACGAAGATCACACCTCATTCCCCAAACGCACACACACGCACACGCACACAAACACACACACACGCACACACACACACACACACACAGTACCACACTGACCAGGGTTGGCTGTGTGCTGCCGAACACAGCGATGTGTGCCGTGCCGTGCTGGCTGCCGGGGGCCTTGGCCAGCAGGTACAGAGGAACCCCCACTGAGGAGCCGGCAGGGATGAGGCCCCTGGGAACGGAACTGCCCCACAGCATGGATGGACTCTCCTCGTATTCCTTATCACCAACAACAACAACAACAACAAGAACACACCGATGAGAGGAGAGCATGTGTACACACTGGCCTGTTTACAACTATAGAGACATGTCTAGATCCTACAACCCCTTTTTGAATGTATTTAGAACAGGGGTGTCAAACATGCGGCCCAAGGGCCGGATGCGGCCCACAAGCTGATCGAATCCGGCCCGGGAGGCAATTACAAAATGTATTGATTTCTTCTTTATTACCTATTTCTTCACTTTCTTCACTTTGCTTAGTGGTTACAAATAACCACTAAGCTGCACGAGTTGCAATAGGTTATTGGGAGTTCAGGGAGTTCAGGGAACTCCCAATAGTGTTTCGCTCACCCTTTCTAGTCAACATGTTATGGTGCGCTCCTCCCCAGAGCGCACCGCGTCATCACCAGCTGATCGGGATCCCAGCCCGAAAAGAGAGTAACACCGAGCACGGCCTCACCTTCGGGGTGTCAGACGATCCCATCAGAACCATGTCAACGGACTGTCCTGGGAAGAGCTCAGTGCGAGAGGGGCTCAGGCTGAACACAGGCTTCTCCTTGGGGGAAGAGAGGCGAGACCTGTTTCCCGTCCTCGCGATGGGCGGCAGGGAGTTTTCGTCCCTGGCCCTTCGTTTGTAGGCCCGAGGCGGGCAGAGCGGGGAGGCCCAGTACATCCGGTGCAGCCGCCGGCCACGGTTGGTCAGCCGGAAGTGGTACTGGCAGACCGCTTGACTGAGGACAAGATACAAGACGTAGTATCTGGACATCATAAATCGGACGAGGCTCAAATCTGTGCCATCTCCCTCCAGGAGTTCAGCTATAACATACTAGGAATGCTGTTTCCGAGATTAAGACATGATGGATCGATGGATCAATGGACCAATGGATAGATAGCCCTATACGTTTGTGTCATAGTCTTCTACTCATAGTGGAACTATGCACTTGAACCATAACAAGAACCAGCATGGGGATGTGCTTCGCTGAATTTCCTGCAGCCCCCTAAGGGAGAGACCTTAAAGTGCTCTTCCTCAGATAAACAATGCCATCCTCCTTTCGCTAAAGGATTAAACCAGAGGTTATTCATGGGCTAAGATAACTGAAAGGTTGTACCTGAAGTGTCTTCCCAGGTCAAGCCGAGGATTCAGGGGACGGTCGCTGACGATGGCGGAGCCAACGCCCACGCAAGACAGAGGAATGTCATAGGTTTGGCTGTCTCGGATGCACACCGTCAGCCTGTCCTGGAAGCGAAGCGTGTCCCGAAGGTGCACCACCACCCGGAGCTCCAGCTGCCCTTCGGGGGCCAGCTCTCCTTCCCTGGGCTCCACCCGCCACGGGGACATGTCACCCATCTGATACAGAGAGAGAGAGAGAGGATGCAGAGTTACCCTTCTGCCTCAAACACACTAGATACCCTTGCTCAGGGACCGCCATAACTCAAACCCCATAGCAAGGTAACCCATAATCAGGTCTGGGTTAGAACAGCAATTTCAAACCATTGCAAGAGTGAATGGGATTATTGAAATAAAAAACGTCACGTGAACGGTTCTGTCTGGCTATAGTTCCAGAATCATGAATGAATAAGCGGTTTCAAACACATCTTGCCCAACTCTCTTTGCTGAGTACATCACCACAGTTTTTGAGACTCCATCTTGCTGGGTGAGTTCAGCCGAAACCCAGAGCATCAGTTCAGTTCAAGTTCGGACAACTTTATTAATCCCAAGAAAGACAATTCATTTGCAGCTTACGAGTCCTGACACACAACTCAAAAACACTCACAGACAAGTCTAAAGAATAAAAGAATGTGACGGTCATTTAAAATGACTACTGTCTGCATTCAGTCGTCTGATAGTGGAAGGAATGAAGGACTTTGAGCAGCGGTTTGTTCTCCTAAGGGGCACCTTATAACGAACGCCTGAGGGAATTACAGTGAACTGACGAGACAGAACACAGTCAGACTGACTGATCATCAACAGAACTCTGGAAAACTGCTTCGAAAGTGAATGCCCCTCATTGCAGCAAATCAAGAGATATTGATTCCATTGGGCTTTTTTAAAACAAAACAAACATACCGACTGTGGACTGTAATTGTCTTCCAATCGTGACTCGTATTCTGCATCTTATCCATCTCTTTGTTTATAGTTCATTTTATGGTTGTCTTTGTTCCTTTTATCTTTCTCTTATTTTATTGCGTCTTACATTTGATCTTATCCTTTACGACGTAGTATCATTTGATCTTCCATGCTCATATTGCATTTAAGATAAGATAATATAAGATAGAACTGTATTCATCCCGAAGGAAGTCTTGTGCCAGAGGTTGCTCAAAAATGACAACAACATAAGAATAAAAAACAAAGAAAACATCTCATCACTGTGTAATCCCTGATGTGTGTTCATCTCTTGTTCATCTCAGTGTCTGTGGCGGTGAAAAGTAGATTCACGCAGAGTTGGTGCAAGGGCAAGGGCATAGATCAGGTGGTCGAGAGAGAGAGTGTCGATAGGCACAGTAAATCATCTCAGCCTATCTTATAGTCTGCATCGCTGCAGTGTCTGCTGCAGCCAATCCCATTCCGCATTTGATTTACCTCATACAGGTAAAAAAAAATAGAACAAAGGAAAAATCGATTTATTATCACTCAATTTAGGTTGGGCGTCCTGGATTAGGGGCTGTTGGCAGGAGAGTCGACGACATTGCAGCGTTTATGCGGGGGGGCAGACAAGCGACACACCGCTCGGGTCAGCGGTCACGCTTACGCATGACGAGACGAGGATCGGTTTCCGTCTCATTGCCTCCCGCGGCCTGCAAGCGGGAAGATCCGTTGCGTGCGCCGCTCTTGGTGCGGGACGTCGCGGCGCAAAGTCATTTATCGACGGCCAGCGAAGCTTAACCTGAGGTCAGTGCTTAGGAAACACACGGTTCACTCCCATGAGTCTATATACAATTCCAATGACGGGAATAGAATGGCATCCTGTGTAAGGGTTTCTTGAATCATCTGAATGGGATCGGGGTGGGGGGGAGGTGGCCGAGGAAGAGGGGGAGGGGGGGGGGGGGTTACTGAGTAGAGTGCAGAGTAATTCTAGAGAATCCGCATCGATTGATGCCCGAGAGCGCAAAAGAAAAAAAGACTCCTGAACTGCAACTGCCATTTGCTGTTTAACCTCAGGACAGAGTTACTCAGCTGCCCTTTGTATTGAGAGAGAGAGAGAGAGAGAGAGAGAGAGAGAGAGAGAGAGAGAGAGAGAGAGAGAGAGAGAGAGAGTGTGTATGAACCAAGCGTTCTGGAGCTGCTGAACTCACTTCAGTTCAAAAGTGTTCACATGGTGTGCCAATTCTTAGACTTAATCTCGTACGGATCTACAATTATCAACGACTCCAACCAAGTTGGCCAAAATGTTCACACGTATCATGTTTATTCATGTATTCATTTACATATATTTACACATGCAATTATATATGTAAATATATAAGTATAGATGTAAATACACATTTATTATACATTTTAGATAGTCCCGTATTTACATATTACCTGCAACCATGGTATCCTGTAAGAAAATGTTTTGATTATGTTAAATCTGCAAGAAAAGAGAAAAGGTGTTCCGGTATGACGGTGTGCAGATGAAACTAACTAGAATTAAGGGGGAAGCAAACCGTGCAATTGAAAGGATCGCTAGAGTGGTATGACCCATTATGTCCAAAGTTAACAAAGCATTAAATATGACTTTGTAATTACATATTTCAATTACACTGGAAAATAAAAATGGATGTGTGCATGTGTGCACACATGTGTGTGTGTGGGTGTGTGTGTGTGTGTGTCTGTGCAATTGTGTGTGTGTGTGTGTGTGTGTGTGTGTGTGTGTGTGTGTGTGTGTGTGTGTGTGTGTGTGTGTGTGTGTGTGTGTGTGTGTGTGTGTGTGTGTGTGTGTGTGTGTGTGTGTGCATATGCAAAAGGTACCATATATGCAGAAAAGCTAGCTGGGATGGGCGATTGGTTAAGCAGCTGCAGTGTTCTGGTCACATCTGTCAGAACCTGGACTTCACCAAAGTCCAGCTTTGGGGGCAGAATGTGCACGGCCGGACCCTTGCCCACGCATGTTAAGAGCACCCTCCTGGAACGACAGTTACAAACACAGCCCGTTTCACACCAGCCATCCAAACAACCCTCTGTCTTGTGTCACGGTGAATACACACACAAACCCCAAACCACACACACAGAAATTCATTCATACAGACAAAGCCACTGCTCCACATTACGAAGATCACCACCTCATTCCCCAAACGCACACACACGCACACGCACACAAACACACACACACGCACACACAGCACACACACACAGTACCACACTGACCAGGGTTGGCTGTGTGCTGCCGAACACAGCGATGTGTGCCGTGCCGTGCTGGCTGCCGGGGGCCTTGGCCAGCAGGTTACAGAGGAACCCCCACTGAGGAGCCGGCAGGGATGAGGCCCCTGGGAACGGAACTGCCCCACAGCATGGATGGACTCTCCTCGTATTCCTTATCACCAACAACAACAACAACAACAAGAACACACCGATGAGAGGAGAGCATGTGTACACACTGGCCTGTTTACAACTATAGAGACATGTCTAGATCCTACAACCCCTTTTTGAATGTATTTAGAACAGGGGTGTCAAACATGCGGCCCAAGGGCCGGATGCGGCCCACAAGCTGATCGAATCCGGCCCGGGAGGCAATTACAAAATGTATTGATTTCTTCTTTATTACCTATTTCTTCACTTTCTTCACTTTGCTTAGTGGTTACAAATAACCACTAAGCTGCACGAGTTGCAATAGGTTATTGGGAGTTCAGGGAGTTCAGGGAACTCCCAATAGTGTTTCGCTCACCCTTTCTAGTCAACATGTTATGGTGCGCTCCTCCCCAGAGCGCACCGCGTCATCACCAGCGGCTCGGGATCCCAGCCCGAACAATCCCGAGTCTCCCGAGCGAGCGAGACACGCCCTGCGGAGGCGAGTCCGTGGGGCGCCAGGTGTAGCAGATGATAATCAGGGCACCGCAGAGACTTAAGCCCGTTCTGAACAAAGACTTTTGCTAGAAGTACTACCCCCGCGTCACTAGCTCCCCGGTGTTCTCCTTCCTCGCTCCTACGTCTTCCTCGCCGATCCCGTGTCCTCCTCGATCCTCGCTCCAGTGTCTCCCTCGTCATTCTACGGACCCCTGCCCTCCTCGGACCCTCTCCACGCGCCTCCACCTGAACTCCCCTCTTCCCGCGGACGGACCCCCTTAGAACCCCCTGACCACCGGACTGCCCCCTACTCTCCTTAAGCCCCCTTGTTAATGTATATTGTTTTGTTTAGAGTAGTTTCTTTTTCCTTTTGGATTCTATTAGGTATTTATAGATAGATTTATATATTGTTTTAGATAGTTATTATTTATATATAGTTTTATATCTATTTTAGATAGATAATTTAGTTATAGTATATATATATATATATTTATTATAGTATATTATATATATGTTATTATTATATATATTATATTATGATATATATATTATATATATATATATTTATGATATTATGTGTATATGGTGTCAATCGCTGTGGCCCTTGTCTGCCTCGCGCGCATCTGCTTGTGTGGTATAGGTTGTGGATTGTTCCTAGCCGTCTCCATGCCGTGCGCGCTCCATAGCTCTTCAGCACGCTCTCTCTGTGTGTCCTCTCTCCTCTCTCTCTCTCTCTCTCTCTCTCTCTCTTTCTCTCTCTCTATCTCTCTCTCTCTCTCTCTCTCTCTCTCTCTCTCTCTCTTTCTCTCTCTCTCTGCACGGGGTCGTGGTGAAGGGAGGGAGAGAGAGACACAATGGTCTCCGTCTCCATTGTCTGGCGGGCAGCTCCCCTCATTGTTGTGATGGACCTCGTTGTTCTGAGGGACACAGAGAGAGAAACACAACACACCATTTGGTCCTGGTGTGATGGGGGATGGTCCTGGAGGTTCATAGATAAGGGTTTCTGGTGGTCTGGTCCTGGAGACAGGAAGGAGAAATGTGATGGCGGCTGGTATGAGATGGCCGGGCCAGCTCCCCTTCAATATTGTTTGTTGAATGGACCTCGTTGTATCTGGAAAA